>CM035838.1:442780266-443155266 GCA_020510985.1 Pholidichthys leucotaenia
TGGTTTCAAGAAGACCGACCTACTAGCACACAAGCTGTTAGGAGTAGGAACATCATATGTGATAATGTGTCTGTAGGACACTGTCAAGATCAGTCTTCTACATTAAATGATATTCTGAAAATTGTTTCTGAGCAAGGTAAAGCCATCATTGAGTTGACCAATATTGTGAAAGACAAGTCTGGTTGTCAGGGAAAAGCCATCTGGGACTAGTAAGTCCAGACTAAGGCCACAATTTACTAAGGATGGGCTGGCCATATGTTTTAGATGTAAAGAAATGGGGCATATTGCCAGGGAGTGCAGGCAACATCAGTCAGGGGGTAGGTCAGTTACAAGAAATGCATCTAGGGACTCATCCAAACAGAGAAACTAGCTCCCCTCAGTTGTCGAGAGCCAGACAATTAGAGGAGAGGGTAGAGGCTCAAAGACCCTTACACGTGAGAGATTTCTTGAAAAAGCAGTGGGTAAATGTCCAGAGGTAGAAGTAGAGGTGGGCGGAGTTGGGGCCAAGACCCTGTTGGATACTGGGAGTCAGGTTAGCGCCATCTCTGAATGGTTCTTTAAAAGACATTTACAAAAGTGAGAATCAGGACATGACTTCAACTACTAAAGGCTGAAGTTAACAGCAGCTAACTCTTTGCCAATTCCTTATATAGGATGCATAGAGTTGGATGTGCAGACTTTGGGGTTAACTATACCTGAATGTGGGTTTTTGGATGTCCAGGATCCTGCTCCTACATTGTCAGAGCAGGAGCACATTTGAAATGGGTCTGAGTCAGGTAAATCTTGTCCTATTCTCCTTGGTATGAATGTGATAAAGAGATGTAGGGAACTGGCAATAGCCAGTTTTGATATAAATTTTGGGGCAGAATTGGATTTGGCCTGGAGAGATGCTTTCCAGAAAGTGCAAGTATGTGAGATAGTTGGGGAAACTGCTGTGGCTAGGATAGCGGGTAGAAACACAATGCATGTACCAGCAGCTTCTGTTGCTACTGTGCATGCCAAAGGTCTAAAGCGGGCCTCAGGTGATTAGGTTTTGATGCTTTTGGAGCCCACTAATACATCACTGCCCAGTGGCCTACTTGTAATTCCCACCTTGGTTGAAGCTGAGAAGGCTGTGTTTCCAGTCCAAGTGGTAAACTTTACTCAAGAAGATTTGTGGTTACAACCAAGAACGAGGCTGGCGGTTTTGGAGGTTGTTGAATGAGTTGATGGGACAACTGAGGTATGTTTTAATTGTATCTCTGTAGGTGATGAAGAGGTATCAGTCGAAGGAAGGAGGACCTGCACTTATATATAGCTCTTTTCTAGTCTCAAAGACCACTCCAAGTGCTTCACTAATAGTAACCCTCTATTCCAAGGGCCTATAGGAGACAGATATCTAGGGACAATTTAGAACAACCAATTAACCTAACACGCATGTCTTTGGATTGTGGGAGGAAACCGGAGCCCCCAGAGTAAACCCATGCAGCACAGGGAGAACATGCAAACTCCACACAGAAAGGTTCCTAAGGAAAGAGGGTTCAATCGTCAGAGGCTAGGATGCATTCATTGTTGGAGTATCTAAATGTGGGAGCCTACCCTGAGGAACGGGTTAAATTAGCCACCCTCTTGTCTCAGTTTTCAGATGTTTTTGTATTCCGGGATGAGGATTTGGGTTATACAGATAAGGTTAAGCATGAAATCAACCTTACAGATGATGTTCCAGTTACACAGCCCTATAGGCGCATACCTCCAACCCAATACCAAGAGGTTAGGGAACATATAGCCCAACTTCTCAAAAAGGGAGTCATCAAGGAGAGCACTAGTGCTTATGCTTCACCCATTGTGCTTGTGAGGAAAGCAGATGGTAACTTAAGGTTGTGTGTGGATTATAGGAAGTTAAACTCCAAGACAAGGCGTGATGCATTCCCCTTGCCTTGAATAGATGAATGTTTTGATGCTTTGCATGATGCTAAGTTTTTCTCCACCATTGATCTTGCAAGCAGGTACCATCAAGTAGCAGTTCATGAAAAGGACAGGCACTAAATAGCCTTTACAACCCCTTTTGGGTTGTTTGAGTACACCAGGCTGCCATTTGGGGCTTGTAATGGTCCAGCAACATTTCAAAGGCTCATGCAGGCCACTCTGAGTGATCTGGTGTTTCAAATTATGCTTGTCTACTTGGATAACATCTTGGTCTATTCCCACACTTTGAAGAACATTTAAGTCGACTCAGATAGTTTTGCAGAGGCTCAGAGAGACAGGTTTAAAGGTTAAAGTGGAAAAATATCAGTTTCTTCAGTTCACCATTTGTTTCCTTGGTCATCAGGTGTCAGCTGAGGGCATAGGTACTGACCCTGATAAGGTATCTGCAGTGCAGCAGTGGCCAGTGCCAAAATCTGTGAAAGACCTTAGAACGTCTTTGGGTTTCTGTAGCTAATACAGGAGGTTTATACCAGGTTTTTCCTTGGTTAGCAGGGCCTTTGCATGACTTGGTCAATGCCTGTATTAAAGAAAATCATTCTGTTCAGTCAAAGGGACTATTTGACAGCCTATGGACCTCAGAGTGTCAGAAGTCCTTCAAGTTATTGAAGGAGAAGCTCATTAGTGCCCCTTTTCTTGGTTATGCTGATTTCTCCCTTCCTTTTGTTGTGGAGACTGATGCTAGCTGTTTGAGGCTGAGGTTCAGGAAGGCAAGAAATGGGTAATAGCCTATGCTAGTAGGAGGTTGAGAAATGCAGAAAAAAATGAGGAATTATAGCAGTATGAAACTTGAGCTTTTGGTTTTGAAGTGGGCTGTGTCTGAAAAATTTAGAGGTTACCTTTTAGGATCCAAATTCACTGTTGTGACTGACAACAATCCATTATGTCATCTGAACACTGCCAGATTGGGTGCAATTGAGCAACGGTAGGTTGTACAGTTTGCTGTATTTGATTTTGATGTGCAGTATTTCCCTGGTAAGAGTAACAATACCGCTGATGCCCTCTCTAAATAGTCGTTAGCAGGGGAGCCTCAGTCAGATGGGGATGATCAGGAGTTTGATGGTTGTATATCCATCTGTAATGTCATTTGGATGGGGACAGTTTTGGATCCAGACTTGGTTGACACAGGTGTTAAATGTTGCCAGGTTAGGCAGGCTTGGGCTTTGGTAGCTGCACCGAGTGCTGATAACGGTTTGCAAGGTAATACACCTACTTTGCCAGGTTACTCAAAAGACGAGCTTAGTCAGCTCCAGAATGCCGATCCTACAATTCAGTCTTTTAAGCAGTTTTGGGACAAGCAGGAAAAGCCCACTTATCATGAAAGACAGGGATTGACAAAGTCAGTGATTTCTTTACTAAGACACTGGCCAAGGATTAGGAAAATTGATGAACTTTTGTACTGTGCAATAGGAAATGTGCAGGAGGGTGAATGCAAGCAACTTCTGTTACCTGCGTGTTTGAAAGATGTTGTTCAAGTGTGTTCATGATGATATGGGACATCAAGGTATAGAACGTACACAGAACCTCTTGAGACAAAGATGTTTTTGGGTTGGGATGTACAGTATGAGGATGTGGAGAAGTGGATTAAGGGATGTCAGAGGTGTGTACTTACTAAGATGCCTCAGCCAAAGATCCAAGCACCTATGCATGCATTCCTAGCTACTCGTCTGCTTGAGGTTGTTGCAGTGGATTTTACTTTGTTGGAACCTGCATCAGATGGTCGGGAGAATATGTTGATTGTTACTGATGTTTTCACTAAATTTACACAGGCATTTCCTGCGCGTGACCAGAGAGCTGATACCACAGCTAAAATACTTCTAAGGGAGTGGTTTATGAAATATGGAGTGCCTGAGAGACTACATTCAGATCAGGGTAGGAATTTTGAGAGTGAAATTGTCCAGGAGTTGTGCAAACTGTATGGTGTCAAGAAGACTCGTACGACACCTCATCAGCCACAGAGTAATGCACAATGTGAGCTCTTTAATAGGAACCTGCATGGTCTCTTGCACACACTACCTCCAGAAAAGAAATGACGTTGGCCTGAGTATTTACCAGAGTTAGTCTATGCATATAATGTAACTCCATGCTACTACAGGGTACTCACTTTATTACCTTATGTTTGGCATGCACCCACATCTTCCTGTGGATGCTTTGTTAGGGCAGGGACAAACATTTGACAGGAAACATGACTGGTTAGCCATACACCAGCAACGTCTTAATGATGTTCATTCCAGAGTAAAACAATATGCAGCGCAGAAGGCTGCAGAGAGACTGGAGGTATGCAAGGATAAAGTACACTCTCTTCCGGTAGAAGTGGGTCAGCTGGTCTACCTTCGCCATTGGCCTCAGGGCAGAAATAAAATTCAAGATGCTTGGGGACTGACTGTGTATACAGTAGTTGAGGTCAAGGGTAGCACGCATGCAGTGGAGCCAGTAGAGGGTGGCCCCATTAAAAGGGTCCATAGAACTAATCTTAGGCCCTGTGTGCATCCTGCTCCTGCACCCAGGAGATTAAGGGGTAGCGTTTCCCCATCACCAACACATCATTCCCATTCCACCATTTCTACTGAACATCTAGGCTCAGACCCAGAATGTGTTGTTGAAGAGACTTCATATCCCACTCTGGATTCTAGAGATGGAGCGAGAGAGATTGTTACTGGAGAAGAGGAGCAGGCTGTTGAATTTGCAGTGTCTGAGGTTGAAGATGTGGTTGAGACAATAGCTGTTTCACCTACACCTGATGCAGTTCCTCTCACACGTGACAGTCCGAACGATGTTTAGGTGACAGTATCTACTCCAGCACCACGTCAAAGTCAAAGGTCAGACGTAGGGGTTCGTCCCAATCCTCATCATCTCCCTATGTCTGTTTGTAGTTCAGTTTCACTTAGCCCTGATGTACTGTCCCAATTGTTAACCAGTATGGGTACTGTTTTCTTCAGGGAAGCCATCAGTGAAGTTAGAAATTTAAGTTTAAGAACCCTGTGGAGTCCCACAGGGTTCAGTTTTGGGACCATTATTATTCAATATGTATATAAATGATATATGTAAAGTTTCAGAAAAAATGGACTTAATATTGTTTGCTGATGACACTAACCTGCTATGCAGTGGAAACAACTTGGAACAACTTCTGGATACACTCGGAAAGGAATTAGGAAAGCTGAAACTGTGGTTTGATTCGAACAAATTAACGCTCAATTTAAGCAAGACAAAATTTATAGTCTTTAACAACCATCACAACTACCCAGTACCCAAACTCAGTGTAAATGGTGTAGAGATTGAAAGGGTATCCGAAACTAAATTCCTTGGAGTAATAATTGATAACAAACTGTGTTGGAAGCCACATATTAATTATATAAAAGGTAAAGTATCCAAATCAATTGCAATATTACACAGAGTGAAAAATTTGCTGAATCAACCCACACTATACACCTTGTATCATTCATTAATACTCCCATACATGACATATTGTAATGAAGTATGGGGAAATACATATAAAACAAACATATATCCACTCTTTATGCTTCAAAAGAGAGCTATTAGAATAATCAACAAAGCAGCTTACAGGGAACCAACAAACCCACTTTTTCTTAAACAAAAAACTCTCAAGTTGAAAGATCTGATCGACTTTAAAACCGCAATAATAATGTTCAAAGTGAAGAATCTATCACTGCCCGCAAATATCCAAAAGTTGTTCCAAACAAGGGAGAAACGATATCACTTCAGAGGAACATGTATATTTCAAAAGCCTACAGTGAGAACAACTACCAAGCAACATTGTATTTCAGTGCAAGGTGTCAGATTATGGAACGATTTTGGACCTGAATTAAAATCATGTACAAAGCTTGGACAATTTAAACAAAAACTAAAGGAAGAAATACTCCAAACATATTTACAAGACGACATGTAAACTCACATAAGGATTGACATTTCCAGCCTGTGTTGTGTTATAGCTTAGTTTTTCTTTTTTCTCTGTGACACTATGTCTTAGATTTGTTTTTGAATAGTAACCGCTTAACTTAGACTAGCTCAGTTTTCTTTTTCTCTCAGTCATATTTTGTCTTAGCCTTGTTTTAAATTGTAATCGCTCTTGTCTTGTTTTCTCTTTTTTCTCCTTTGAATTCTTGGATGGAATATGGGTGGGCAATATAAGCTGCGGCTTCAGCCATCACCCATTTCGGATAACTCACGTGGAATTGTATAGTAGAAGGAGTCTTTGTCTAATTTGACCTTGTTGTTATATTATACAGTTTCTTTTAACCTGTAATGTACTATCCGAAATAAATTCATTCATTCATTCATTCATTCATTCAAGTTAAGTCACCGGGGACGTTGACGTTGTAGCAGGGGGGAGTGTAGCCAGATGGAAGAATGGGGGGGGGGGATGTTTCTCCTGTCCACTAGTGGGCGATGGCATTTTGTGAGCCTCTTTCCTGGTTTTAGCAGGCAGCAGCTGAAGGGGAGGAAAAAAACTATAAATACCTGATAGGAAGCAGGAAGTTCTTTTATTCTGCTCAGACAGCCCAAGCAGAAGGCCGCACCCGAGGTGTTTGGAACAAACCAGTGATTTTAGGTAAAATGTTATGAAATGTACTTGTATGTGAATGTTTTTTTTTGTTTAAGAGTTTATATAGATTGCCAAGCACTGTATTTATTAAAGAGGTAAAAGTGTTTGCGCAGTGTTGACAGACTTTTGGTGTGGTGGAAGGCCAAGTGACCTTGTAGGCCTAAAGGATGAGGGCCATGGGTTTTCCTTGTCATTAATGGTATTTATGATGCATTTTATTGGGTTATTTCATGTTTTATTGTTATCACTGACTTGAAATGAAGGTGTTACATGAAAGGTGTTCTTTTGTTGTTTTAGAACTGTTGGGAGTTGAGATGTGCATTTGTGAGTGGGCCCTTAACAGTGCACAAAAAGTCAGTATCATGTGTGTATTTTACTGTTTAATAAGTTTAACTATTGTCGTTTTCCTTATTGTTAATGTGGATTTTGTGTTCTGATTTAAACAAGAAGACAAGCCACTATAGTCGTTAATGCACTCAATTTGTGAAGTTTTCCTTTAAGATTTGTCTGTTTTAAAGAACTTAGTTTTTTTTTTCATTCAGAATAAAGAATCTCTTTATATTTGTGTTTTGTCTTGAGCTCATCCGGCCAGACACCACATACATTTCACTTAAAAATGTACAGTATGATTTTCAAGAAGCGACTTTGATAATATTGGTTTATCAGCACTGAGACGAGACAAAAGACAAACACTCAACAATAAAACCTGGAAAACAGAGACACTAACTGCACTCTCTATATTGTGTAGCACCTTTTTTCTCTCCGAGAGAAAAAAAACATGAAAAATGACCTGACAGATATTCTTTTCTGTGAGGTGTTGTGTTTTCCTGTGTGTGCCCTCACTTCTTTAATTTACAGTTTAACAGGTCATGTACCCTTTTTTTTTTTTTTTTTTTTTTTTTTTTAAAGACTGCTATTACATTCAGCCATGTGTCTCTATGGCTTGTAAACGAGGCTCGGCCCTCAGACGTCAAAATCATGGAAAAGTCAAAGAAGTCAGATAAAGTCAGCTCAAAGTAATTTCAGCCACTCATCAACTGCTCTATTCTCCATATAACGGACTGTAGTAAAACTAGAAGAAACAGTCAACACAGAAAGTAGACTTAATGATAAAAGCTGGCTCCTAGGTCCTGAATCAGTGCACCTGAAGTCATAATCCCTTAAAGAATGAATATAAAAATGACCTGATCTATCTTCTTTAAATTCTATGGGCTACTGTCTGGTGTAATCCCTGCTGAATGTAATGCTGAGGCACATTAGCACCCTCTTATGTTTTAAAGTCAGCATCGCAGCACGGTGATCAGAAGTACTGAGGTAGCCAAATGTGACAGAACACACACGTGAAATTCCTGGTTTTCTTGCTGGCAGGACAAAAATCAGTCACAGTCAGTTCAAAAATATGTTATTTAGCAACAAAATATGGCCCAAAGAACCTGAAATGCTGTATAAATGATGCAGTCCTTTGTGTTTACATTTTCTTTCAACGCCACAAATACATTATGACATACTGCAATACTCAGAGGGGAAAACCTTAATCCTCGCAGTGTTGAACTACAGAGAGGCAACAGAGTTCTTTGACCACCGTGATTGTGCATTTACCTCAAGTCTTGCCATCACGCTTTTATTTTACAGTGCTGTGAAAAAATATTTGCCCTCTTCCTGATTTCTTGTATTTTTGCATAGCTGATGTTTCAGATCAAACAAATTTTAATATATAATATACATAACCTCAGTAAATAGGAAATGCAGTTTTTAAACGATGATTTCCTTTATTAAAGAAAAAAAGCTATCCAAACCTACCTGGCCCTATGCAGAAAAAGTACCCCCCCCCCCATTACATCATGAATTAACTGTGATTAACCACGTTTTTAAAAGCTGAGTTCAGTTTCACTACCACACCCAGGCCTGATTACTGCCAGACCTGCTGAATCAAGAAATCACTTAAACAGAACCTGTCTGACAAAGTGCAGTAGGCTATAAGAGCTCAAAAAGCAACACATCATGCCACAATCTAAAGAAATTCGAGAACAGATGAGAAACAAAAACCCAGAACAACATCTAACTGCAGGCCTCACTTGCCTCACTGGTCCATGAGTCAACAATAAGAAAGAGACTGGGCAAAAATGGTTCCCATGGGAGAGTTCTAAGGCAAAAACCACTGCTGACCAAAAAAACCACAAAGGCTCATCTCACATTTGACAAAAAAAACAAAACAAAACATCTTAATAATTTCAAACACTTTTGGGAAAATCCTCTGTGGACTGATGAGACAAAAGCTGAACTTTTTGGAAGGTGTGCATTTCATAAAATCAACATCGTACCAACAGTCAAACATGGTGGTGGTAGTGTGATGGTCTGGGGCTGCTTTGCTGCTTCAGAACCTGGACGACTTGCTGTAATTGATGGAACCATTAATTCTGCCCTCTACCAGAAAATCCTAAAGGAGAATGTCAGGCCATCAGTTCTTGACCTCAAAGCTCAAACCCTCCAATGAGGCTGAAATAAAACAATTCTGCAAAGAAGAGTGGGCCAAAATTCCTCAACAGCAATGTAAAAGACTGATGGCCAGTTATTGCAAACGCTTGATTGCAGTTGTTGCTGCCAAGGGTGGCACAACCAGTTATAAGCGACTTTTGCATCTCGGCTTGTGCAAAGCATCATGGGAACGTGGCTACCAAACATGCTCTATCGATACATTTAATTTATGGGAAGTTCCTGATCTACGAGCATATTGTATGCGTAGGGGTCTTCCCGGTTGCACCCGCAAACGCAAGGATAAACTAGTTGCGCTTGCATTCGCGGCCACGTTGCAGAAATTGACCAAAATGGCCCCCCTGTATATACGCTGACATAGCAGATTTTTTGTTGTCAAAGGACCAAGCACCCTTTCTTGTGGGACTCCGAAACGACTACAAAGAAGGTAAGCGAGTGGTTTGACAGCTCAACTTTGGTTTTGTCATTTTGAGTAAATTTCACTACAAGGCATAACCTGCTTACTTAGATCTATAGGTCGATACTACTATAGTTTATCACACGATTTCAATGATTTGCAATTTTATTTTATACCAGCCTACTTATCAATAGCCTTAATTACATGTGTGTGTAGATCAAGCTTCATTACCAATATACAAAGAACTATATCCTAGATCCAGGCCTGGCTGTCCGTACCTACTACTTCAGGGTTTAGACTTGCGTCAATTAGGCTAGAACTTGAACAATATACAACACTGTTTAATTATAATATTGACTTACTGCTTTAATCCAACAATTACGTCCGTCCGGATCCTTCATCTCTGTGGGGAATGTATATAACGTGAATGGAGGCAGACATGTACACACGCTGGTCCCGAAGTTACACCCATGTATGCTGCAAGTTTGCTTTTTCCACCGCTCTAGATGATACATGCCATTCCCACACTTCACTGTGCACAATGTGCACCTGGCATAACAGAGATTTAAAGCTTAAAGCAGACTTTAAGTGGCAATTGTTCAGGTGTGACAGTACTGTTTGTATACAAAATCAAGCCGGCTACCGGAATGTTTGGTAGTCGTGAACTTTGAACTCACATAGTCCGCACATGTGCACTCGTAATGCGAAAGTCGCTTATTAGGTTTAGGGGCCAATTACTTTTTTACATGTACTGCCAGGTAGGTTTGGATAGCTCTTTTCCCCCATAAATAAATCACTCAAAAAGTGCATTTTGTATTTACTTGGTTTACCATTGCCTAATATTAAATTTTGTTTGATGGTCTGAAATATTTAAGTGTGACAAATATGCAAAAAAAAAAAAAAGAAATCATGAAGGGGTGAATACTTTTTCACAGAACTGTATAAAAAGTCTGATGCAGCAACCGTCCTGTGATTTAAACAACACTACCATGTATGATGCATAAAGAGAGTTTTGGCTATCTTTATCAACGTATACTTATAAAATTCATGTTTTGAGTCACTTTAGTGTTTCGTGGTCTTATCAGTTTTCTGTCTGCTAGTTTGTTTTTTTAATGGGAAGTGGCCATAGTCCAAGCTCAAAACTGCCTCTGTGCAATCTTCTCCACTGGTTCTCTCAGTGAAAAGCGAGTGCTGGGTCAAGTATGAGTGGAGGGAAGCAAGAGTCAAAAACAAAACAAACACACACACAAGCATGAACATATGATACTTTAACAGTAACATAGTGGAAGTGGAGTTGTGGTACTCAGTCTTTCATGGCTCCCTAAGTCACCCCCCGTTGGTGGGATGGTCCTTTGGTTTTTTTTGTTTTGTTTTGTTTTTTTTATTTATTTTTTTTTTGGGGGGGGGATGACCAAGTAAAAGTTTAAAACTTCAAAAGCTTCAGGGATCAGTCCAGAGTGCCCTCTGAGCTCAGTGCAGGTGGATGTGGAGCTTGATGGGCAGGGCATCTCCTATTTCCCCTTGTACTGAAGATAGTCAATGCTGTGCTGCTCTTCCAGCTGGTCCAGTTTTTGTAGTCCGAACAGTGGCAGGCTGGTGATCTCCAGCTGGCAGGATCCAGGAGGAGGTGGCTTTTTGCCGAGCCGGAGTACACTCTTTCCGTCACGGCGCTCCAGCAGGTGAAAGTGTTCATTGGCGTTGCCGTGGGTTATGGTGTACGTACATGATGCTCCAGAGGCTGCAGGGCAGCCACACACACAAACCCTACTACAGATAAACCAACTAGTCTGTCTGGATCATAAAACATGAACTGGCTTTTGTCTAGTGGACTCGAGAACATTTTAAATCACCTTACAAAGCCTGCATAGATTGAGATGACTTTTGTTGTGACTAGGCGCTATACAAATAAAGCTGAATTGAAAAATTGAACTGAATATTTTAAATTCAGAAAATTTAAAGCAGCACGATGTAACTTTCTTGTTCCGGTTAGGAACGCTGAAAACACTACAACTATGGTAACTGTGACTTCTGTCCCAGCAGCCAATCACAGGGTGCTTTGTTGTTGGCATCTAAAGTTGTGTCCTGTAATTGGCGGTTCATATTTGGATCATAGTGGCCATAGTTATAGTCTTTTCAGTTTTCCGACCAAGAACAGCTGTTGCAAACAATGTGGGCCCACTCAGGCTATGGTGGAAGTGACATTCACCTGGACAAAGGCTGATGAACCATCAAAATAATTTTGAAAACATTATTTTAATGTGAATATTTTACACAGTGTTGCTTTAAACCATCTTGGCTTGCAGTGAAACCATTTCAGATCATTTTATTTTCTATCACAGCACCATACCAGCTCATGTTGCAGTGTAAATTATTAGAAGATTTTGAAGCAAATGCGGAAAAGCA
Organism: Pholidichthys leucotaenia; assembly: GCA_020510985.1. Classification (NCBI taxonomy): domain Eukaryota; kingdom Metazoa; phylum Chordata; class Actinopteri; order Cichliformes; family Pholidichthyidae; genus Pholidichthys; species Pholidichthys leucotaenia. The sequence goes on from CM035838.1 coordinate 442,792,086, forward strand.
CAAACTTTGTGGACAGATTTTACCACTCTGGAGGTGTGTGGGTTTTTTTTTTTTAAATAATTCTAATAAAAAAATACTCCAAATATTACAGACACAAGTCATCCAGCTGTTTTTGGTGCATTCACACTGAATGAAAAGTGAATTTTGTGTGTGGTGTGATTCCATACAAAGTTGATACAAAGACATGCATTTGTTCCAGACAACACAGAGATGTGAACAGATGCAGACACAAGTTAATCCATGTCCACACAATATTTGTTTAGCTCAGGTGATAATTTCTCATGACACTTGATTTCTAATGACACTTGATCATAATAACCAATCAGCATCCACATCATAGTGATGTCACTGGGAGTGAGAATTATAATGCAGAATAAAATGTAATTAAATTTAAAAATGGGACTGCCATTCACTGAAGACAGATGGAAAGGTGCTCCACAGCTCAGAGTTCCTATACTTTGTACCAATCTGTGAAATCCTGCCACTAATCATCATTAGTAGCTCATCAAACTGTGCACCGGTTAGCCTGGGGTAGCACTGAGAACAGCCGTCATTAAGATGCAGTTCCTGGAGGAGGCACTGAGAAATTCTCCCAGCTGTGTCCGCCGCAGGATAGCATGGTGAACCCAAACACTACAGTGCTTCTAGTGTTTTCTGAATTTTCACACCAGGAACACATCAGTGACAGCAGCTATCTTGCTCACTGTGGTAACTAACTATAGAAGTAACTCTGCCGCTCCACAGGTCAATCTTTGCTGGTCGCTCTCAACTCTGGTGGCTGTATTCTTGCCAGCAGAGCGATGCAGATTTATGATTTACATTCAGGATGAAGGCATCATTAGCGTTAAGACACCTGACAATCAATGCAACCATGCAGAGAACTTCAGGTTCATAGAAATACAGTTGAATATTTATATTTAACATGGTCGTCTTCGTGGATTGACTCACTTCGGGAGCAAGAACTCAAGTGGCTGCCAGAAGAACTGCATGTATTTTCCTGGGCAGTGGGGCGAAAAGATGCTTGGAGAAGAGATGGATTGACTGTTTTGCAGCAGTTGAACAGCTCTCCTTTCTGAGGATTTTATATATTTTAAGATGCTAAAATGCACTTTTCCCCCTCAGAAGCAGTGAGAAGCAGTCAGTGGGAAGCAGCAGATGAGAGAAGCAGTCAGTGGTGTAAAGGAAGGCTCCTGATGAATGTTTGACCTTTAAGCAGCTGCTGCTGCACATACACACATGGACAAAATTGTTGGGACCCCTCTGTTAATGAAAGAAAAACCCACAATGGTCACAGAAATAGCTTAAATCTGACAAAAGTGGTAATAGATAAAAAGTCTATGAAAATTAACCAATGAAAATCAGACAATGCTTTTGAATTGGGGTTCAACAGAATTATTTAAAAAAAAAAACTCATGAAACAGGCCTGGACAAAAATGATTGTACCCTTAACTTAATATTTTGTTGCACAACCTTTTGAGGCAATCACTGCAATCAAACGATTTCTGTAACTGTCAATGAGACTTCTGCGCCTCTCAGCAGGTATTCTGGCCCACTCCTCATGAGCAAACTGCTCCACTTGTCTCAGGTTTGAAGGGTGCCTTCTCCAGACGCCATGTTTCAGCTCCTTCCACAGATGTTCAATAGGATTTAGATCAGGGCTCATAGAAGGCCACTTTGGAATAGTCCAATGTTTCGCTCTTAGCCATTCTTGGGTGTTTTTAACTGTGTGTTTTGGGTCATTATCCTGTTGCAAGACCCATGACCTGCGACTGAGACCAAGCTGTCTGACACTGGGCAGCACATTTCTTTCTAGAGTACCTTGATAGTCTTGAGATTTCATTGTACCCTGCACAGATTCAAGACACCCTGTGCCAGATGCAGCTAAGCAGCCCCAGAACATAACAGAACCTCCTCCATGTTTCACAGTAGGGACAGTGTCCTTTTCTTGGTATGCTTCATTTTTGCGTCTGTGAACATAGAGCTGATGTGCCTTGCAAAAAAGTTCCAGTTTTGTCTCACCTGTCCATAGGACATTCTCCCAGAAGCTTTGTGGCTTGTCAACATGCAGTTTGGCAAATTCCAGTCTGGCTTTTTTATGATTTGTTTTCAACAGTGGTGTCCTCCTTGGTCATCTCCCATGAAGTCCACTTTGGCTCAAACAACGACGGATGGTACGATCTGACACTGATGTTCCTTGACCTTGGAGTTCACCTTGAATGTGTTTAGAGGTTGTTCTGGGCTCTTTTGTTACCATTCGTATTATCCGTCTCCTCCTGCGGCCACGTCCAGGGAGGTTGGCTACAGTCCCGTGGATCTTAAATTTCTGAATAATATGTGCAACTGTAGTCACAGGAACATCAAGCTGCTTGGAGATGGTCTTATAGCCTTTACCTTTAAAATGCTTGTCTGTAATTTTCTTTCTAATCTCCTGAGACAACTCTCTCCTTTGCATTCTCTGGTCCATGTTTAGTGTGGTACACACCATGTCACCAAACAGCACAGTGACTACTTGTCACCCTTTAAATAGGCCGACTGACTGATTACAAGTTTGTAGACACCTGTGATGTTAATTAGAGGACACATCTTGGTTGAACATGTCCCTATGGTCACATTATTTTCAATCTTTTCTAGGGGTACCATCATTTTTGTCCAGGCCTGTTTCATGAGTTTGTTTTTTAAAGTAATTCTGTTGAACCACAATTCAAAAGCATTGTCTGATTTTTACTGGTTAATTTTCATAGAATTTTTATTACCACTTTTGTCAGATTCAAGTTATTTCTGTGACCAATGTGGGTTTTTCTTTCATTAACAGAGGGGTACCAACAATTTTGTCACCGTGTGTAAGAACACTTCAACCCATATCAGAAATGAAAAGTCGAAGGGCTGTAGAATGTGTGTGTGTGTGTGTGTGTGTGTGTGTGTGTGTGTGTGTGTGTGTGTGTGTGTGTGTTCAGAGTGAATGATGGAATAAGGTGGTTTTATTTTCAGAGGACACATCAGTCCTCCAGCCTTCAGCCCAGGACTTGTTGATCTTATTTTTTCATGTATGGTCTTTGTCATGCTCTGTTATGTTGTCTGATTTGTGTTACAGTGAAGTGTTATAAGCTTTTTCGGACACTAGTGCATACCTGTGCATGCCCATGCATACCCGTGCATGGCCAGAGAAAGCAAGTGTAAGCAAACATTTCTGCATGGCCGTAGAAAGTTACTGTTACCATGGCAACAGCAACCATGGTGAAACCTTCCTTGGATCTTTGACGTCACCACTCATTCATTGATGCCTGCCTTTGATCTGTGCTGCCTGCCTTTGATCTTTGATAATGTCCTAGCGAGTGCTATGATCATGAGTAATGCCTGGTTTTTATTTTTGCTGATGTCATAGCAAGTCCTGTGGTCGTGAGTGCAGCCCGCCTTTGATCTCTTAGCAAGTCCTATAATCTTTTTGTGAGTCCTATGATCGTGAAATCATGACATTGTGACTGACAAGTGAGTGATATTCCTTGTCTCCAGGGCATGGGTCCCAGCCCACATCTTCACTTTAAGTTGGGATTTTCTGTATTTCACCTTATTATTATGAGTACGTACCCGTCCATGCCCGTAGAAACCAAGTATAAGCAAGTACTTCTGCATGCCCGTTGCTGAAGGGTCTCCTCCTGTCTCAGATGACTTGTGTTGTTCACAGTCATGCCTGCAGCGTACTGCTGGAACCTGAGGTGTTGTATGTTCACAGCATCTTTTCTGACGTGCAGCAGTTCTCCTCATTCTATTGCTCTCCATCTGGTGGGTCTTCTTCTTCATTCAGACCACTGGTTGAGGGATAGGTGCGTTGTAATTCCAGTTCATGGGCAGGATCATGCAAATGGATCTGAGCAAAAAGTGGCTTTCGACCCTTTTCAGGAAGGCCCGTGCATGCCCGTAGAAGCCAAGAAACCGGAGCACCCGGAGAAAATCAGCGTTTTGCTTGGCATTTTACACATTTGTAGTGTAGACTGGCATTATTCAAGGTTACACATTTTTACTGTGTCAGCACCTCTTTAAAAATGACATTGCTGAGAAAGCAACGCTTTTGCTTAGTTTCTTCATCTTGAGCAAGAATACTGCTTGATCTGCAAACTCTGCTTGTGGCAACGTAGAATTGGCCATGGCTGCAGTAATCTGTTGTGCAGAAAACACAAACGGGCTGTAAAGACTGGCCCTGTGACTTATTCACTTTGCCAATTTTGAGCCATAAATTCATAAAGACACATTAATCTAGGCATTGTGAGTGATGGTCTATATGACATCATAAAGACACATTTGTCTATGTGCCGTCATATAGACATCAAATCAATCAAAAAATCAAATCAAACTTTGTCATATTGCTGTACATACAACTGTAGTGCAGGCAAGATGAAATTGCATTTCTCTCGGCATCCATATAAATAGAAGCAGCATGATCTAAGACACACTCACACATAGCTTCACCCCCCCCACCCCCACCCCCACCCCCCATCCATTCACACATCCCTGAGACATACTTGGGAAAAAAAAAAACTAACTATAATATACAAATAATATACAAAATGTCCGTGGGTGCAGTAGTGTGTATGAGAAATTCCGGGTCAACTGTTCAGCATCCTGACAGCTTGTGGAAGGAAGCTGTTGATCAGTCTGGTGGTTCTGCCTCTGATGCTCCGGAATCGTTTACCAGATGGAAGAAGTTCAAAGTGTTTATGCAGAGGGTGACAACGGTCCTTGACAATGTTCAGTGCCCTGCTCCTACAACGGCTCTGAAAAAGTTCTTGGACAGAAGGGAGGGAGACTCCAATTACCCTCTCAGCCCACTTGACTATCCTCTGCAGGGCTTTTTTGTCTGACATACTGCAGCTGGAGTACCATGTAGCAATGCAGTACGTCAGAACACTCTCCACCACACCTCTGTAGAAGGTCCTGAGGATGCAGATGGGGAGAGAGGCCTGTTTGAGTTTCCTCAAGAAGTGCAGTCTCTGCTGAGCCCGCTTCCTGATCCCCAAGGAATTCTTGCTCCAGGTCGGGTCCTGCGAGAGCTGCACTCCGAGGAACTTAATGTTCTCCACTGTCTCCAATAAACGGCCGCCGATGCTGAGGGGGACGTGCTCAGGCTGAGACCGCCGGAAGTCGATAATCATCTCCTTCATTTTGTCCACGTTGAGCACCAGATTGTTTTCCCTGCACCAGCCCTCCAGGTCTCTCACTTCTTCCCTGTACATTGATTCCTCATCCCTCTGAATAAGTCCCACCACTGTGGTGTCGTCTGCAAACTTAATAATCTGGTTCCCCTCGTGTCTGGACATACAGTCATGTGTTAGAAGTGTAAACAACAGTGGACTGAGTACACAGCCTTGAGGGGATCCGGTGCTCAGCGTGACAGAGTTGGAGATGTTGTTTCCAACCCGGACAGACTGAGGTCTCTCAGTCAGGAAATCCAGGATCCAGAGACATGTGGCGGTGTTCAGACCGAGAAGGAGTAATTTCTCCATCAGTCTCTGGGGAATAATGGTGTTGAATGCTGAACTGAAATCAATGTACAGGAGTCTGACGTAGGTGTCTTTCTGGTCCAGGTGGGTGATGACAGAGTGTAGGGTGATGACTATAGCATCCTCCGTGAAGCGGTTTGAACGATATGCAAACTGGAGCGGGTCATGTGATGCAGGGAGGCAGGCTGTAATGTGTGGTTTGACAAGCCGTTCAAAACACTTCATCACAATTGGTGTCAGTGCAACAGGACGATAGTCATTCAAACAGGACACAACTGGTTTCTTTGCCACCAGTACAATGATAGAGGTCTTGAAGCATCTGGGAACGATGGCCTGACTCAGGGAGATGTTATAAATGTCAGTCAGGACATCCGCCAACTCGCTCGCGCAGTCTCTGAGCACACGTCCCGGAATATTGTCCGGACCTGCAGCTTTGCGTGGGTTGACTCTGGTTAGGGTCCTCCGTGTGTCCGCTGTGTTGATGGTAAAAGCTAGTCCGACCGATGGTGGGGGTGGGCCAGCCCTCCCTCTGATTGTCGAGTTTGATGCTTCAAAACATGCAAAGAAGTTGTTAAGCCTGTCTGGAAGCGAAGCGTCGTCATCATCGACCCCCTGCCTAGACTTATAGCCCGTCAGTGTCCGAACTCCCTGCCACATCTGCTTGGTGTTCCTAGTGTCACAGAGGTGTCCCTGGATTTTCTCCGCATAGGCGTGCTTTGCCGCCTTAATTCCCTTTGAGAGTGCAGACCTGGCTGAGCGGAGGGCGATCCTGTCCTTCGCTCTGAAGGCTGCATCTCTGGCTGTAAGTAGCGAGCACACCTCTGCAATCATCCAAGGCTTATGGTTACCCTGCATAGTGATGGTCTTCACTGTGACATCCTCTGTGCACTTTGCGATGTAGCTGGTGACCGTATCAGCATACTCCTCCACATCTGTCCTGTCTTCCTGGGAGGCTGCTATTTTGAAGACCTCCCAGTCTGTGTGCAGAAAATAGTCTTTCAGTGCAGAGGTTGCACTCTCTGGCCAAATTCTAATTTGTTTCACTGCTGGCCTGCTGCGTTTCAATAAAGGTTTGTAGGCAGGCAGCAGCATCACGGATATGTGATCAGAAAGGCTGAGATGGGGGTGGGGTATCGCCTTATATGCATCTGTGTTTGTGTACACTAAGTCCAACATATTCTCTCCTCTGGTCTTAAAGTCTACACATTGTTTAAACTTGGGGAGCACAGTCTTTAGGCTGGTGTGGTTAAAATCCCCCGCAACCACCACAAAACTGTCCGGGTGTGAAGTTTGGATTTCACTAATTGCATTGCGCAGTTCCCCGAGTGCCTTCTTAGCATTAGCTTTAGCATTAGGGCTCGGCGCTATGTAAACACCAGCTACAAACACGTTGATGAATTCCCTCGGCAAATAATATGGCCAACAATTTACAATAAGGAACTCCGCCAACGGAGAGCAGTGTTTAGACATTAACGTGGCATTAACGCACCAGTTCTTGTTAACATAGATGCATAGCCCACCCCCCCGGCTCTTACCAGAGCTCGCCGTTTCCCTGTCAGCAAGGAACATTGCCATATCTTCCAGTTGAATGGCCTCGTCAGGAATGTTTCCCTGGAGCCATGTCTCGGTGAACGCAAGCACACAGCAGTCTCTCCACTCTCTCCGGGTTTCTCTCAGCAGACGCAGCTTGTCCAGCTTGTTTTCGAGGGAGCGGATGTTAGAGAGAATGAGCGATGGTACCGCTGGTCTGGAGGGGTTAGCCTTTAGCCTAGCATGGATCCCGACCCTTTTTCCACGCTTTTGCTTGCATTCGCTCCGCTTCCGCTTCCTCCTCTCTCGGGTAGCTTCCAGCGGGGACTCCCCCAGAATTCCATGCTGGCGTAGAATGTCCAAGTCACAACCGATCGCCGCAATTCTTGCAGCATGCAGCACCTTGATGTTTAATAAGGTCTCACGGTTGTAAGTTTTACAGAATGTACGTCTGGGATGATCAAAACACTCAAAACTCTCACACTCGCTGATGCCAAGACGGGCCGCTGCGTCCATGCGTGCTGCCGCCATCTTATCTATGATGGCATCATATCATATCATCACATCATATCTTTATGACGGCATCGCGAGTCCTATGATGCCTGAGTTGATAGGACATCCTATAAATGTCACACACACACACACACACACACACACACACAGTTTTCTTGCTTTAATAGAGTGATTATCCTGGATTGCTATTATTATTATTGTTATTCTGTCTTGCATATTTATGTCTTCATTGGTCTTCCGCTTAGTTTAAGTTTATCAGCATTCTTCTTATTATTATTATCATCATCATTATCATTATCATTATTGCCTATCATAGGAAGTCTCCACACCATACCTCTTTCATATGCCCTTCTCCTGCCACAACACTGAAAATATCTGCTGTTTAATTGTAATAATTAATCAACTTAATATTTCCTTGTCCACTTGGCCTACATATTTCAATAATATTACACTCTGTATCCTCAGGGGAGGGAATCACCCTATACGCCAAGCCATCTTTAATGAAAGTGGCACATCCTCCTCCATTTACAGTGTTAATTCTATCCTGTCTGAATGAAGTGTATCCTGAAATAACAAAATCTAAGTGAGGTTGAAGCCATGTCTCCTGTACACACACTACCTGTGGAACAACTTCTAGTTCTGAAAGATACTTCGTGAGTTCTTGTCCATTTGTTATAAGACTCCTCGCATTCCACTGTAGTGTGTAGCACCATAATTAAGGTCTTGTTTCAGCATGTGCAGACTTCCCAGTTTCAGCTTTCAATAAAGCATGAATCTGATAAGCTGTAATATCTTTCACATCTAGGAAGCTTTCTGCTTCTTCCACAATGGTTTTGATTCTGTCACTTTTCTTCTGTAGCTGTGCTGCAACATTCATGGTGTGGCAGATAAAAGCTATAAAGTTTGTCCTCTTAATGATCAATGTGTCATCATGCATTTTGCATTTGTGAACACAAACATTCCTTGCAGCTGCATGATCCTGTGTTTAAGATAAGATAAGATAAAGTTTATTGTCCCTCAAGGGGAAATTTGTCTTGGGCTTATCACCCGTGCTGCAAAGACACAATCCACACATACACAATGGATGTAGTGCATTATAAAATTATATATATATAAATAAAAATATTTTATAAAATATTTCATAATATATATAATTTTACTATGCACTACATCCATTGTGTATGTGTGGATTATGTGGTTGCAGCACGGGTGATCAGCCCAAGACAAATTTCCCCTTGAGGGGAAATATAGGGGAAATATATTTCCTAGGCATATGTATATATATATATATATATATATATATGTACGGTGGAGCAAAAAAGTATTTAGTCAGCCACCAATTGTGCAAGTTCTCCCACTTAATAGATGAGAGAGGTCTCCAATTTTCATCATAGGTATACCTCAACTATGAGAGACAAAATGAGACAAAAAAAATCCAGAAAATCACATTGAAGGATTTTTAATGAATTAATTGGTAAATTCCTCAGTAAAATAAGTATTTGGTCACCTACAAACAAGCAAGATTTCTGGCTCTCACAGACCTGTAACTTCTTCTTTAAGAGGCTCCTCTGTCCTCCACTTGTTACTTGTATTAATGGCACCTGTTTGAACTCGTTATCACTATAAAAGACACCTGTCCACAACCTCAAACAGTCAGACTCCAAACTCCACTATGGCCAAGACCAAAGAGCTGTCAAAGGACACCAGAAACAAAATTGTAGACCTGCACCAGGCTGGGAAGACTGAATCTGCAATAGGTAAGCAGCTTGGTGTGAAGAAATCAACTGTGGGAGCAATTATTAGAAAATGGAAGACATACAAGACCACTGATAATCTCCCTCGATCTGGGGCTCCACGCAAGATCTCACCCCGTGGGGTCAAAATTATCATGAGAAAGGTGAGCAAAAATCCCAGAACTACATGGGGGGACCTAGTGAATGACCTGCAGAGAGCTGGGACCAAAGTAACAAAGGCTACCATCAGTAACACACTACGCCGCCAGGGACTCAAATCCTGCAGTGCCAGACGTGTCCCCCTGCTTAAGCCAGTACATGTCCAGGCCCATTTGAAGTTTGCTAGAGAGCATTTGGATGATCCAGAAGAGGATTAGGAGAATGTCATATGGTCAGATGAAACCAAAATAGAACTTTATTGTAAAAACTCAACTTGTCGTGTTTGGAGGAGAAAAAACACCATACCTACTGTGAAGCATGGGGGTGAAAACATTATACCTTGGGGCTGTTTTTCTGCAAAGGGACCAGGACGACTGATCCGTGTAAAGGAAAGAATGAATGGGGCCATGTATCGTGAGATTTTGAGTGAAAACCTCCTTCCACCAGCAAGGGCATTGAAGATGAAATGTGCCTGGGTCTTTCAGCATGACAATGATCCCAAACACACCGCCCGGGCAACGAAGGAGTGGCTTCGTTAGAAGCATTTCAAGGTCCTGGAGTGGCCTAGCCAGTCCCCAGATCTCAACCCCATAGAAAAATCTTTGGAGGGAGTTGAAAATCCGTGTTGCCCAGCTACAGCCCCAAAACATCACTGCTCTAGAGGAGATCTGCATGGAGGAATGGGCCAAAATACCAGCAACAGTGTGTGAAAACCTTGTGAAGACTTACAGAAAACGTTTGACCTCTGTCATTGCCAGCAAAGGGTATATAACAAAGTACTGAGATGAACTTTTGTTATTGACCAAATACTTATTTTACCGAGGAATTTACCAATTAATTCATTAAAAATCCTTCACTGTGATTTTCTGGATTTTTTTTTTCTCATTTTGTCTCTCATAGTTGAGGTATACCTATGATGAAAATTGGAGACCTCTCTCATCTTTTAAGTGGAAGAACTTGCACAATTGGTGGCTGACTAAATACTTTTTTGCCCCACTGTATATATATATATATATATATATATATATATATATACTGTATATATATACAGTATATACTGTATATATACACAGACGTCGACAAAATTGTTGGTACCCCTCTGTTAATGAAAGAAAAACCCACAATGGTCACAGAAATAATGAATCTGACAAAAGTGGCAATAAATAAAAAGTCTATGAAAATTAACCAATGAAAATCAGACAATGCTTTTGAATTGGGGTTCAACAGAATAATTTTTTTAAAAAAACCTCATGAAACAGGCCTGGACAAAAATGATGGTACCCTTAACGTAAGATTTTGTTGCACAACCTTTTAAGGCAATCACTGCAATCAAACGATTTCTGTAACTGTCAATGAGACTTCTGCACCTCTCAGCAGGTATTTTGGCCCACTCCTCATGAGCAAACTGCTCCACTTGTCTCAGGTTTGAAGGGTGCCTTCTCCAGACGCCATGTTTCAGCTCCTTCCACAGATGTTCAATAGGATTTGGATCATGGCTCATAGAAGGCTACTTTAGAATAGTCCAATGTTTCGCTCTTAGCCATTCTTGGGTGTTTTTAGCTGTGTGTTTTGGGTCATTATCCTGTTGCAAGACCCATGATCTGCGACTGAGACCAAGCTGTCTGACACTGGGCAGCACGTTTCTCTCTAGAATACCTTGATAGTCTTGTGATTTCATTGTACCCTGCACAGATTCAAGACACCCTGTGCCAGATGCAGCAAAGCAGCCCCAGAACATAACAAAACCTCCTCCATGTTTCACAGTAGGGACAGTGTTCTTTTCTTGGTATGCTTCATTTTTGCATCTGTGAACATAGAGCTGGTGTGCCTTGCCAAAAAGTTCCAGTTTTGTCTCCTCTGTCCATAGGACATTCTCCCAGAAGCTTTGTGGCTTGTCAACATGCAGTTTGTCAAATTCCAGTCTGGCTTTTTAATGATTTGTTTTCAACAGTGGTGTCCTCCTTGGTCGTCTCCCATGAAGTCCACTTTGGCTCAAACAACGACGGATGGTACGATCTGACACTGATGTTCCTTGACCTTGGAGTTCACCTTGAATGTGTTTAGAGGTTGTTCTGGGCTCTTTTACTTCCGGCGCCACACGAGTAGGCTTCCTTTTTGCAACAGCGGATCAATTTCTTCCTATTTCTATTTACTATCTGGCTCTCTTGCTAATCTTTCTGTTTCGGCGACACCTTGATCCATCACAGACACGTAGATCGCCCAAATGTTTCCTGAGCCAGCGGATGGATCAACTGTTTCTTGTAGGAGGCAGTAACAATAGGGACCAGCTGTTAGCACTTAACCGGCCCACAATGCTAATGCAAAAACTCAACATACCGGGAGAAATAAGATGGAAATGGCGTGGATGTCGTGCTGAAATAAGACGACAGGTGAGGAATATAAGGTACAGACCTGCCCTCCCGTCTGTTATTATGGGGAATGTACGATTGCTACTCAGAAAAACAGATGAGTTAGCGGCTATCTCCCGCTACGAGAGCATATACAGAGAGTGTAGCCTGATGCTATTCATGGAGACGTGGCTAACAGAACTAGCAACAGATGCTAACATTGAACTGGAGGGATTCCACGCAATACGGGCAGACCGAACACCAGACAGTGGGAAGCCAAGGGGTGGAGGAGTGATGACGTACGTCAATAACAACTGGTGCAGACCGGGACATATCACGGTTAAACAACAACACTGTAACAAAGACATGGAGTTGCTAGCTGTTAGCATGTGGCCTACATATCTCCTGAGGGAGTACTCACACGTGATCTGCATTGTTATTTATGCAAATCCGATGGCGAACGCTGGGACAGCGCGTGACTTCATCCACTCAGTAACTGGCAGGCTGCAGACAGAACACCCAGATGTTCTTCTCCTCATCTCAGGCGATTTCAACCATATTTCACTGTCTCCCATTCTACCCACGTTCACCCAGTATGTCACATGCCACACTAGAGACAATAAAACACTGGACTTATTCTACGCAAACACTAAGGAGGCGTACACCTCATCACCACTACCCCCACTCGGGAGATCGGATCACAACTTGGTTCATCTCCTGCCGGTGTACAAACCCCTAGTACACAGACAACCTCCGGTCATGCGGACAGTGAAGTTATGGTCTGAGGAGGCAATGGACGCTCTAAAGGACTGTTTTGAAACCACTGCCTGGGAGCAGCTCTGCGATCCACTTGGTGAGGACATCGATGGCCTCACTCACACCATCACGAACTACATCAGCTTCTGTGTGGACAACACCGTACCCACCAAGACCATACGGTGTTGCTCAAACAACAAACCCTGGATCAACCCTGAGATAAAAACACTTCTGAGAGAGAAGAAAAGGATCTTCAGGTCGGGGAACAGGGAGATGCTGAAGTCCGTACAGAGGGAGCTGAGGAGAAAGATCAGAGAAGGCAAGGACAGCTTCAGGAAGAAGATGGAGGACAAGCTGCAACAGAGCGACATCAGTGGGGTCTGGAGAAACCTTAAAACCATCTCTGGGCTCCAGAATACCTCCCCCCAGGCCACAGGGGGCAGGGAGTGGGCTAACAATCTGAACCTGTTTTTTAATAGGTTTGACCACCCGCCCTCTCCCCCGACTGCACAACAACCACTGCTGCCTCTAAAGACATGGAGTCCTGCTGCCCACGCCCCACTCCACCAACACCCCCCCCCCCCCCCACTCTCAACACACAGCCCCCCAACATGACCTTTACTAAGACCCAGGTGAGGATGGAGCTGAGGAAGATCAAGGCGAGAAAGGCGTTGGGACCTGTGCAGACCAGGACCAGTCCTAAGTCCTGTGCAGACCAGCTGTGTGGGATTGTGGAGCTCATCTTTAACCCGAGCCTGAAGCTGGGGAGGGTACCACAGTTGTGGAAAACATCTTGTGTGGTACCTGTACCAAAGACTTCCCACCCCAGAGACCTGAACAGCTACAGACCAGTGGCCCTGATGTCCCACAGGATGAAGACCCTGGAGAGACTGCTCCTTGCTCACCTCCGCCCCCTGGTGAGGCCAGCGATGAATCCACTCCAGTTCGCCTACCAGCATGGCATTGGGGTGGAGGATGCAATGATCTTCCTCCTTCACCGTTCTCTGTCCCACCTGGAGAAGCCCGGGAATGCGATGAGGATCATGTTTTTTGACTTCTCCAGTGCTTTCAACACCATCCAACCGATGATCCTGAAGGACAAGCTGCTGTGCGCAGGGGTGGACCAGCACCTGTCATCATGGATCCTGGACTACCTCATGAACCGGCCTCAGTTTGTGAGAACCCGGGACTGTGTGTCCGACACGATCATCGGTAGCACGGGGGCCCCCCAGGGAACAGTTTTGGCTCCCTTCCTGTTCACCCTTTATACTGCGGACTTCTCACACAACACAACACACTGCCATCTACAGAAGTTCTCTGACGACTCTGCGATTGTTGGCCTCATCTCCAACGGAGATGAAGCTGAGTACAGAGGACTTATCCAGGACTTTGTGGACTGGTGCCATCGGAACTGCCTCCAGATCAACGCGAGGAAAACTAAGGAGCTGGTGGTGGACTGCCGCAGGCAAGGACAACCCCTCACAGCACCAGTAAACATACAGGGAACAGACATTGAGATGGTGACATCTTACAAGTACCTGGGTGTTCATCTGAACAATAAACTAGACTGGTCACACAATACCGATGCACTCTACATGAAGGGACAGCGCAGGCTGTTCCTACTGAGGAGACTCAGGTCTTTTGATGTACAAGGGGCGCTGCTGAAGACATTCTATGACACGGTGGTGGCATCAGCCATCACTTTTGGAGTGGTCTACTGGGGCAGTGGCATTACAACAGCCGATAGGAAGAGACTGAACAAACTGATCAAGAAAGCTAGCTCTGTCCTGGGGCAGCACCTTGACCCAGTGGAGGAGATAGGAGAGAGAAGGATGGTGGCTAAACTGTCATCTCTGCTGGAGTCCGAGTCCCACCCTATGCAGGACATACTCAACGCACTGAGGAGCTCATTTAGCAGCAGACTACATCATCCTAGGTGCGCAACCAAGAGGTTTCGCAGGTCCTTCCTACCTATGGCTGTCAGACTGTATAACCTAAGCAGGGCTGCTCGCAGAGATAGCAAAAAAACGTGACGACCTAATAGTATTGAATGCAAAAGATGCAATAGACTTACACAGTGGTCCCCTCCAGTATACAACTAGGAATATATCGGTCGCTACGGAGGGTGACAATATGTATGGGTACATATTCATACTATGTAGAATAACTAAGTAGACGGTTATGCTGTTTATTCCACCTAGCTACAATGCTCCGCACTGTGTGTATATACGTATATATTTATATATTTATTCCATCTAGCTACAATGCTCCGCACTGTGTGTTTATATATTTATATGTACATATGTATATTCGCTGCTCTTGTTTTTCTTGTCTTCTTGATTGTTGCTCTGAGTGTTGCTATCCCTGTGCTGTTGCAATCCTGGAATTTCCCCATTGTGGGACTAATAAAGGCTTATCTTATCTTATCTTTTGTTACCATTCGTATTATCCGTCTCCTCCTGCGGCCACGTCCAGGGAGGTTGGCTACAGTCCTGTGGATCTTAAATTTCTGAATAATATGTGCAGCTGTAGTCACAGGAACATCAAGCTGCTTGGAGATGGTCTTATAGCCTTTACTTTTAAAATGCTTGTCTATAATTTTCTTTCTAATCTCCTGAGACAACTTGCTCCTTTGCTTCCTCTGTCCATGTTTAGTGTGGTACACACAAAGTCACCAAACAGCACAGTGACTACTTGTCACCCTTTAAATAGGCTGACTGACTGATTACAAGTTTGTAGACACCTGTGATGTTAATTAGAGGACACATCTTGGTTGAACATGTCCCTATGGTCACATTATTTTCAATCTTTTCTAGGGGTACCATCATTTTTGTCCAGGCCTTTTTCTTGAGTTTGTTTTTTTAAAGCAATTCTGTTGAACCACAATTCAAAAGCATTGTCTGATTTTCATTGGTTAATTTTCATAGAATTTTTATTTATTACCACTTTTGTCAGATTCAAGTTATTTTTGTGACCATTGTGGGTTTTTCTTTCATTAACAGAGGGGTACCAACAATTTTGTCAACGTGTGTAAGAACAGTTCAACCTATATCAGAAATGAAGAGTTGAAGGGCTGTAGAATGTGTGTGTGTGCGTGCGTGTGTGTGCGTGTGTGTGTGTGTGTGTGTGTGTGTGTGTGTGTTCAGAGTGAATGATGGAATAAGGTGGTTTTATTTTCAGAGGACACATCAGTCCTCCAGCCTTCAGCCAAGGACTTGTTGATCGTATTTTTTCATGTATTGTCTTTGTCATGCTCTGTTATGTTGTTTGATTTGTGTTACAGTGAAGTGTTATCAGCTTTTTCGGACACTAGTGCATACCTGTGCATGCCCGTGCATACCCGTGCATGGCAATAGAAAGCAAGTGTAAGCAAACATTTCTGTATGGCCGTAGAAAGTTACTGTTACCATGGCAACAGCAACCATGGTGAAACCTGCCTTGGATCTTTGACTTCACCACTCATTCATTGATGCCTGCCTTTGATCTGTGCTGCCTGCCTTTGATCTTTGATAATGTCCTAGCGAGTGCTATGATCATGAGTAATGCCTGGTTTTGATTTTTACTGATGTCATAGCAAGTCCTGTGATTGTGAGTGCAGCCTGCCTTTGATCTCTTAGCAAGTCCTATTGTGGGTGACCCCCACAACAGACTGGGACAAGCAGAGCGCTCAGCTGGAGCAATTGGCAGAACAATGAGATGTGTGTATTGATATCAATAGGCAGCCTCCCTTTGTCTAGCTTTTTCCTGCCAGTAATCTTCCTATTGTTATGGGTGACTCTCAAATGCAAATGTCTTCCTGTCAGTAATCCTCCTATTGATGTGGGTGACTCTCAAATGCAAATGTCCATGCCTACTGCTGTGAATGCATTGTCTGTAGTGGGGCATTTAAACTGCATCGCTCTATAACTCTCTCTCTCTCTGACGACTGCTCAACTGACCACACGATTGCCTGAGAGCCTGAGAGCTCGCTCCAGCGCGCCTGCACGGCGCTGGGGTGAGTTCTGTGATGGCGGTATGATTAATAAAATCCCTCAAAAACTCTCAGTTCGCCGCTTATTATTTCATGCCGCCACACTGGTGACCCCGAGAAAGCACACGCTTTGTTCAACGCAACCTTCTGGTCTGGACAGCCACACTGGTGACCCGACCCAAGAAAAGAACACGCTGGCAGCCCCCGGCGGTGACTCTCTGACGACAAGCGAATGCAGCAGCCTGACGCAAATGATCTGCCCTCCCTTCTGCTACAGGGAGACCTCGACGCAGAGCCACCACCAGGTGAAACTCTCCGGAGATCACCCACGACCGGGAAAGCTGCAGAAAGCTTCATGGTGAGATCTGCACGCCTGAGATCTGCACATCCACGCTGGGACCGGCCGCTCTCACAGCTCCTCCACACGAGAGCGCACGCACCTCGTCCTCTCTCCACGACGGCGACCTCCAGGGCCGACGGAGAACGCAGCGCGTGGACCTGAACGCACCATGACCGAACTACAGCAACAACCTGAACAGGGATGACCATCGGCGCCGACTACACTGATCTCCAGCAAGCTCCCTGACCCTGACTCGCCTCTACAGCGGACCTGCCAAGCACCGAACCCCGCACGCACACCGGGGGGTTACGAGGACAGCGCACCACGCACGGGACAATAACGGCTCCACAGACCACCATCGTCCTTCGCCGCTGCACACAGAACCTTCAGGGCTGCTCACACACCTGAAGCACGCACGCAGCTCGCTCACAGGATTTTGTACGGGTCTCAGCCACAGCGCACAAAGGGAATTCAGCCGTCAGCTGTCCCCGAGGGCTTTAGGGCTGCGCGCGCGCACCTAAAGCCAACACGCCAAGTCCCTCACACAGCTGGAGCTCCTTTTTTCTCACAGCTGCTACGCAGCCTTGCAGCTCCTGTTTTTCTTCATAGCCGCGAGAGGAGTCAGAGACAAATTTTTCTTCGCACAGCCGCTGTGGACCTCCACCACGTTCAACGGCACAGCCCCTCAACATCGCGGATCCACAGGCAATTTTTGCGCGGCCCAAACAATTTCGCCGTCCTGGGCCGGCACTTGCTACCCCCACCCCCCTCCCTCCACCTCCTCGGCACAGAGCCTTCCCCGCAGCTCGCTTCCAAAGCCGGACTATCGAGGCCTCAGCTCCCCGCTGAGCCCTCTGGGGGAGAGTGCTGTGGGTGACCCCCACAACAGACTGGGACAAGCAGAGCGCTCAGCTGGAGCAATTGGCAGAACAATGAGATGTGTGTATTGATATCAATAGGCAGCCTCCCTTTGTCTAGCTTTTTCCTGCCAGTAATCTTCCTATTGTTATGGGTGACTCTCAAATGCAAATGTCTTCCTGTCAGTAATCCTCCTATTGATGTGGGTGACTCTCACATGCAAATGTCCATGCCTACTGATGTGAATGCATTGTCTGTAGTGGGGTATTTAAACTGCATCGTTCTGTAACTCTCTCTCTCTCTCTGACGACTGCTCAACTGACCACACGATTGCCTGAGAGCCTGAGAGCTCGCTCCAGCGCGCCTGCACGGCGCTGGGGTGAGTTCTGTGATGGCGGTATGATTAATAAAATCCCTCAAAAACTCTCAGTTCGCCGCTTATTATTTCATGCCGCCACACTATGATCTTTTTGTGAGTCCTATGATCGTGACATCATGACATTGTGACAGACAAGTGAGTGATATTCCTTGTCTTCAGGGCATGGGTCCCAGCCCACATCTTCACTTTAAGTTGGGATTTTCTGTATTTCACCTTTTTATTACTAGTAGTACATACCCGTCCATGCCCGTAGAAACCAAGTATAAGCAAGTACTTCTGCGTGCCCGTTGCTGAAGGGTCTCCTCCTGTCTCAGATGGCTGTGTTGTTCACAGTCATGCCTGCAGTGTACTGCTGGAACCTGAGGTGTTGTATGTTCACGGCATCTTTTCTGACGTGCAGCAGTTCTCATTCTATTGCTCTCCATCTGGTGGGTCTTCTTCTTCTTCGTTCAGACCACTAGTTGAGGGATAGGTGCGTTGTAATTCCAGTTCATGGGCAGGATCATGCAAATGGATCAGAGCAAAAAGTGGCTTTCGACCCTTTTCAGGAAGACACGTGCATGCCCGTAGAAGCCAAGAAACCGGAGCACCCGGAGAAAATCAGCGTTTTGCTTGGCATTTTACACATTTGTAGTGTAGACTGGCATTATTCAAAGTTACACATTTTTACTGTGTCAGCACCTCTTTAAAAACGACATTGCTGAGAAAGCGACGCTTTTGCTTAGTTTCTTCATCTTGAGCAAGAATACGAAGACTGCTTGATCTGCAAACTCTGCTCGCGGCAACGTAGAATTGGCCATGGCTGCAGTAATCTTTTGTGCAGAAAACACAAACGGGCTGTAAAGACTGGCCCTGTGACTTATTCACGTTGCCAATTTTGAGCCATATGACATCATAAAGACACATTAGTTTAGGCATCGTGAGTGATGGTCTATATGACATCATAATGACACATTTGTCTATGTGCCATCATATAGACATCATATCTTTATGACTCATCGCGAGTCCTATGATGCCTGAGTTGATAGGACATCCTATGATGATCAGGCAGAGATCATAGGCCGTCCTATGATGTCCTATAAACGTGACACACACACACACACACACACACACACACACACACACACACACACACACAGATTTCTTGCTTTAATAGAGTGATTATCCTGGATTGCTATTATTATTATTCTGTCTTGCATATTTATGTCTTCATTGGTCTTCCGCTTAGTTTATCAGCATTCTTATCATTATTATCATCATTATCATTATCATTATTGCCTATCATAGGAAGTCTCCACACCATACCTCTTTCATATGCCCTTCCCCTGCCATAACACTGAAAATATCTGCTGTTAACTTCCTACATGGGTTGTAATAATTAATCAGCTTAATATTTCCTTGTCCATTTGGCCTACATATTTCAATAATATTGCACTCTATATCCTCAGAGGAGGGAATCACCCTATAATACGCCAGGCCAGATACTTCTTGAGTTCTTGTCCGTTTGCAATAAGACTCATTGCATTCCACTGTAGTATGTGTAGTAGCATAATTAAGGTCTTCTTTCAGCATGTGCAGTCTTCCCAGTTTCAGCTTTCAATAAAGCATGAATCTGGTCAGCTGTGATATCTTTCACATCTAGGAAGCTTTCTGCTTCTTCCACAATGGTTTTGATTCTGTCACTTTTATTCTGTAGCTGTGCTGCAACATTCATGGTATGGCAGATAAAAGCTATAAAGTTTGTCCTCTTAACTATTAATGTGTCATCATGCATTTTGCATTTGTGAACACAAACATTCCTTGCAGCTGCATGATCCTGTGCTTAAGATAAAATAAACTTTATTGTTCCTCAAGGGGAAATTTGTCTTGGGCTTATCACCCGTGCTGCAAAGACACAATCCACACATACACAATGGATGTAGTGCATATATATATATGTATATATATGTATGTATGTATATATATATATATATATATATATATATATATATATATATATATATATATATATATATATATATATATATATATATATATAATATCATCCATCCATCTTCTTCCGCTTAATCCTTTTCGGGTTGAGGGGGGGCTGGAGCCTATCCCAGCATCTTTGGCCGAGAAGCAGGGTACACCATGGACAGATCACCAGTCCATCGCAGTATATATATATATATATACAGTATATATATATATATATATATATATATATATATATATATATATATATATATATATATATATATATATATATATATATATATATATATATATATATATACGTATATATACAGATGTGGACAACATTGTTGGTACCCCTCTGTTAATGAAAGAAAAACCCACAATGGTCAAAGAAATAACTTGAATCTGATGAAAATTAACCAATGAAAATCAGACAATGCTTTTGAATTGGGGTTCAACAGAATAATTTTAAAAAACAAACTCATGAAACAGGCCTGGACAAAAATGATGGTACCCTTAACTTAATATTTTGTTGCACAACCTTTTGAGGCAATCACTGCAATCAAACGATTTCTGTAACTGTCAATGAGGCTTCTGCACCTCTCAGCAGGTATTTTGGCCCACTCCTCATGAGCAAACTGCTCCAGTTGTCTCAGGTTTGAAGGGTGCCTTCTCCAGACGGCATGTTTCAGCTCCTTCCACAGATGTTCAATAGGATTTAGATCAGGGCTCATAGAAGGCCACTTTAGAATAGTCCAATGTTTGGCTCTTAGCCATTCTTGGGTGTTTTTAGCTGTGTGTTTTGGGTCATTATCCTGTTGCAAGACCCATGATCTGCGACTGAGACCAAGCTGTCTGACACTGGGCAGCACATTTCTCTCTAGAATACCTCGATAGACTTGAGATTTCATTGTACCCTGCACAGATTCAAGACACCTTGTGCCAGAAGCAGCAAAGCAGCCCCAGAACATAACAGAACCTCCTCCATGGTTCACAGTAGGGACAGTGTTCTTTTCTTGGTATGCTTCATTTTTGCATCTGTGAACATAGAGCTGATGTGCCTTGCCAAAAAGTTCCAGTTTTGTCTCATTTGTCCATAGGACATTCTCCCAGAAGCTTTGTGGCTTGTCAACATGCAGTTTGGCAAATTCCAGTCTGGCTTTTTAATGAAGTTCACTTTGGCTCAAACAACAACGGATGGTACGATCTGACACTGATGTACCTTGACCTTGGAGTTCACCTTGAATGCATTTAGAGGTTGTTCCGGGCTCTTTTGTTACCATTCGTATTATCCGTCTCCTCCCGCGGCCACGTCCAAGGAGGTTGGCTACAGTCCTGTGGATCTTAAATTTCTGAATAATATGTGCAACTGTAGTCACAGGAACATCAAGCTGCTTGGAGATGGTCTTATAACCTTTACCTTTAACATGCTTGTCTATAATTTTCTTTCTAATCTCCAGAGACATAGAGACAACCCTCTCCATTGTTTCCTCTGGTCCATGTTTAATGTGGTACACACCATGTCACCAAACAGCACAGTGACTACTTGTCACCCTTTAAATAGGCCGACTGACTGATTACAAGTTTGTAGACACCTGTGATGTTAATTAGAGGACACATCTTGGTTGAACATGTCCCTATGGTCACATTATTTTCAATCTTTTCTAGGGGTACCATCATTTTTGTCCAGGCCTTTTTCTTGAGTTTGTTTTTTTTTTAAAGCAATTCTGTTGAACCACAATTCAAAAGCATTGTCTGATTTTCATTGGTTAATTTTCATAGAATTTTTATTTATTACCACTTTTGTCAGATTCAAGTTATTTCTGTGACCATTGTGGGTTTTTCTTTCATTAACAGAGGGGTACCAACAATTTTGTCAACGTGTGTAAGAACACTTCAACCCATATCAGAAATGAAGAGTTGAAGGGCTGTAGAGTGTGTGTGTGTGTGTGTGTGTGTGTGTGTGTGTGTGTGTGTGTGTGTGTGTGTGTGTGTATGTGTGTGTTCAGAGTGAATGATGGAATAAGGTGGTTTTATTTTCAAAGGACACATCAGTCCTCCAGCCTTCAGCCCAGGACTTGTTGATCGTATTTTTTCATGTATTGTCTTTGTCATGCTCTGTTATGTTGTTTGATTTGTGTTGCAGTGAAGTGTCATCAGCTTTTTAGGACACTAGTGCATACCTTTGCATGCCCGTGCATACCTGTGCATGGCCATAGAAAGCAAGTGTAAGCAAACATTTCTGCATGGCCGTAGAAAGTTACTGTTACTACCATGGCAACAGCAACCATGGTTAAACCTGCCTTGGATCTTTAACATCACCACTCATTCGTTGATGCCTGCCTTTGATCTGTGCTGCCTGCCTTTGATCTTTGATAATGTCCTAGCGAGTGCTATGATCATGAGTGATGCCTGGTTTTGATTTTTGCTGATGAAGTCCTGTGATCATTAGTGCAGCCTCCTTTGATCTCTTAGCAAGTCCTATGATCTTTGTGAGTCCAATGATCGTGACGTCATGACATTGTGACTGACAAGTGAGTGATATTCCTTGTCTCCAGGGCATGGGTCCCAGCCCACATCTTCGCTTTAAGTTGGGATTTTCTGTATTTCACCTTATTATTACTAGTACATACCCATCCATGCCCGTAGAAACCAAGTATAAGCAAGTACTTCTGCATGCCCGTTGCTGAAGGGTCTCCTTTCTCAGATGGCTGTGTTGTTCACAGTCATGCCTGCAGCGTACTGCTGGAACCTGAGGTGTTCCATGTTCACGGCATCTTTTCTGACATGCAGCAGTTCTCCTCATTCTATTGCTCTCCATCTGGTGGGTCTTCTTCTTCTTCGTTCAGACCACTGGTTGAGGGATTGGTGTGTTGTAATTCCAGTTCATGGGCAGGATCATGCAAATGGATCTGAGCAAAAAGTGGCTTTCGACCCTTTCCAGGAAGGCCCGTGCATGTCCATAGAAGCCAAGAAACCGGAGCACCCGGAGAAAATCAGCGTTTTGCTTGGCATTTTACACATTTGTAGTGTAGACTGGCATTATTCAAGGTTACACATTTTTTATTGTGTCAGCACTGTGGGGAACGTGAAATGAAGAAGCTGAGTGATTTTATAAACCAGATTTAACGTCGGCTTCCCATCCCCAACATGTCTCATCCCAAGGCAGAAGCAGAAAGAGGCTGATCGCAGTCAGACCCCCATACTTATGCATCACACAACAAAAGCCAACATCATTATGCATTACACCACAAAAGCCGACTTCACACGTCCTTGTCATATCCTTCCGATGTCCTCCCATTCCTTCGCCTGACCCCCGGGGCTCAGGAAGTCTTTTCAGGTCTGCACTGCCGCTCCTCCATCTCCTCGTTGCTCTCTGCAGGCGGTGGAGACTCATTGTCCTCTTCTGAGACTTGAGGTCATTCCACACATGTAATTACAACATATCCCCCTGTGTCTATCATATGCAGAAATGGATACATGAACTACAGCCCCCCACAAACGTCTAAGAAAAGGACAATATATGTAGGTTTGCAGACTATGATGACATCACCGGCATAACTATACAAGTTGATCACGTTAAAAACACAGTGATAACAATAACAGTACAGTCTATGCCCCCTGTCCGCCTTAAAACTGTTATGATAACCCCGACAGCATATCTTAAAACACGTTATCATGTTCACATCAGTCTGTGTGTCGTCTGGGTTTCAACAGTCTTCCGAATCTGCTGTATGCCTGCTTCGGCGTCCCAGCGGCGCTGTCTTGTAAGGGATCTGCAGCTTGAGGAAAAAAGTGGTTATTTGATCCCTGCGGGGGGTTTGGGACGTGTCCCTTGGGAGGTCTACCACGTCGAGGTGCTCTCGCCGCCCGTGCAGGTTCGCCGCTCAACATGAAGGCAGGCTTAAGTCTGTCAGTGCTGACTGTCTCTTTTCTGTCCCCCAAATCCAGCACAAAATGCTTATCACCAGGTTCCAGCACTCTAAATGGGCCATCATATGGTGGGCGGAGGGTTGGCTTTAAAGCATCGTGCCTAACAAAAACGAACTCCGCATTTTTTAAAGCCTGGGGAACAAAAACCCGCGGAAAAGTGTGATAAACTGGGCCCGGGAGCATGTCTGCTCCCGTGCTGCTTAGTGGTCTCAGAGCTGAGAGGCGCCCCAGCACTGGATGTTCTGGTAAGAATTCACCGGGGAGCCTGAGAGGTTGTGCAAACACTAACTCTGCTGGGGAGGCGTCTAGATCCTCCTTGGGCGCAGAACGCAACCCCAATAAAACCCATGGTAGTTTGTTAACCCAATTTGCATCCGTTAGTGACGCTCTGAGGGCAGCCTTCAAAGACCTATGAAAACGCTCGCATAAACCGTTAGCCTGTGGGTGATACGCGGTAGTGCGATGGATTGTCGCCCCTAAGCTGCTGGCCATTGCAGACCAGAGCTCTGAGACAAACTGAGGACCCCTATCGGACGTGATGTCCGACGGGACCCCGAAACGCGCCACCCAGGTCGTTAAAAAAACGCGAGCCACTTCTGCGGCCGTAGTTGACGTCAGCGGGACGGCTTCTGGCCAATGTGTGGTTCGATCCACCATTGTTAAAAGATGTGTGAACCCCTGCGACGACGGTAGGGGGCCCACGAGGTCAACGTGCACATGGTCAAACCTCCTGGCCGGAATTGGGAACGGTTCTAAAGGAGCTTTCATGTGTTTGTGAATTTTGACGCGCTGGCAAGACATGCATGTTCTTGCCCATTCCTTTACGTGCTTGCGCAGGCCCGGCCAAACAAACTTCTCCGCCACCATTTTCACCGAAGCGCGCACTCCCGGGTGCGCCAGGGAGTGAATCGAGTCAAAAACGCGGCGGCGCCACGCGGCCGGGACTACCGGGCAAGGTCGCCCGGTTGACACGTCGCAGATTAAGGGGGGCACACCGTCACGCAAACCCCTGCTCTCCAGCCTTAACCCTGTTGGTCCAGACTGGAGCGCACGCACGTCCGCGTCACTGCCTTGTTCCGCTGCCATGGCTGCGTAATCTATCCCTACGTGGACTGGGGCCGCGTACGCTTCCGTGTTGGGCTTGCGCCCTGCGGCTGTGGTAGTATTATCTGTCTCCGCGTGCCCTGATGATGTCACGGCGCGGAAGAGGCAATCTGCCACCACGTTGAGTTTGGCCGCTACGTGCCGAATGTCTGTGGTAAATTCCGAAATGGTGGCCAGCTGCCTTTGTTGCTGGCCTGACCAAGGCTCTGAGATTTTAGACATCGCAAAAGTGAGCGGTTTATGGTCGACAAAAGCCGTGAAACGCCGACCTTCCAGCCAAAACTGGAAATGGCGGATGGCTAAATGAAGCGCTAACAGCTCTCTGTCAAACGTGCTGTATTTGCGCTCGGTTTCGTTTAGGGATTTGCTAAAAAAAGCTAGCGGTTGCCAAACCCCGTTAACGTGCTGCTCCATGACCGCCCCTATGGCCAAATCTGATGCGTCCGTGGTAAGCGCTATGCGGGCCGAGGGGTTGGGGTGGACCAAAAACGCGGCGTCAGCCAGGGCTCTTTTTACTTCCGCGAACGCGTGTTCCCGCTCCGGGGACCACACGACCGCGCTGGAGGGCTTTTGCTTTCTAAGCGCGGCGTATAACGGTTGCATGAGCTGAGCTGCGCGGGGTAGGAAACTGTTGTAAAAATTTACCATTCCCAAAAATTCTTGCAGCGATCTGATCGTTTGTGGTTCGGGAAAATTTGCCACTGCGCGCACTTTATCGGGCAATGGGACTGCCCCTTCTGGGGAAACGCGGTGTCCCAAAAAATCAATCTGTGCCACACCGAATCAGCACTTGGTTGGGTTAATTATTAACCCGTGCTCTTCCAGCCTCTGAAAAACTGTAGTGAGGTGATTTTCGTGTTCCTCCTCGGACGCGCTGGCGACTAAAATATTGTCGAGGTAGATAAACATGAAAGGAAGGTCGCGTAGCACAGCGTCCATCATACGCTGAAACGTTTGCGCTGCGCCTTTCAGGCCAAAAGGCATGCGCAGAAACTCGAAAAGACCAAAAGGGGTTATTACGGTGGTTTTAGGGACGTCCTCAGGTCGGACTGGGACTTGGTGGTAGCCGCGGACCAGGTCTATTTTAGAAAAAATACGCGCACCCACCAGATGTAGTGAAAAATCTTGGATGTGAGGGATTGGGTAGCGGTCATGAGCTGTAGCATTATTTAATCTGCAATAATCGCCACAAGGTCTCCAGGAGCCATCAGCTTTCGGGACCATATGCAGTGGCGAAGCCCATGGGCTTTTCGAGCGCCGAATAATGCCCAGTTTTTCCAGGATGGCGAACTCGTCGCGTGCTATGACGAGCTTGGTCGCGTCTAAGCGCCGAGCTTTAGTGAACATCGGGGGGCCCGTTGTGGGGATGTGTTTCACTACTGTTGCCGAAAATTTGGGAACTGTGAGTGCTGGAAATTGGGTGAGGAGTTTGTCAAACTTACCTCCTGCTGTGGCGACGTTGGCCTGCACGGGTGGTGGGAACACTCGAGCTGCACAGGGGGTAGAAGAGAATGACAGTGCATTGATTAAGCGTCTGTTTGCAAGATCAACCAACAACCCATGTGAACATAAGAAATCATCCCCTAACATGTTGAAACTCACCGCCACTATGATAAAGGTCCACTCATAAGTGCGGCCGTGTAAGGACAAAGACAAGGTCTTTTCACCATAAGTGCTGATGATTGAGCCGTTCGCTGCCATTGCCCCATTGCTGCGGGGTCCAGCCACCCTGTCAGCGTAGGACGGGGTGATGAAGCTCCTTTAAGCTCCGGTGTCTATGAGGAAATGTCGCCCGGAGCTTTCATCAGTTATGTAGAGCAGCTTGTTGGCCTCGCCGAGAGCCGTAGCTGCTAACGGTTCCCGGCTTTGGAGTTTCCCGAGCTCTTGAAACTGCAAGGTGGTACACACTTGTATGCCCTCTCAGCGAATCACCGGTGGTAGTAGCAGAGGTCGTCTCGTCTGTTGTGTCGTGGCCGCGTCGCTGCCATGGTGGGCAGGGTTTGTTCCGTTGCCTCTGGCTCCCTGATGTCCTGGGCTTCTGCACCGAGGTCTGCCGCTGCTGCTGTGGCCGTCTGCTCACCGCAGGAGTTGAGGAGTTGCTGTGCTTCTCTGGCAAGTGCGCGGAAGTCCTGCTGGGTCTTACAACTCATGCTGGCCAGAGTCCCTCTCATGTGCGTCGGGAGAGTGCTGAGGAAGATGTGCTGAAAGAGGAAGTTGTCATTGTCTGTCTCTCTCAGCTGAAGCATGTCTTCCATCAGTGCCAACGGTCTGCACCCACCGTGGCCATATATCGCCAGTAGTCTCTTGGCCCTTTCCTCGGCCGAGGGAACGAAGCTCTTGATCAGAGTAGCCTTCAGCTCCTCGTATTTGCCGCTGGCGGGCGGCTGCTGTATCACGCTCCGCGCGCATTGCGCTGTGGCGGCGTCGAGCCTGGCGATGACGTGGTAGAACTTGGTTTCGTCCGTCGTCACCCTTGCGAGCGCGAACTGTGCCTCAGCCTGCTTGAACCACGAGCTCGGGTCGTTCTGCCAGAATTCTGGGAGCTTAATGGCGACGGCGCTTGCTTGGGCCGCCTCCGACGAGTCTGCAACGGGAGAACGCCTTTTGTCCATTCTCACGTCTGGTCACCAATGTGGGGAACGTGAAATGAAGAAGCTGAGTGATTTTATAAACCATATTTAATGTCTGCTTCCCATCCCCAACATGTCTCATCCCAAGGCAGAAGCAGAAAGAGGCTGATCGCAGTCAGACCCCCATACTTATGCATCACACAACAAAAGCCAACATCATTATGCATTACACCACAAAAGCCGACTTCACACGTCCTTGTTATATCCTTCTGATGTCCTCCCGTTCCTTCGCCTGACCCCCGGGGGTCAGGAAGTCTTTTCAGGTCTGCACTGCCGCTCCTCCATCTCCTCGTTGCTCTCTGCAGGTGGTGGAGACTCATTGTCCTCTTCTGAGACGTGAGGTCATTCCACACATGTAATTACAACACATCCCCCTGTGTCTATCATATGCAGAAATGGATACATGAACTACAAGCACCTCTTTAAAAATGACATCACTGAGAAAGCGACACTTTTGCTTAGTTTCTTCATCTTGAGCAAGAATACGAAGACTGCTTGATCTACAAACTCTGCTTGCGGCAACGAAGAATTGGCCATGGCTGCAGTAATCTGTTGTGCAGAAAACACAAACGGGCTGTAAAGACTGGCCCTGCGACTTAATTCACGTTGCCAATTTTGAGCCATATGACATCATAAAGACACATTGGTCTAGGCATCGAGAGTGATGGTCTATATGACCATCTTTTATTGGGTTTTAGACCTTTGAGTTTTTAATCTCTTTGACTAGTCTTTTAACTTTTTAATATGACCCTTCTCTCTTATCTCTGGTTTTTCTCTCATCTCTTTGTCTTTATATCCTGATTGATGGAGCCTTGAGTATTTTTATCATGTTTATAGTCAGCTTCATGTATGCCTGTGTTTGTGTTTATGTTGAATGTAATTCATTCATTCATTCATCTTCTTCCGCTTAATCCTTTTCGGGTCGTGGGAAAACTGGAGCCTATCCCAGCATCTTAGGGCGAGAGGCAGGGTACACCCTGGACAGATCGCCAGTCCATCACAGGGCCAACACAGAGAGACAGACAACCATTCACTCTCACAGTCATACCTAAGGACAATTTAGAATCCCCAGTTTTGATGCCAGTTAACCTAACTTGCATGTTTTTTGGCATGTGGGAGGAAACCGGAGAAATCCCGGAGTAAACCCACGCAGACACGGGGAGAACATGCAAACTCCACACAGATCACTGTTGGTCGGGGGCTGGGATCGAACCCAGGATCCCCCAGCCAAGGGTGAGTTGCTGTGCTGCCACAGTGCTAACCACTCCGCCACCGCGCAATTGTGGTTTGTAAATATGGATGTCACCAGACTGCAAAACAAATCTACCTACCGTGTACAAATAAAGTAACCTGAACCTGAACCTGACATCATAAAGACACATTCGTCTATGTGCCGTCATATAGACATCATATCTTTATGATGGCATCGTGAGTCCTATGATGCCTGAGTTGATAGGACATCCTATGATGATCAGGCAGAGATCATAGGCCGTCCTATGATGTCCTATAAACGTGACAACACACACACACACACACACACACACACACACACACACACACACACACACACACACACACACAGAGATTTCTTGCTTTAATAGAGTGATTATCCTGGATGGCTATTATTATTATTATTATTATTATTATTATTATTATTATTATTATTATTCTGTCTTGCATATTTATGTCTTCATTGGCCTTCCACTTAGTTTAAGTTTATCAGCATTCTTATTATTATTCTCATCATTCTCATTATAGCCTATCATAGGAAGTCTCCACACCGTACCTTTTTCATATGTCCTTCCCCTGCCATAACACTGAAAATATCTGCTAACTTCCTACATGGGTTGTAATAATTAATCAGCTTAATATTTCCTTGTCCATTTAGCCTACATATTTCTATAATATTACACTCTATATCCTCAGGGGAGGGAATCACTCTATACGCCAGGCCATCTTTAATGAAAGTGGCACATCCTCCTCCATTTACTGTGTTAATTCTATCCTGTCTGAAGTGTATCCTGAAATAACAAAATCTAAGTGAGGTTGAAGCCATGTCTCCTGTACACACACTACCTGTAGAACAACTTTTAGTTCGTAGAGATACTTCTTGAGTTCTTGTCCGTTTGCTATAAGACTCCTCGCATTCCACTGTAGTATGTGTAGTAGTGTGGCGGTTCGGTTAACCCCCACAACAGATAAGGACACTCAGCCCTCTTGTCTCTGTTTTTCCCGCTGCACTACTGAGATGCAATGTGCCATTCATGTATTTGTGATGCAAACATGCATGTATTGTGATGTAATGCGCCATTCTGTATAGTGTTCATGCGTCTTGTCCTTACTGTGCTTTTTCTGAGCATCTTACATATGTAGATGTGCTTTGAGGTAAATCTCCACAGAAAGACTGGTCAAACACAGCGCTCGGCTAGAGCAAATAACAGAACAGTGTAATGTGTATTAATGTCTACAGGCAGAAGCGTTTCGTCTGGCTCACCTCTGTGATGTTAATCGTTGCCTTTCATGCATTGTACTCATGCATCCTGTCCTCACTGTGACCTAGGGACTGAGATCAATAGGTCTCTCAAATGCAAATGTCTTATGCCTGTTCTGTTATCTCTTTGATCATACTAACTGCTGGGGTATGTTCCTTTGATGTATTGTTATGGTCAAGTATTTAAGCTGCAACTCTGTAACGCAAACTCTCTCTCTCACTCTGATCCTGCAACTGGTAGACACACACACGTGTCCGCCTCTCCTTCTCTGAGAGCCGTGGGCTCGCTCCCGGCGCGCACGCACGGCGCCGGGAGAGGAGCTTGTGATGGCGGTGTGATAATAAAACCCTACTTAAAACCTCCAACCACGCCGCTTTATTTCATGCCGCTGCAGTAGCATAATTAAGGTCTTGTTTCAGCATGTGCAGTCTTCTCAGTTTCAGCTTTCAATAAAGCATGAATCTGATCATCTGTGATATCTTTCACATCTAGGAAGCTTTCTGCTGCTTCCACAATGGTTTTGATTCTGTCACTTTTCTTCTGTAGCTGTGCAGCAACATTCATGGTGTGGTAAATAAAAGCTATAAAGTTTGTCCTCTTAACTATCAATGTGTCATCATGCATTTTGCATTTGTGAACACAAACATTCCTTGCAGCTGTATGATCCTGTGCTTAAGATAAGATAAGATAAGATAAGATAAGATAAGATAAACTTTATTGTCCCTCAAGGGGAAATTTGTCTTGGGCTTATCACCCGTGTTGCAACCATACAATCCACACATACACAATGGATGTAGTGCATCATAAAATTATATATATATAAATAAAAAATATTTTCTAAAATATGTTCTAAAATATATAAAATTATATATAATTTTTATTATGCACTATATTCATTGTGTATGTGTGGATTGTGTGGTTGCAGCACGGGTGATCAGCCCAAGACAAATTTCCCCTTGAGGGGAAATATAGGGGAAATATATTTCCTAGCCATATACAGTATATATATATATATAACTGAACTAGCAGCAGATGCTAACATTGAGCTGGAGGGTTTTCACATGATACGAGCTGACCGAACACCAGACAGTGGCAAAGCAAGGGGCGGTGGAGTGATAATGTATGTTAACAACAACTGGTGCAGACCGGGACATATCACTGTTAAACAACGACACTGCAGCAAAGACATTGAGTTGCTAGCTGTCAGCATGAGGCCTACATATCTCCCGAGAGAACACTCACACGTGATCTGCATTGTTGTTTATGCAAATCCGACGGCGAACGCTGGGACAGCGCGTGACGTCATCCATTCAGTAACCAGCAGGCTGCAGACAGAACACCCAGATGCTCTTCTCCTCATCTCAGGCGATTTCAACCATGTTTCACTATCTCCCATTCTACCCACGTTCACCCAGTATGTCACATGCCACACTAGAGACAATAAAACACTGGATTTATTCTACGCAAACACTAAGGAGGCGTACACCTCATCATAACTCCCCCCACTCGGGAGATCGGATCACAACTTGGTTCATCTCCGGCCGGTGTACAAACCCCTAGTGCACAGACAACCTCCGGCCATGCACACTGTGGAGTTATGGTCTGAGGAGACAATGGACGCTCTAAAGGACTGTTTTGAAGCCACCGCCTGGAAGCAGCTCTGCGATCCACATGGTGAGGACATCGATGGCCTCATTCACACCTTCACGGGCTACCTCAGCTTCTGTGTGGACAGATCCGTTCCCACCAAGACCATACGGCGTCACTCAAACAACAAACCCTGGATCAACCCTGAGATAAAAACACTTCTGAGAGAGAAGAAGAGGATCTTCAGGTCGGGGAACAGGGAGATGCTGAAGTCCGTATAGAGGGAGCTGAGGAGAAAGATCAGAGAAGGCAAGGACAGCTTCAGGAAGAAGATGGAGGACAAGCTGCAACAGAGCGACATCAGCGGGGTCTGGAGAAACCTCAAAACCATCTCGGGGCTCCAGAATACTTCCCCCCAGGCCACGGGGGGCAGGGAGTGGGCGAACAACCTGAATCTGTTTTTCAATAGATTTGACCAACTGCCCTCCCCCCTGTCTGCACAACAACCACTGCTGCCTCTAAAGACATGGAGTCCTGCTGCCCACTCCCCACTCCACCAACACCCCCCCACTCCCAACACACAGCCCCCCATCCTGACCCTGACCAGGACCCAGGTGAGGACGGAGCTGAAGAAGATCAAAGCGAGGAAGGCGCCGGGACCGGACGGCATCAGCGCAAAGCTCCTCAAGTCCTGTGCAGACCAGCTGTGTGGGATTGTGACGTATATCTTCAACATGAGCCTGAAACTGGGGAGGGTACCACAGCTGTGGAAAACATCTTGTGTGGTACCTGTACCAAAAACTTCCCACCCCAAAGACCTGAACAGCTACAGACCGGTGGCCTTGACGTCCCACTTGATGAAGACCCTGGAGAGACTGCTCCTTGCTCACCTCCGCCCCCTGGTGGAACCAGCGATGGATCCACTCCAGTTCGCCTACCAGCATGGCATTGGGGTGGAGGATGCGGTGATCTTCCTCCTTCACCGTTCTCTGTCCCACCTGGAGAAGCCCAGGAATGTGGTGAGGATCATGTTCTTTGACTTCTCCAGTGCTTTCAACACCATCCAACCGATGATCCTGAAGGACAAGCTGCTGCGCGCAGGGGTGGACCAGCACCTGTCATCATGGATCCTGGACTACCTCACGAACCGGCCTCAGTTTGTGAGAACCCGGGACTGTGTGTCTGACACGATCATCAGTAGCCCGGGGGCCCCCCAGGGAACGGTGCTGGCTCCCTTCCTGTTCACTCTTTATACTGCGGACTTCTCACACAACACAACACACTGCCATCTACAGAAGTTCTCTGATGACTCTGCGATCGTTGGCCTCATCTCCAATGGAGATGAAGCTGAGTACAGAGGGCTTATCCAGGACTTCGTGGACTGGTGCCATCGGAACTGCCTCCAGATCAACGCGAGGAAAACTAAGGAGCTGGTGGTGGACTGCCGCAGGCATGGGCAGCCCCTCACAGCACCAGTAAATATACAGGGAACAGACATCGAGATGGTGACATCCTATAAGTACCTGGGTGTTCATCTGAACAATAAACTAGACTGGTCACACAATACTGACGCACTCTACAAGAAGGGACAGTGCAGGCTGTTCCTGCTGAGGAGACTCAGGTCTTTTGGTGTACAAGGGGCGCTGCTGAAGTCATTCTATGACACGGTGGTGGCATCAGCCATCACTTTTGGAGTGGTCTGCTGGGGCAGTGGCATTACTGCAGCCGATAGGAAGAGACTGAACAAACTGATTAAGAAAGCTAGCTCTGTCCTGGGGCAGTGCCTTGATCCGATGGAGGAGATAGGAGAGAGAAGGACGGTGGCTAAACTGTCATCTCTGCTGGAGTCCGAGTTCCACCCTATGCAGGACATACTGGATGCACTGAGGAGCTCATTTAGCAGCAGACTACATCATCCCAGGTGCACAACTGAGAGGTTTCGTAGGTCCTTCCTACCAACGGCTGTCAGACTGTACAACCTAAGCAGGGCTGCTCGCAGAGATAGCAAAAAGACGTAACAAACTAATAGTTTTTTGAATGCAAAAGATGCAATAGACTTACACAATGGTCCCCTCCGGCATACAACTAGGAACATACCGGTCGCTATGGAGGGTGAGAATATGTATGGGCACATAATCATGCCATGTAGGATAACTAAGTAGACGGTTGTGCTGTTTCATCCCATCTAGCAGCAATGCTCTGCACTGTGTGTGTTTATATATTTACATATTTATTCCATCTAGCTACAATGCTCAGCACTGGGTGTGTTTATATTTATATATCTATATATTTATTCCATCTAGCTACAATGTTCCGCACTGTGTTTTTATATATCTACATATTATTCCATCTAGCTACATTGCTCCGCACTGTGTGTGTTTATATACTTGCATATTTATTCCACCTAGCTGCAATGCTCCGTACTGTGGGTGTTTATATATTTACATATTTATTCCATCTAGCTACAATGCTCTGCACTGTGTGTTCATATATTCATATATTTATTCCATCCAGCTACAATGCTCTGCACTGTGTGTCTGTGTGTGTGTGTGTGTATATATATATTTTATAGTAATATGTACATATGTATATTAGCTGCTCTTGCTTGCTTGTTTTTTTCTTGCCTTCTGATTGTTGCTCTGAGTGTTGCTATCCCTGTGCTGTTGCAATCCTGGAATTTCCCCTAAGGCTTATCTTATCTTATCTTATCTTATATATATATATATATAGTATATATATATATATATATATATATATATATATATATATATATATATATATATATATATATATATATATATATATATATATATAATACACTACTGTTCAAAAGTTTGGGGTCACTTAGAAATTTCCTTATTTTTGAAAGAAAAGCACTGTTTTTTTCAATGAAGATAACTTTAAACTAATCAGAAATACACTCTAATATCTAATATACATAGCTAATGTGGTACATGACTATTCTAGCTGCAAATGTCTGGTTTTTTGGTGCAATATCTACATAGGTGTATAGAAGCCCATTTCCAGCAACTATCACTCCAGTGTTCTAATGGTACAATGTGCTCATTGTGTCAGAAGGCTAATGGATGATTAGAAAGCCCTTGTGCAATCATGTTAGCACAGCTGAAAACAGTTTAGCTGGTTAGAGAAGCTATAAAACTGACCTTCCTTTGAGCAGGTTGAGTATCTGGAAAAAATTATTATTTCAAATACAAATCATTATTTCTAACCTTGTCAATGTCTTGACTATATTTTCTATTCATTTTACAACTCATGGTGGTAAATAAGTCTGACTTTTCATGGAAAACACAAAATAATTGTCTGGGTGACCCCAAACTTTTGAACGGTAGTGTATATATATATATATATATATATATATATATATATATATATATATATATATATATATATATATATCCACTTTGAGGATCGTCACTTCCTTGTGGTAACGTATCGTCACTTCCTGTTTTGCTGTCTGCCTGTGTGGTTTGCTCTCCAGCTCTCCAGCCACTAGCTAGCCACTAGCTATGGCTACTAGCTCTCTTTCCTCTCCTCCTCTGGTGTGCTCTCTCTGTCAGATGTTTAGCTACACCTCTGCCTCTTTTAGTGATAACGGTAAATGTAATAAATGTTGTCTTTTTGAGGCGCTCGAGGCGAGGTTGTCTGATTTGGAATCCTGGCTCCGCTGCATTGAAACACCGTCTGCGCCAGTTAATCTCGACGGACGCCCATTAGCTGCAGCGGAGCTAGTTAGCTTAGGCCCCCCTGTCATCGGTTCCCCGGCTCTCCTCAGCAGCGAGGAGACTGGGTGGGTGACGGTGAGAAGGAAGCCTAGTCGCAAAGCCCCGGTTCACCACCAACCTGTTCACGTTTCTAATCGTTTTTCCCCGCTCAGCGACACACCCGCTGAGGAAAAAACTCTGATCATTGGCGACTCTGTAGTCAGAAACGTGAACCTAGAGACTCCAGCGGCCATAGTCCAATGCATTCCTGGGGCCAGAGCAGGCGACATCGAGTCAAATTTGAAAATGCTGGCTAAAAGTAACTGTAAATATTCCACAATTGTTATTCACGCCGGCATTAATGACATCCGTCTCCGGCAGTCGGAAGTCACGAAACTTAATGTAGAATCGGTGTGGGACTTTGCAAAAACGATGTCTGCCACTGTAGTATTCTCTGGGCCCCTCCCCAATCTGACCAGTGATGACATGTTTAGTTGCTCGTCATCCTTGAACCGCTGGCTGTCTGTGTGGTGTCCTGCAAATGACGTGGGCTACATTGACAATTGGAGCTCTTTTTGGGGAAAACCTGGTCTTATGAGACGAAACAGCATTCATCCCACTTTGGATGGTGCTTCTCATTTATCTAACAATCTGGCATCTTTTTTATCCAAATTTCCCAAACCGTGACTACTCAGAGTTGGGACCAGGAAGCAGAGTCACAGTCTTACACGCATCTCTGCAGCTCCTCTTCATCCGCCACCCCTCAGCTTAGCCCCTGTCTTCCCCATCAGAGAATCGTTGTCTGCTCCCTCCAAAGTAAATAAAAATATAATGCATAAGCATCCCAAAGTGATAAAGCAAAATATTGGTAAAACTCAAATTAAACATAAAGCCTCTAAATTGAATGATTTGGCCTCTGTTCCTCCTCATAATTTAAAAATTAAATGTGGTTTATTAAATATTAGGTCTCTAACTCCCAAGTCTCTGTTAGTCCATGATCTGTTAATTGATCATCAGATTGATTTAATTTCCCTTACGGAGACTTGGTTAGGGCAAGAGGATTATGTTGGTTTAAATGAATCAACTCCCTCTGGTTATTTAAACTGTCAAAATCCCAGAAGTTCTGGTCGTGGTGGAGGAGTAGCAACAATTTACCATTCCAAATTACTAGTTAATGTAAAGCAAAAAACATGTTATAATTCCTTTGAGGGCCTGGTCCTCAGTATTGGGCACTTTAGCAATTTTAGGTTAAACCCAATTTTATTTGCCATAGTTTATCGTCCCCCATCAACCTATTCAGAATTTTTATCCGAATTTGCTGATTTCTTAGCTGATTTAGTGCTGAAATCTGATAGAATAATTATAGTAGGGGACTTTAATATACATGTGGATGTAGATAGTGACTGCCTTAATGTGGCTTTTAATTCAATATTAGACTCGACTGGGTTTTCTCAGAAAGTAGGAAATTCTACTCATTACCTCCACCATACATTGGACCTTGTTCTGACATATGGCATAGAAATAGAAAATCTTGTAGTGTCTCCTCATAACCCTGTACTGTCAGACCATTGTCTGTTAACCTTTGATTTTACTATTTCTGACTATTTGGCTCCTAAAGAAAAATATTATCACAGTAGATGCCTCTCAGATGATGCTGTTTCCAAATTTATGCAGATTGTTTCCTCTATGCCATGTGTCAACACAACGGAAATAAGCTATAGACAGCTTGCTCCTTCTGTAATTGATAACATGGTGGATAGTGTTTCAGCTTCTCTGCATCAGGCTCTAGACTTGGTGGCCCCCTGAAAAAAGAAAAAGTCTAATCAGAGATTTCTAACTCCTTGTTTCAACACAGAAACTCGTAGCTTAAAACAGAAGACTCGTCAATTAGAAAGAAAATGGCGCTCTACCAATTTAGATGAAATCTATTTAGCTTGGAGAAATCATCTTTTAATTTATAAAAAATCTCTTAGAAAAGCTAGAACGAGTTATTACTCTGCATTGATAGAAGAGAACAAGAATAATCCCAGGTTTCTTTTCAGTACTGTAGCCAGGTTGACAAAGAGTCAGGACTCTGTCAATCCTAGCATTCCCTTAGAGCTTACTAGTCAGGACTTTATGAACTTTTTCAATAATAAAATTTCATCCATCAGAGATAAAATCAATCAGATTCTTCCCACAGTTAACTTAAATACTGTAACTACTACAACTCCTTCTATTGATGTCTGTCTTGATGAGTTTACTCCAATCGACCTTTGTGAGTTAGACAAAATAGTTTCCTCATCCAAACCTTCAACTTGTCTTTTAGACCCTATTCCTACCAGGTTATTTAAAGAAGTCTTCCCACTTATTGGTAGCTTTATTCTTCATATAATCAATTCTTCATTAACTTTAGGCCATGTACCGCAGGCTTTTAAAACGGCTGTAATTAAACCCTTACTCAAAAAGCCAACGCTAGATCCAGGAGCTTTAGCTAACTATAGACCAATCTCTAATCTCCCTTTCATTTCAAAAATCTTAGAAAGAGTTGTTGCTACGCAATTATTTGACCACCTGCAGGGAAATGGTTTACTTGAAGAGTTTCAATCTGGGTTTAGAATCCATCATAGTACTGAAACAGCCTTAGCGAAGGTCACTAACGACCTCCTCATTGCATCTGATAATGGACTAGTTTCTGTGCTTGTCCTTTTAGACCTTAGTGCAGCTTTTGATACTATTGATCATAATATTCTACTTGATAGATTAGAACACTATGTTGGATTTAATGGAACTTCGTTGCAGTGGTTTAGATCTTATTTATCTGATAGGTTCCAGTTTGTTCATGTAAATAATGAGTTTTCTTTCAGCTCAAAGCTTAGTCATGGAGTTCCACAGGGATCTGTGCTAGGCCCTACTCTTTTTAGTTTATATATGCTTCTGTTAGGCAACATTATTAGAAAGCACTGTATACATTTTCATTGTTATGCAGATGACACACAATTATACCTGTCAATGAAGCCAGATGATACTAATCAATTAGCCAAGTTAGAAGCCTGTCTTAAGGAAATCAAAGCTTGGATGACTTGTAATTTCCTGCTATTAAATTCAGATAAGACTGAAGTCATTCTTGTTGGTCCAAAAAACCTTAGAAAATCCTTTCCAAATCAAACTTTCAGTTTGGATGCAGTTACTCTTTCTCTTAATAGCTCTGTGAGGAACCTTGTAGTTATTTTTGATCAGGATTTGTCCTTCAATTCACATATTAAATTTGTTTCTAAAACTGCCTTCCATCATTTGCGTAATATTGCCAAGATTAGGAGCGTCTTGTCTCAGAGTGATGCTAAGATAAGATAAGATAAGCCTTTATTAGTCCCACAACGGGGAAATTCCAGGATTGCAACAGCACAGGGATAGCAACACTCAGAGCAACAATCAGAAGGCAAGAAAAAAAAAACAAGCAAGCAAGAGCAGCTAATATACATATGTACATATTACTATAAAATATATATATACACAGACACAGACACACAGTGCAGAGCATTGTAGCTGGATGGAATAAATATATGAATATGTAAACACACAGTGCGGAGCATTGTAGCTAGATGGAATAAATATGTGAATATATAAACACCCACAGTACGGAGCAATGTAGCTAGATGGAATAATATGTAGATATATAAACACACAGTGCGGAGCATTGTAGCTAGATGGAATAAATATATAGATATATAAATATAAACACACCCAGTGCTGAGCATTGTAGCTAGATGGAATAAATATGTAAATATATAAACGCACACAGTGCAGAGCATTGTTGCTAGATGGGATGAAACAGCACAACCGTCTACTTAGTTATCCTACATGGTATGATTATGTGCCCATACATATTCTCACTCTCCATCGCGACCGGTATTTTCCTAGTTGTATGCCAGAGGGGACCATTGTGTAAGTCTATTGCATCTTTGCATTCAAAAAACTGTTTGTTACATCTTTTTGCTATCTCTGCGAGCAGCCCTGCTTAGGTTGTACAGTCTGACAGCCGTTGGTAGGAAGGACCTGCGAAACCTCTCGGTTGTGCACCTGGGATGATGTAGTCTGCTGCTAAATGAGCTCCTCAGTGCATTCAGTATGTCCTGCATAGGGTGGAACTCGGACTCCAGCAGAGATGACAGTTTAGCCACCATCCTTCTCTCTCCTATCTCCTCCACCGGATCAAGGCGCTGCCCCAGGACAGAGCTAGCTTTCTTGATCAGTTTGTTCAGTCTCTTCCTATCGGCTGCAGTAATGCCACTGCCCCAGCAGACCACTCCAAAAGTGATGGCTGATGCCACCACCGTGTCATAGAATGTCTTCAGCAGCGCGCCTTGTACACCAAAAGACCTGAGTCTCCTCAGCAGGAACAGCCTGCGCTGTCCCTTCTTGTAGAGTGTGTCAGTATTGTGTGACCAGTCTAGTTTATTGTTCAGATG
Source organism: Pholidichthys leucotaenia (assembly GCA_020510985.1). NCBI lineage: Eukaryota > Metazoa > Chordata > Actinopteri > Cichliformes > Pholidichthyidae > Pholidichthys > Pholidichthys leucotaenia. The sequence continues at coordinate 442,832,042 of CM035838.1, forward strand.
AACACCCAGGTACTTATAGGCTGTCACCATCTCGATGTCTGTTCCCTGTATATTTACTGGTGCTGTGAGGGGTTGTCCTTGCCTGCGACAGTCCATGCTGAGAAGCTGATCCACGCTTTTGTTAGCTCGAGATTATTGTAATTCTTTATTATCAGGCTGATCCAAAATGCTGCAGCAAGAGTTTTAACAGGTACTAGAAAGAGAGATCATATCTCTCCGGTTCTGGCCTCCCTTCATTGGCTTCCCATAGAGTTTAGAATTAAGTTTAAAATCCTTCTTCTTACTTACAAAGCTCTAAACAATCAGGCTCCTTTTTATTTAAAAGATCTGATACTACTGTATTATCCTAACAGAGCACTATGCTCCCAAAATGCAGGATTACTTGTAATACCTAGAATCTCCAAAAGTACAATGGGAGGCAGAGCCTTCAGTTATCAAGCTCCTCTCCTGTGGAATCAGCTGCCAATCTGGATTCGGGAGTCAGACTCGATCTCTGTTTTTAAGAATAGGGCTAAAACCTACCTTTTTGATATAGCCTACAATTAGGGAGGGATCATGTGTTTCTGAACCCTCCCTTAGTTATGCTGCTAATAGGTTTAGTCAGCCGGGGGACCTCCAGTAATGCGCTGGGCCTCACTCCTTTCCTCACCCTCTATGAAATATTTTTTTTTGCTGGTCATTAACATTTGTTTGTTCTCTCCCATAGATTGAGTCCCCATCGTGCTGTTTGCTCTCTACATGTCTGTTCTTTTCTTCTTCTCTATCCCCTCACCCCCCAGCCAGTCGCAGCAGATGACTGCCCCTCTCTGAGCCTGGTTCTGCTGGAGGTTTCTTCCTGTTAAAAGGGAGTTTTTCCTCTCCACCGTCGCCAAGTGCTTGCTCACAGGGGATCACCTGATTGCTGGGGTCTTTCTGCAACTGTGGGGGTCCCCCCTACAGTTGATAGTGCTATGAGATGACTGTTGTTGTGAAATGCCACTTCTGCGGCGCCATCCCGCTGGGGCGCTGCTGTCTTGGGGTGAGAACTGTTTGTCACTCTCTGTGGGTGTTCTGGGGAATGTCCCCGGGGGGGGGGTGGTCTGCCGCGCCGAGGAGCCCTAGCCAACAGCACATCCTCGTCCGCCACCACAAAGGCGGGTTTGAGCCTGTTTATACCAATCTTTTCCTTCCTGCCCCCCAAATCTAGCAAAAAATGTTTGTCCCCTGTTTCCAACAACGGCGAACTGGCCAGGGTCGCTCTCGTGGCCGACGGTAGGGTCCTGAGGAAAATGTGGGTGAAGAGGAAGTCGTCGCCGTCTGAGCCTCTCAACCTCAGCATGTTCTCCATCAGGTCAATGGGCGTGCCATCTCCCAAGTTGTTCAGAGCCAGGAGCCTCTCCGCTCTCTCCTCGACTGAGAGAGTGAAACGCTGGATAAGCGCAGCCTTCAACCCGCCGTATTTGTCGTTGGCAGGTGGCCGCTCCAATAGGCTCTGCACATGCCGAGCCGTGCGGTTGTCGAGCTTTGTGATCACATGGTAGAACTTCGTGTCATCTACCGTTATCCCCCGGAGGGTGAACTGTGCTTCGACCAAGTGGAACCAGGAGCACGGGTTGTCCTACCAAAAGTCCAGTAGCTGGACGGTAGCGGCATACGCTTGGCTGGGAGCTCCTGACTCGGCTGGCCCGGGGGAATTTCTTTCATCCATGATACGTCTTAGGGTCACCAGTGTGGAAATGTGAAAATGACGAGGCAGACTTTATCTCACAAGTCAGGTTTATTCACATCTTCCAACATCAGCAAAGCAGAAAGAGGGAAAAACACAGACATTTGTCCTTTATATATTCAGGACCTTCAAAGCTCACAGTCATATTGCATTTAATCACAAGCAACAATACATCTTTCCTTAAATCCTATAACATCCTGCTCATAGTCTCTGGGAGACCAGGAAATCCCCCAAGGTCGTCTCTTGCATACCAAAGACTAAATTTTCACATCCTCCTGTTATCTCACAGGAGGCCCAGTTCTTTGTTCTCTCTGAGATGTGAAGCTTAAAGTGATACACATGTGGTCCCACAATATACACACACACACACACACACACACACACACACACACACACACACACACACATATATATACTGTATATATATATACTCTTACTTCCGAAGGTCCCAATGAGACCTTTTTTTTTTCACTTCGGGTTCCTGTCAACCATTCAACCTGCTGTCAGTAGTGATATTCGATACCACTGATTTCCTTTCCGATCCGATACTGAGTAAAATTCAGGCTGGTATCGGCGATACCAATACCGATACCGATATTTTTTGCAACTACACCTAATATGTCTTTTAAATCTAAAAAAAACGCATGACGCACTTACCCAGGCGGAAGAAACAGTAGTCCCACCAACCGCATGTCACTTAGACAACATCTCAATAGTTTAGTTACTTTTCACCGTGTTTCTGTTAAGGATATACTGTATATGTATACTCGCTGCTCTTGTTTTTCTCTTGCCTTCTGATTATTGCTCTGAGTGTTGCTATCCCTGTGTTGTTGCAATCCTGGAATTTCCCCATTGTGGGACTAATAAAGGCTTATCTTATCTCAACTTATCTTATACCTTACCTCAAATGACTTAAGTATCAAAAGTATCGATATTTTGATTTGAGTATCGATTTTAGAGTATAAAGATCCGGTATCGGAGGTATCGATATTTCAGGATCGATCCGCATATCACTAGCTGTCAGATCCTGTCAGTCGGTGGATTTCTGTGTTTTGGTGCTTGGTTTTTGACTACTTTTTTGGCTTCTGAGAACTTCAGAGAACTGAATTTGGATTACAAACTGGACATCCAGGCAACTGGACCCCTGCCTGATTTATGACTCCAATAGCGGCATCTAAGGACTGGGAAACGAGAGTGGAGCGGCCCACCATTTAGCTAGCTAAACAGCTGTTCCCATTAGCTGTTTAGTTAACATACATCGTCCGGGATCATGGGTCTTAAGAAAGCTCAGCAGACTGAGGAGGTGGACGATATTAAAAAAATCGCTCGACTTCTTGGCTGAAAAGATCTCTGCTGTTTAGGCCGTGAGCAGCTCCCTCAAAATGTGGCTAGAAAATGATTTTCGTGGCACCCAACTGGGAACTACGGGATCTTTGATGATTTCTATGTAAAAAAAACCTGCTGAATCCGAAAATCGATGTTCCCACTGTCAAAGGTGTGGATAGCTATGTCAAATTTGCATAAGTCCAAGATGGCTGCCACGACTAACCAAGGGAATGAATGGCCTAACATTTCAACCAGTCTACCTAGAAACACGTTTGAGGCCTCTTTTTTGGATAATGTTGAGCCGAGGAATCAATTTCTGAGGTCGACTGTGTGATTGAAGGTCAAAGAACCACGCTAATTTGCATAAATCCAAGATGGCTGCCATGGATGGACTAACTTTTTAGCCATTCTACCTAGAATCACGTTGGAGACGTCCTTTTCGGCTAATGTTAACCCGAAGAATCGATTTCCGAGGTGATTAGTGTGACTGAGGGTCAAAGAACTCCGCTAATTTGCATAAATCCAAGATGGCCACCATGGGTGTGGATGATCTATATTTTGAACCACTCTACCTATAATCACGTTTGAGACGTCTTTTTCGGATAATGTTGACCCGAGGAATCGATTTCTGAGGTCAGATATGTGATTGAGGGCTCCACTAATTTTCATAAGTCCAAGATGGCTGCCATGAATGGCCTAACTTTTTTATCAGTACAACTAGAATCACGTTTGAGACATCATTTTCCGATAATGTTATGCCCAGGAATCGATTTCTGAGGTCACTTTTGTGATTGAGGCTTGCATCAGTTTTACAGTGACACGATTTGTCTGTGGCCCCTCTCTGAGCGTTTCCTTCTTGCAGATGATGCAGATGTTTGGCAACACATTGCTTGACCTTGCAGATGCTTGGCTGATGGTTGCTGCAGCATGGTGAGATCGCAGTTGCTTTTTAGGAGATGGTGTTGGGGGACTAAGTTCTGGTCCGCTTTGCTCCTGAGGCTCAGGAATGTGGGCTTCGGCCAGTCGTTTTTTACGAGCTTCAGCACGTTCCACTCTTGTTTTGTCCGTAAAACGGCTATAGCACACACGATGGTAGCCAAATGTTGGATCAAGGTTGTTTAGATCTGAAAACATTATATGGACCATAGGGTATTATAACATTAGGCCTACCTTGTACCCATATAGATATAAAACATATATAGATTGCAGATAATTTTCACATTAACAATGAGCTTATAATAGAGACCTTGTGCAACCTAGTCACTGCTCAATGTAAACTTGCAAAATGGCAAGCACAGACCGTGTGCCCATATTTATCGAGAGCATAAAGTATACAGGCGACTGCTGCTGCCATGAGTTTAACCTTTCTTGGGTGACACATCACAAATATATGGGCTTTCCTTAACCCCTTGCACTCCAGTCAATTTCCCTAAAAACGCCAAAAAATAACGTGCCCAAATTAAATCCAAAGCTCTTCTTCAACCCTTTGCAGCATCTTCATGGGGTTGGTCTCATTTAAAAGAAAACACTTTGAATTTTTTGGCAAAACAGTCATAATCTCTCTAAGTGCTCCGGCCACTGAGTTACAGTCATCTAAACATACTGAACTTGAAGAAAATAAATTTGGCCTGGGTGTTTTTTTGGACACAAATGCTTGCAAATAACACACAGCTTCAGATCCGGGCTGGAAAATGCAACAGAAATGTAGAACCAAGTGTTATCCAGCTGAGGTCCAAATTTTGTAACAATACCACAAAAAATGAATATATTACACAGCTTTTTCCTCAGGTAGTTCCCGGGTGTTTTTGAACTGTGCCAAATTGTGCCAAATGGCACAGTTTGGAAAAACGTCTGTAACTTTTGAATGATTCAATATAGAAGCTTCATCTTGGGCTCTAATGAAAGGTGACATTCAGGGCTGTGTGTGTGTGTGTGGGGGGGAGGGGTTGTTCCCCCCCCCCTCGCAACAGAGGACGGAGATCGGCCATCGCTACATGACGGATTACACTCATGTGGCGATGTCGCGACCGCGGCGCAGTCACCGCGCCCCCCCCCCCCCGCTACAGAATAGTAGTGGGGGGGGGGGGCGTTCACGGTCCGGACGCGACGAACGACCCGTGTACCGCGGCGCACGCACTTCGGACATCGTGCGCCGCACAGTTGTAATTTACCGATCGGTCAAAAGTCATTTTTGATTACAATTTTCAGGGATAAAGAATAATTTAGCTTATAACACCTTACCTCTTCACAGCATTGTCCTGACGAACTTCTCTTCCTCATTGTCAGATGAACGCGACGCTGGTCCGCTCGTGGTTCTGGTCTCGTGACCCGGTCAAAACATAATTCCATGATTGCGGTTTTGGCGAATGATTTACGACCTTCGTCGTCGGCCTCCGTCGGTCTATGATGACAATAAGAGAATCCTAAACACTCTGCTGGAATTAAAAAAATTCTCTCTTCACCCAGCCTTTGTAGACAAAACAGCTCAGTGAACTTCTGTGCTTCAATTGGCTCGCTGCGTTGGTAGGCGGGTCCTTCTTGCTAGGTTTTCAGTCATTGGTTCTTCAAGGTTTCAGAAACCCAATTCAAGGCTCTTATTAGCTGAAAGAGAGGTCAATCAGATGAACTAATCTGTTCGCGACTGTGTCTGCAGCTTTTATTTTCAGTGCGCGCTTGGACACCATCACCATCTCCATCTCCATCATCAGCATCTCCATCATGCGTCCTAGAGCGCACGAGGGCACTCTTGTGCACCTTCGTGCGCTCTGGGACGTAGAGACTTGCCCGCCCGCGGTACAACGGAGTGCAAGAGGTTAACAGGCCATTTTCCATCCGCCTAAGGCTTGATAGTATGGGTGTGACTATGTGCAAACTATATAGATGTATGCCCAAACTTGTTCCTCCCTCACCGACTAGTACACTGCACCCCTTGGGCTTGGGCTGAGAAGTACATCCAACCCTCAGACTCAGAGTTAAGCCCATTGGGATTGCTACCCTTTTCCCATTTGAGCTACTTTGTGGTAGTGGTATATTTTGACTATAATTCAGGCCCAGGGTGGGTTCTGGGGATAGATGCATCATCAGAGTAAGTCGATCTGCATCATCTAGATCTATACTAGGACTATGTTACCTGGCACCCAGAGTCCCTTGGTTATTAGCCTCCACACCCCCAGATCGGCCTACTCGGAGTCTTAGACCAGGACTAGGTAACCCTGTGAGCGGTTGACAAAGGTTTTAGACATCTATGGTTCCATTTTAGTTCGTATTTAGAGTTACAAATGATAGGAGCCAAACGACTCCAGGGCACACGCAGTACAACCATAAACAATGGCTGCCACTCACCTTTCTCGAACAAGTCGCGACGTTGTTCTGCTACTTTCTGTTGGGGTCCATCAAGTACAAGCCATTTTTGGGCACACTCACGTACTTTTGCCCACGATGCTTCAGTAAAACGAGTGATACTGCCCGAAAACTTATCGGAAATGTGAATAACACAGGAGAGGCTTTCAGCACACGCTACCCCTGTGGGCGCTGCCATTTTGTTGTCACATGATCAAAGGGACGACGCTGATTGGTTAAAACGTCCCGGACTGGGCCATGTTTAAGGTAGCCATACAATTATTACCGACTGACTTCAATCGCATTTTTCATACAGCTATCCACACCTTTGGAAGTGGGAACATCAATATTTTGTCTTACAATAATGTAATCTTAATTTAGAAACACTAAAATTTTAGTTCCCCTTTGGGTGCCACGAAACTGAACGAAAAGTGGCAGCTGCTCACGGCCTAGTTAAGCTACAGCAAAAAAACATCCTGCGCCTGCTCGAGGAGGTAAAAGCGCTGCAGATCCAGAACGCCGAGAAGGACAAGAGGCTGGCGTATCTGGAGAGCAGAGTGTCGGACCTGGAGCAGTACACCTGGGTGAACGACGTGATCATCACAGGGCTCTACATCAAACCCCGATCATATGCTCGAGCAGTGGCAGCGGACAGCGGAGGGAGGCTCGATGCACTGGAAGCCGAATCCACGGAGCAACAAGTGGCGGCCTTCCTGCAGTCCAAAGGAATCCAGCTGGACTGTAACACCAGTGAGGCCTGCCACCCTCTGCCCAGGAAAAACAGCGACAAACCAGCTGTAATCATGAGGTTTGTCAAAAGAAAACACAAGACTGCGCTGCTAAAACAAGGTAGAAAATTGAAAGGAACAAACATTTACATAAACGAGCACCTCACAAAAGAAAACGTTGAAATAGCCAGAAAAGCTAGATACATGAGAAAGCAGAAAAAGATTCAAAACACCTGGACATCAAACTGTAAAATATACATCAAATTAAACGGATCACCTGAAGAAGCCAAGGTTATTAACATCCGTAATATTATGGAACTGGACAAGTATCAATGAACATTATGATCTGGAGTCAACAGCAACAAGAGACAACTGAAGGATCACACTCATCTGCATCAGGACATTTAATTACATGAAACAAAAGATCAACAAACAGGAACAACAGGAACTGAAAGTTTTTGAATATACGGATCACAACCCACAGGACGTAGACTATAACATAGACCCTGATAATAATTTATTTAGCCCCATCAATAATAACTGTAGTTACTGCACGGATGAACAGTTTAAAACCCTTGTATTATGTTAAGGGTCAATTTGACCCATTTCGGTTTTTGTGTTGACCAAAGTACGGGTAATCCTTTCTTTTTGTTCATGAAATTTTGTGACTTTTCCTCATCTAGGGTCATGAACTGATGTGTAAAATCTGGACACTTTGATGTGTAGTGGAATGTATGTGCAGAGTTTGTATACAAAGATGATGTTGCGGGTCATTTTGACCCGGACACTTTTATGTGGGTAAGTAGCTGTCCAGATCCAAAATAAACATGCCTCTTTGATGTTTTTTATTTTGACTGCCCAGTTAATTGTATTTTGACTGCCAGAGATCCAGGTGTGTGTCGAGGAGGGATTTTCTCTCCCTTGTCCTTGTCACTTTTCTCATGCCATCTCTTTGACAAACACACCAAAAATGAGCTCCAGAAGGTTTACAGCTGAAGAAGCTTCATCACATATTTTGAACTGGGATAGTGACGCAGAGGAAGAGATTTCAGAGACCGAGGACAATGTAATTGATGATCCAGATTGTCAATTTTCTGATGATGAGGAGGATTCAGAGGACGAGCCTGCCGTTGTGTCTCCATCGGATGAAAGCCAAGGAATGCAGCAATCATCATCCACAGAGGGGACATGGGCATCTAAAGATGGTAATATAAAATGGTCAACATCACCACACCAAAGCCGAGGTAGACTGTCATCTTCCAATGTCATCAAAATGACTCCTGGTCCTACAAGATTTGCTGTCACACGAGTTGATGATATTCAATCAGCATTTCAGCTCTTCATTGACATAACGCACGGCTCAGGAGACGCACACACACAGGCTTAGAGTAGTTCAAAGAGTTTATTAACAGCAGGAGTGAATGAGTGCGTGTCTGCGGGATGTAAATGTGTTGGTGATGGTGTCTGCTCCAGGCACAGAGGCAGGTGACCGTACAGCCGAGCAACCCTATGGAGAGAGCACAGGGAGAGGGTGACGGGCATACACCAACACAGGAGGGATTTATGGCGAGAGAAGGACTTACTTGGTGGGTCAGGACAGCTGGCACAACAAGGGGGCGAAGCCCGGAAGACAGCCACCTGGAGAGCTCCGTACAGCAGCGAGGATTGGGCGATGGAGAGGAGATGTCCGCCGCTGGGGAATCCACCTGTGCACAGGGGAGAAGACTGAAGAAAAGAGGTAAGCGATCTTCTTACCAAAATGGTGACGCTGAAGGGAAGTATGCTCACAACGGTGAGGGACGAAGTCTGACGGCTTCAGGCCGAGCCTCCGGGCGAGACGGCCTTTATCCCTCGCCGCTGATGATTGTCAGGTGCGTGAGCAGGTGGCGCTGCTGATGAATGGCGCGGCGTGACAGTACTCCCCCCTCTAGCAGCGCCTCCTGGCGATGGCTTATCCGGGTGCGCTCGGTGGAAGTCCGCGATGAGCGATGGGTCCAACACAAACGACGGGGGCACCCATTGTCGATGCTCGGGCCCATAGCCCTCCCAGTCCACCAGGTATTGCAACCCACGACCTCGGCGCCGGGAGTCCAGGATGGAGGAGACGGACCAGGCCGGATGGCCACCAATCATCCGGGGCGCGGGTTGCGCTGCAGGAGGAGGGCAAAGGGGGTCAGTGACCGCCAGTTTCACCTTCGACACATGGAAAGTGGAATGATGCGGAGGGAGGGGGGAATAGCCACGCACACAGCCACCGGGTTGATGATCCGGGTGATGGGAAAGGGACCCATGAATCGCTGTGCCAGCTTCCTCCTCTCGCCTTTTAATGTGACGTCCTGGGTAGACACATACACGAGTTGCCCAACTCTGTACGCCGGGGCAGGTCTTCTGTGCCGGTCCGCCACGGTCCTGTTGCGCTCCGCTGTGCGTAAAAGCGCATGACGCGCGGCAGCCCAGGTGGAGCGGAACTGCCTAAGGTGCGCCCTAACAGAGGGGACAGTTACCTCGCTCTCCTGCGCTGGAAACAGCGGGGGGTCGTAACCCAGGGACGCCTTGAAGGGGGACATCCCCGTTGCAGAAGAGCGGGCGGTGTTGTGGGCATACTCCACCCAGGCGAGATGGTTGCTCCAGGACGTCGGCTTGGATCTAGTAACACAGCGGAGCGCAGCCTCCAGCTCCTGATTGGTCCTCTCACACTGCCCGTTAGACTGGGGGTGATGGCCGGAGGAGAGGCTCACCTTAGCTCCGATGGCGTTACAAAAGGATCTCCAAACCTCGGATGAAAATTGGGGACCCCGGTCCGAGACCACGTCCACCGGAATCCCGTGCAGCCTGACCACGTGTTGGACGAGGAGGCCCGCCGTCTCCAGGGCAGTAGGGAGACCTCGCAGGGGGATGAAGTGCGCCGCCTTGGAGAAACGGTCCACGATGGTCAGGACGGTGTCAAATGAGTTGGAAACGGGGAGTCCGGTGACGAAGTCCAGTGCGATGTGTGACCAGGGCCTGCCGGGGACGGGCAGAGGCTGGAGCAGACCCGCTGGGGGGGCATTTCCCGACTTGCTGGTGGCACAGATTGGGCAAGCCCGGGCGTAGCGGGCTGCATCCCTCCGCAGGCCTGGCCACCAAAAGGACCGTTGGAGGAGGCTGATCATCCGAGAGGTGCCGGGATGACAGGTGAGCCGGGAGGTGTGGAGCCAGTGGATGACCTCTCCTCGGACCGCAGATGGGACGAACAGTCTTCCCTCCGGTCCGCCGCCAGGATCAGGTTCCACCTCCTGCGCCTTCCGGATCTTGTCTTCAATGTCCCAAGAGATGGCACCGAGGACGCACGACCTGGGCAGGATAGTGTGGGGCGTCTCCTCAGCCTCCACGGGGGTGAACTGCCTAGAGAGGGCGTCAGGCAGGCCGTTTTTGGAGCCCGGCCTGAAGGTGATTGAGAAGCGGAACCTGGCGAAGAACAAAGACCAGCGCGCCTGGCGGGCATTCAGGCGCTTGGCAGATCGTAAGTATTCTAAGTTCTTGTGGTCCGTCAGGACCACAAACGGCAGGTCCGCCCCCTCTAGCCAGTGGCGCCACTCCTGTAAGGCGAGTTTAATGGCCAGGAGCTCTCTGTCCCCCACATCGTAGTTCCTCTCCGCCGGGGACAGGCGCCGGGAGAAGAAGGCGCACGGCCGTTTGGCGCCATCGTCAGGTGACCGCTGGGATAACACTGCTCCCACTCCCGTGTCCGATGCGTCCACCTCCACAATGCACTGCAGCGCGGGGTCGACCTGGCGAAGGACCCGGGAGGAGGAGAACTCCGCCTTCAGCGCCCTAAAGGCAGCAGCGACCTCTTCAGTCCACCGGAACGGGACCTTCGGGGACGTGAGGCGGGTCAGCGGTCCGACGATCGAGCTGAAATTTGGGACAAAGCGGCGGTAAAAATTGGCGAAGCCAACAAACTGTTGCACCTGCTTCCGGGATGCGGGAGTAGGCCACTCCACCACCGCCTTCACCTTCTCTGGGTCTGGGAGCACCTGGTCTTGAGCGATGATGAATCCCAGGAAGGATGTGGTCCTAGCGTAGAATTCGCATTTCTCAGCCTTCACGTACAGACGATTCTCCAGCAGTCTTTGGAGGACCCGCCTCACATGGACCTGGTGCTCGTCCCTGGACCTGGAGAAGATAAGGATGTCATCCAGGTAGACGAACACAAAAAGGCCGATGAAATCCCGGAGGACGTCATTAATGAGGCGCTGAAAGACGGCAGGAGCGTTGGTCAGCCCGAACGGCATGACGAGATACTCAAAGTGGCCGTTCGGGGTACGGAAGGCTGTCTTCCATTCATCTCCCTCCCGGATCCGGACGAGGTGGTAAGCGCTGCGTAAATCCAGCTTGGTAAACCAGGTCGCCCCCTGGAGGGAGTGAAAGGCAGTGTCCATGAGGGGCAGGGTGTAACGGTCCCTCTCAGTGATGTCATTTAGCGCTCGGTAGTCTATGCAGGGGCGGAGGGATCCGTCCTTTTTCCTGACAAAGAAAAACCCTGCCCCCACGGGTGACGACGATGGGCGAATAATCCCAGCGCTCAGTGATTCCTTCAGGTATGTATTCATGGTCTCCTTCTCCGGCGCCGACAGGCTGTAGAGCCGACCAGATGGCAGGGGAGCCCCCTGGCGGAGGTTGATGGCACAGTCATATGGTCGATGCGGGGGAAGAGACATAGCTTTCGATTTGCTAAATACCATACCCAGGTCGTGAAATTCTGGAGGCACCAGTGACAGGTCCGGAGGTGCTGTATCCGCCACAGGGGGAGCCGCGGATGGGGAGCAGGCAGTGGACTGAAGGCAGGTGCCCATACAGAAGGTACTCCATGCCGATACCCCAGCGGACCTCCAGTCCAGGACAGGGTTGTGGAGGCGTAGCCAGGGATACCCCAGGATGACGGGCGACACAGAGTTGGGCAGGACGTAAAATACCATCTCCTCCCGGTGGTTCCCTGAGATGATGACTGGGACAGGCATGGTTTGGTGAGAAACTCTCCCAAGGGAGGCACGGGAGAGATGGACCAGGGAGATGGGGTGTTTTAATGCCTGACAGCGGATGCCCAATCGGGTTGCCAGGCCTTGTGAAATGAAGCTGCCCTCTGCGCCCGAATCCACCAGTGCGTGGGTGAGGTGCCCAGTGGGATTGTGGCAAAAACGGATGGGCAGCTTTAATTGAGTGAGAGTGTCTAACAGGTTGGGATCCGCGAGGCTCCCTACAGCGATTCGCGGACCCCGCCGACTGGCTTTCCGCGGGCAACGCTCCACAGTGTGTTGGTCACCTCCGCAATACATGCAGAGGCCCAACTCACGGCGGCGTTGTTTCTCCGCAGGGGAAAGCTTGGTCCAGCCCGTCACCATCGGCTCCGACTCCTCGGGGCACGATGCTGGCGGCGCCGCCAGGGGGCGAGCTTGGAACAGGTGCGGCGAGACTCCACGAGGGCGAGAAGAAGAAGACCTCCGCCCCGAGGAGCGCTTGCGTAACCTGTTATCCAAACTTATCGCTAAGGATGTCAGCTCCGCTAGCGTCCCAGGGATATCCTGTCCAGCCAGTTCATCCCTCAGATCACTATTGAGGCTGCGGAGGAACAGGCCACAGAGGGAGCGTTCCTCCCAGCCCAATTCCTCCGCCGCTACCCGGAAGTCGACCGAGTAGTCCGCTGCCGACCGGCCTCCCTGCTGGAGAGCGAGAAGCCGATCGACCTGGACCGTCTCGGTTTGAGAATGGTCAAAGACCTCCAGAAAGCGCCTCACGAACTGGTCATAGGTGAGGGTGGCATAACTGGGCCTCGCCATTACGGCGTAGGTCCAAGTTAACGCACGCCCCTCCAGAAGATTCCCTATGTAACCAATCCGACTGTGATCCGAGGGAAAATCTCCGGGCACACGGTGGAACACGGACTCACACTGCATAATGAACCCCCGCGCTCCGCCGAGCTTACCGCTAAAGCGGGCGGGGGTCGGAATCGGTGTGAGCCGAACCGGTGCCACTGGAGCCGGCTGGACGGCCGCTGGAACAGCAGGAGCCGCGCCACCCTGACGAGCCGGGGGGAACGGCTGTTGAGGATCTAAGCGGCCCAACCGGTTAGTTAAGTTTAATAATTGATTCAGAATAACCTGCTGTTGATAAGCAATCTGATCCACTCTAGCCTCGAGAGTGGTAAACCGGTGTGCGAGCCCGCCGTCCGCCGAGCCACTCTGCTGAAGCCGTACTGACATAACGCACGGCTCAGGAGACGCACACACACAGGCTTAGAGTAGTTCAAAGAGTTTATTAACAGCAGGAGTGAATGAGTGCGTGTCTGCGGGATGTAAATGTGTTGGTGATGGTGTCTGCTCCAGGCACAGAGGCAGGTGACCGTACAGCCGAGCAACCCTATGGAGAGAGCACAGGGAGAGGGTGACGGGCATACACCAACACAGGAGGGATTTATGGCGAGAGAAGGACTTACTTGGTGGGTCAGGACAGCTGGCACAACAAGGGGGCGAAGCCCGGAAGACAGCCACCTGGAGAGCTCCGTACAGCAGCGAGGATTGGGCGATGGAGAGGAGATGTCCGCCGCTGGGGAATCCACCTGTGCACAGGGGAGAAGACTGAAGAAAAGAGGTAAGCGATCTTCTTACCAAAATGGTGACGCTGAAGGGAAGTATGCTCACAACGGTGAGGGACGAAGTCTGACGGCTTCAGGCCGAGCCTCCGGGCGAGACGGCCTTTATCCCTCGCCGCTGATGATTGTCAGGTGCGTGAGCAGGTGGCGCCGCTGATGAATGGCGCGGCGTGACATTCATATCCCCACCAATAGAGAAGATTATACTGGAAAGGACCAACTTGGAGGGGAGGCGTGCATTTCAGGAGAAATGGAAGCCACTGGATCAGACTGACTTGCATGCTTACATTGGAATTCTGGTTATTAGCTGGAGTGTATAGGTCAAAGGGGAAGCAACTGCAAGTCTATGGGATGAAGAGTATGGAAGGCCAGTCTTTCGAGCAACAATGTCTCTGGAGACATTTCACACAATATCTCGTGTGATCCGATATGACAACCGTGACACCAGAGCTGGTCGATGTGAAAGAGACAAACTAGCTGCGTTTAGAGATGTATGGGATAAATGGGTTGAAATTCTACCTTTGTTGTACAATCCTGGTCCCCATGTTACTGTAGATGAGCGCCTTGTACCATTCAGGGGGCGTTGTCCTTTCAGACAGTACATGCCCAACAAGCCTGCCAAGTATGACATCAAAATGTGGGTAGCCTGTGATGCAAAATCTAGCTATGCATGGAATATGAATGAATGAATGAATGAATGAATTTATTTTCGGATAGTACATTACAGGTTAAAAGAAACTGTATAATATAACAACAAGGTCAAATTAGACAAAGACTCCTTCTACTATACAATTCCACGTGAGTTATCCGAAATGGGTGATGGCTGAAGCCGCAGCTTATATTGCCCACCCATATTCCATCCAAGAATTCAAAGGAGAAAAAAGAGAAAACAAGACAAGAGCGATTACAATTTAAAACAAGGCTAAGACAAAATGTGACTGAGAGAAAAAGAAAACTGAGCTAGTCTAAGTTAAGCGGTTACTATTCAAAAACAAATCTAAGACATAGTGTCACAGAGAAAAAAAGAAAAAAAGAAAAACTAAGCTACAACACAACACAGGCTGGAAATGTCAGTCCTTATGTGAGTTTACATGTCGTCTTGTATATGCAAGTGTATACTGGAAAGCTACCTGGAGGAGCATCTGAGAAGAATCAGGGGATGCGTGTGGTGCCGGAGATGAGTGAAGGGTTGCAAGGTCATAACATCACATGTGACAACTTCTTTACATCCTTCCGCATTGGAGATGAACTTCAGAAGAGAAAGCTGACTATGTTGGGAACAGTCAGAAGAAATAAGCCAGAACTTCCCAGTGAAATTCTGAAGATGCAGGGCATACCTCTGCATTCCTCAATATTTGTTTTCACTGAGAAAGAAACAGTTGTTTCATACTGCCCAAAGAGAAACAAGAATGTTCTTGTAATGAGCACAATGTACGCAGATGCATCTCTGAGCACAAGAGAAGACATGAAGCCACAAATGATCCTGGACTACAACAACACCAAAGGAGGAGTCGACAATCTGGACAAAGTCACAGCAACATACAGCTGCCAGTGCAAGACTGCCCGTTGGCCCTTGTTGATTTTCTACAACATTGTCGATGTGTCTGCTTACAATGCCTATGTCCTGTGGACTGAAATCAACCAGCAATGGAATGCTGGCAAATTGTACCGACGTCGGCTTTTCCTGGAAGAACTCGGCAAAGCACTTGTCACTCCAAAGATCCAGAGGTGAGCCAGGCCACCTCGATCCCCAGCAGCTGCAGCTGTCATTGAAAAATGTCAGGTCATCCAACCAATCTGCAATGGATCCAGTGGACACAGGTGTAAAGAAACGGAAAAGATGCCAGGTCTGTCCCTCCCGAGAGGACAGTAAAACAAGTACCTCTTGTGTGAAATGCAAGAATTACATCTGCAGAAAGCACACAGTTACATTCTGTCCATCATGTGGAGAGCATTGAAAATGTTGAACATTGAAAATGTGAGAAAAAGGGGCAAGTTAAATGAAAAAAAAATGCAGAGGAAAAAACTTGAACAAAATAGTTCTTAAATATAGTGTTGAAATTAAAAATGTATTGTTATGTCTCTTTTACAAATGTTTATATAATCTAAAATAAAGCTGTTATTGGTTTAACCTGTTTTTTGACTGTTTTGAGTGGATTTACACAGTACGGGTCAAAATGACCCAAAACATAATGTAATTTTTTTTTCAACATAATACAATGGTTAACACTATGGTCACATCTGATTTCAATATTTCTATGATCCACTTCAACAGCAGAAGTCTCTATGCCAACTTTAATAACATTAAAGATTATTTACATCAGTTTAAAGAGCCATTCAATATTGTGGCAATATCAGAGACGTGGCTCAGTGAAGAGAAAGGAGTGGATTTTACCATGGATGGCTACAAATTAAATTATATAAATAGAAAAGTGAAAAAAGGAGGAGTTGCAATTTATGTGGACAAGAGCTTGCAATACAAGGTTGTTGAAAATTTGTCAGTAACTGTGGATTATTTATTTGAATGTATTACAATAGAAATCTGTCTGGACAATGTGAAGAATATGGTCGTGAGCTGTGTATATAGAACACCTGGATCGAACACTGACTTATTTAGGGACTGGATGGAAAAAATGTATGCAAAACTAACTCATAAAGTTATGTTCATCTGTGGGGATTTCACTGTAGATCTTATGAATTCAAAACAACATAGTTTGACAGAAGAATTTATCAACACAATGTACAGTATGGGCTTACATCCAACAATTACCAGACCTAGCAGAATCACGTCATACAGTGCCACACTAATAGATAAGATAAGATAAGCCTTTATTAGTCCCACAACAGGGAAATTTCAGGATTGCAACAGCACAGGGATAGCAACACTCAGAGCAACAATCAGAAGGCAAGAAAAAAAACAAGCAAGCAAGAGCAGCTAATATACATATGTACATATTACGATAAAATATATATATACACACACACACAGACACACAGTGCAGAGCATTGTAGCTGGATGGAATAAATATATGAATATATAAACACACAGTGCAGAGCATTGTAGCTAGATGGAATAACACTGCGCCAGCACAGTTTACCCTTGACCGGGGGATTGTGGGGATCGTGGGATCGTGGGTTCGATCCCAGCCCCCGACCAACAGTGATCTGTGTGGAGTTTGCATGTTCTCCCCGTGTTGCGTGGGTTTACTCCGGGATTTCTCCGGTTTCCTCCCACATGCCAAAAACATGCAGGTTAGGTTAATTGGAGACTCTAAAGGGCCCTAGGTAAAGACATGCATGTTAGGTTAATTGGCTGTTCTAAATTGTCCCTAGATATGTTTCCTATAGGCCCTTAGAATAGAGGGTTAGTATTAATGAAAGCGCTTTGAGTGGTCTTTGTGACTAGAAAAGCGCTATATAAGTGCAGGTTAGTTAGTTAGTAGTTAGTTAGTTAGATATGTAAATATATAAACACCCACAGTACGGAGCATTGCAGCTAGGTGGAATAAATATGTAAGTATATAAACACACACAGTGCGGAGCAATGTAGCTAGATGGAATAATATGTAGATATATAAAAACACAGTGCGGAGCATTGTAGCTAGATGGAATAAATATATAGATATATAAATATAAACACACTCAGTGCTGAGCATTGTAGCTAGATGGAATAAATATGTAAATATATAAACACACACAGTGCAGAGCATTGTTGCTAGATGGGATGAAACAGCATAACCATCTACTTAGTTATCCTACATGGTATGATTATGTGCCCATACATATTCTCACCCTCCATAGCGACCGGTATTTTCCTAGTTGTATGCCGGAGGGGACCATTGTGTAAGTCTATTGCATCTTTTGCATTCAAAAAACTATTAGTTTGTTACGTCTTTTTGCTATCTCTGCGAGCAGCCCTGCTTAGGTTGTACAGTCTGACAGCCGTTGGTAGGAAGGACCTACGAAACCTCTCGGTTGTGCACCTGGGATGATGTAGTCTGCTGCTAAATGAGCTCCTCAGTGCATTCAGTATGTCCTGCATAGGGTGGAACTCGGACTCCAGCAGAGATGACAGTTTAGCCACCATCCTTCTCTCTCCTATCTCCTCCACCGGATCAAGGCGCTGCCCCAGGACAGAGCTAGCTTTCTTAATCAGTTTGTTCAGTCTCTTCCTATCGGCTGCAGTAATGCCACTGCCCCAGCAGACCACTCCAAAAGTGATGGCTGATGCCACCACCGTGTCATAGAATGTCTTCAGCAGCGCCCCTTGTACACCAAAAGACCTGAGTCTCCTCAGCAGGAACAGCCTGCGCTGTCCCTTCTTGTAGAGTGCGTCGGTATTGTGTGACCAGTCTAGTTTATTGTTCAGATGAACACCCAGGTACTTATAGGATGTCACCATCTCGATGTCTGTTCCCTGTATATTTACTGGTGCTGTGAGGGGCTGCCCATGCCTGCGGCAGTCCACCACCAGCTACTTAGTTTTCCTTGCGTTGATCTGGAGGCAGTTCCGATGGCACCAGTCCACGAAGTCCTGGATAAGCCCTCTGTACTCAGCTTCATCTCCATTGGAGATGAGGCCAACGATCGCAGAGTCATCAGAGAACTTCTGTAGATGGCAGTGTGTTGTGTTGTGTGAGAAGTCCGCAGTATAAAGAGTGAACAGGAAGGGAGCCAGCACCGTTCCCTGGGGGGCCCCCGTGCTACTGATGATCGTGTCGGACACACAGTCCCGGGTTCTCACAAACTGAGGCCGGTTCGTGAGGTAGTCCAGGATCCATGATGACAGGTGCTGGTCCACCCCTGCGCGCAGCAGCTTGTCCTTCAGGATCATCGGTTGGATGGTGTTGAAAGCACTGGAGAAGTCAAAAAACATGATCCTCACCATATTCCCAGGCTTCTCCAGGTGGGACAGAGAACGGTGAAGGAGGAAGATCACCGCATCCTCCACCCCAATGCCATGCTGGTAGGCGAACTGGAGTGGATCCATCGCTGGTTCCACCAGGGGGCAGAGGTGAGCAAGGAGCAGTCTCTCCAGGGTCTTCATCAAGTGGGACGTCAAGGCCACCGGTCTGTAGCTGTTCAGGTCTTTGGGGTGGGAAGTTTTTGGTACAGGTACCACACAAGATGTTTTCCACAGCTGTGGTACCCTCCCCAGCTTCAGGCTCAGGTTGAAGATGTACGTCACAATCCCACACAGCTGGTCTGCACAGGACTTGAGGAGCTTTGCGCTGATGCCGTCCGGTCCCGACGCCTTCCTCACCTTGATCTTCCTCAGCTCCGTCCTCACCTGGGTCCTGGTCAGGGTCAGGATGGGGGGCTGTGTGTTGGGAGTGGGGGGTTGTTGGTGGAGTGGGGAGTGGGCAGCAGGACTTGATTTCTTTAGAGGCAGCAGTGGTTGTTGTGCAGTCAGGGGGGAGGGCGGTTGGTCAAACCTATTGAAAAACAGATTCAGGTTGTTCCCCCACTCCCTGCCTCCCGTGGCCTGGGGGGAGGTATTCTGGAGCCCAGAGATGGTTTTGAGGTTTCTCCAGACCCCGCCGATGTCGCTGTGTTGCAACTTGTCCTCCATCTTCATCCTGAAGCTGTCCTTGCCTTCTCTGATCTTTCTTCTCAGCTCCCTCTGTACGGACTTCAACATCTCCCTGTTCCCCGACCTGAAGATCCTCTTCTTCTCTCTCAGAAGTGTTTTAATCTCAGGGTTGATCCAGGGTTTGTTGTTTGAGCAACACCGTATGATCTTGGTGGGAACGGATTTGTCCACACAGAAGCTGAGGTAGCCCGTGAAAATGTGAATGAGGCCATCGACGTCCTCACCATGTTGATCGCAGAGCTGCTTCCAGGCGGTAGCTTCAAAACAGCCTTTTAGAGTGTCCATTGTCTCCTCAGACCATAACTCCACTGTGCGCATGGCTGGACGTTGTCTGTGCACTAGGGGTTTGTACACCGGCCGGAGATGAACCAAGTTGTGATCCGATCTCCCGAGTGGGGGGAGTTGTGATGAGGTGTACGCCTCCTTAGTGTTTGCGTAGAAAAGTCCAGTGTTTTATTGTCTCTAGTGTGGCATGAGACATACTGGGTGAACGTGGGTAGAATGGGAGACAGTGAAACATGGTTGAAATCGCCTGAGATGAGGAGAAGAGCATCTGGGTGTTCTGTCTGCAGCCTGCTGGTTACTGAATGGATGACGTCACGCGCTGTCCCAGCGTTCGCCGTTGGATTTGCATAAACAACAATGCAGATCACGTGTGAGTGTTCTCTCGGGAGATATGTAGGCCTCATGCTAACAGCTAGCAACTCAATGTCTTTGCTGCAGTGTCGTTGTTTAACAGTGAATAGATAACATATTCACAAACATTATGGAAAATAATATCATGAGTGGGCTTTTATCGAATGATATCTGCCGATTTTTGTTGTCTATCAATGTGATTATAGGAAAAAAAAAAGCATACCAAAAATATTAAATATAAAAGAATAAGAACTGAATAATCTATGTATTTACTGGCAAAGGAATTATTAATACAAGACTGGAAGATAGTTTGTGATGAAAATGATATAAATAAAGCATATGATAAATTTTTACAAATATTTAAATCATTGTACAATAAAAACTGTCCTATAAAACAATACAGTGACAGACAAAAAAAAAAATATTCCCTGGGTCACCAAGGGGTTACTAAATGCATGTAAAAAGAAGAATACATTATATAAACAATTCATTAAGTGCAGAACGGTAAAGGCTGAGATCAAATATCCATCCATCCATCCATCCATTTTCTTCCGCTTAATCCTTTTCGGGTCACGGGGGGGCTGGAGCCTATCCCAGCATCTTTGGGCGAGAGGCAGGGTACACCCTGGACAGATCACCAGTCCATCGCAGGGCCAACACAGAGAGACAGACAACCATTCAGTCTCACAGTCATACCTAAGGACAATTTAGAATCCCCAGTTTTATGCCAGTTAACCTAACTTGCATGTTTTTGGCATGTGGGAGGAAACCGGAGAAATCCCGGAGTAAACCCACGCAGACACGGGGAGAACATGCAAACTCCACACATCACTGTTGGTCGGGGGCTGGGATCGAACCCAGGATCCCCCGGCCAAGGGTGAGTTGCTGTGCTGCCGCAATATAAAAGATATAAAAACAAGCTTACTAATATAATGAGGATTTGTAAGAAAGAATACTACAACAGAATATTAGAGGAAAAAAAAATAACTCAAGAGGAATATGGCAAGTACTCAATGGGATTATTAGTAACCGATCTAAGAATGCTAATTATCCAGAATATTTTATTGAAAATGACAATTTGATAAATAATATGGAGGATGTGATCAGTGGTTTCAATAAATTTTCTGTAAATGTTGGTCCTGAATTAGCAAAATCAATAGTGACACCTGAAACAAACAACAGTTTTTCTGTAAATGAAATAGAAGATAGAAATCCAAACACAATCTTTTTGGGTGCAGTTACTGAAAAGGAAATTATCGAGACGGTGAGTAAATTTAAGAACAAAAAATCAACTGACTGGAATGAAATTGACATGACAATAGTGAAAAAAGTAATTGAATTGTTAAACCACTCACCGACATCTGTAACCTGTCATTTCAAACTGGTACATTTCCAAACAAAATGAAAATAGCAAAAGTAATACCACTATACAAAACAGGAGACAGTCATTATTTCACAAATTACAGGCCAGTCTCTTTACTCTCACAATTCTCCAAAATACTTGAAAAAATCTTCACTAAAAGACTGGATGATTTCATTGAAAAACACAACCTCCTTTCAGACAGCCAGTATGGTTTTAGAGCAGATAAATCTACATCTTTGGCACTGATCGAACTTATAGAAGAAATTACTAGTTGTATAGATAAAAAAAGTTTGCTGTAGTATTATTTACTAGATTTAAAGAAAGCTTTTGACACCATCGACCACAGAATTTTACTGAGGAAATTGGAAAGGTATGGGATAAGAGGGGTCGGATTGAGTTGGGTGGAAAGTTATTTAAGTAACAGACAACAATTTGTACAAATTGGTGAGCACAAATTACCCTTCATGGACATCACTTGTGGTATGCCCCAGGGGTCAGTTTTGGGACCCAAACTCTTTATCTTGTATATAAATGACATATGCCAAGTATCAACAATTCTGAAATTTTATTTTGTTTGCGGATGACACAAATATCCTCTGCACTGGTGAGAATTTGCAGCAGGTTTCAGAGGTGGTCACAACTGAAATGAAAAGGTTAATGCAGTGGTTCAACAAAAATAAATTATCTCTAAATCTGAAAAAAACCCAAAGATTATGTTGTTTGGAAATTATAAAATAAATCATGAAATAATGGTAACGATAGATGATACCAGAATAGAAACAGTACAGGAAAATAAGTTTCTGGGGGTGATGCTAGACAATAAAATCTGCTGGAAACCTCACATCAGTCACATCCAGGCCAAGTTGGCAAAATGTATAGGGATACTGGGGAAAACAAGACACATCTTGGACTATAAATCATTGTTCTTACGGTACAATTCACTGTTTCTACCATATCTTAACTATTGTGTAGAGGTCTGGGGAAACAACTATAGGACCAACCTACAGCCGATATGCACATTACAAAAAAAATCTATAAGGATAATAAATAATGTAGGATATAGAGACCATACCAATTCGTTGTTTTTTAAGACACATATCATAAAGTTCATGGATTTAGTTAAATTTAAGACAGCACAAGCAATGTACAGGGCAATTAATAATCAACTCCCAACTAATATACAAAAAATATTCAAAAAAAGAGACAATGATTATAATTTGAGAGGAGACTTAAACTCTACAAAACCTAAGGTACAAACAACTAAGAAAAGTATGTGCATATCTGTCTGTGGGGTGGATTTGTGGAACAGTCTGGAGCTGGAACTGAAACTATGTACAAACAGAAATCAATTCAAAAATAGGTATTGTGGAGAGCGTCATAAGAAGACCAGACTTGAGCAGCAGATGACTTTATTCACTCTCCTTCAGTCATACACAGAAAAGCATTCCTTACAATACACCAGGGTCTCTCCTTTTGTATCATCCCTCCATCTCCCATCTGCATGAAATCTCGCATCACAATATATTCAACCATTCTCTCACCACTGTCCCCCAGCTACTCCGTCCTGCTACATCACCATAATCTCTCCCATCTCAATACCTATTGTCCTCATCTGTTTACCCTCTGCATCCAGTCTGAGATGATTATCCCAGCGTCTACACCGCTCTCCCCCAGAATCTCAGACTGAGTTTCAATCCTCACGTCCTTTTGGCTTCAGTCTCCTCCCATATCTGCTGTAATGGGGGTTCTCCGCCTCCATGGCGCTGCTGTGCCAGTGGGGGGCTCCTGGGGGTGTGTCTGTCTGCGGGTGGGCAATGGCAAGTGGGGGGAACATTTGACTTGCCCGTGTTGCTGCTTTGATGAATCGTTTACCTGGGGAGTTCTCCGTGGGGGTCTTTCACGCCGAGGGGCCCAAGCCAACATCACTTGCTCATCCGCCACCACAAAGGCGGGCTTAAGTCTGTCTATACATATTTTCTCCCGATGACCCCCCAAGTCTAACAAAAAATGTTTGTCCCCTGGTTCCAAGCACTCTGAACGGGCCATCGTAGGGTGGGCGCAATGGGGGTGGTGGGCATCGTGCCTGACAAACATGAACGCCGCGTTCTTCAAAGTTTTCGGCACAAAAGTGCATGGAAAACAGTGGTGGGCCGGGCCCGGCAGCTTGCCTGTTTCTGCACTATGCTGCAAACGCTGAGACAGACAGTGGTCTGGCGCGGGATGGTCTGGTAAAAATTCCCCGGGGAGCCGCAGTGGCTGAGAAAAAACAAGCTCCGCCGGGGAAGCCTCCAAATCCTCTTTTGGTGCGGAACGCAACCCTAACAAAACCCACGGCAACCGGTCTACCCAATTTGCATCCATCAGCGAAGCCCTGAGCGCCACTTTCAGTGACCTATGGAAACGCTCGCATAACCCATTGGCCTGTGGGTTGTACGCAGTTGTGCGATGAATTGCAACACCCAGGCTACGGGCCATCGTGGACCAGAGGTCGGAAACAAACTGAGGGCCCCTATCAGAAGTGATGTCCGACAGGATGCCAAAACGTGGCACCCACGCTGTCAAAAAAGCGCGCGCCACGTCCGCGGACGTGGTTGCTGCCAGCGGGACTGCTTCTGGCCAGCGTGTGGTGCGGTCCACCACTGTCAGAAGGTGCGTGAACCCCTGCGATGGCGGGAGGGGGACCACGAGGTCCACGTGAACATGGTCAAACCTCTTAGCCGGTATACGAAACGGCTCCAAAGGGGCTGTCGTGTGTTTGTGTACTTTGGCTCGTTGGCACGCTACGCAGGCCTGCAGCCCACTCTTTCACTTGTTTACGTAGGCCTGGCCAAACAAACTTCGCTCCCATCATATTGACTGACGCGCGTACTCTTGGGTGCGCCAGAGCGTGAACTGACTCAAACACTCGGCGACGCCAAGCAATTGGGACCATCGGCCGTGGGTGTCCCGTGGAGACGTCGCAGACTTGGGAGGGGGGGGGGGGCTGCCGTCTTGCAATACTCTGCTCTCCAGCCTTAACCCTGTTGGTCCAGACTGGAGCGCGCACACGTCCGCATCGCCAATCTGCTCTGCGGCCATGGCTGTATAATCTATCCCTACGCAAATTGGGGCCACTACTGCGCGCGAGAGGCAGTCCGCCACCACATTCAGTTTACCTGACACATGCTGAATGTTGGTCGTAAACTCCGAGATCGTGGCCAGCTGTCTCTGCTGCCGGCCCGACCAAGGTTCCGAAACCTTGGCCATCGCGAACGTTAGCAGCTTGTGGTCCACGAACGCAGTGAAGCTGCGTGAGGTGAAGTGAGGCCAGCAACGGCGAGTTGGCAAGGACCGCTCTGGCCGCCGTTGGGAGGTTCCGGAGGAAAAGGTGGGCATATAGAAAATGCCCATCGTCTGTACCCATCAACGCCAACATCTTCTCCATCAGTTCGACCGCCGACCCACCTCCTAACTCGGAGCGCGTCAGGAGCCTCTCTGCTCTCTTGCAGTCAGACAGCGTGTAGCGCCGGGTCAGCGCGGCTTTGAGAGCCCCGTATTTGTCGTGGGCTGGGGGCTGTTGGAGCAGTCTTGCTACTTGCTGAGTCATGCGAGCGTCCAGCGCTGCGACCACATAGTAATATCTGGTGTCATCTGCCGTTATTCCCCGGAGCGCGAACTGGGCCTCGGTGTGGAGGAACCAAGACTTAGAGTCGTGCAGCCAAAAGTCTGGTAGTTTGATCAAAACGGCACACGCGTTGCTGAGGCTTCCTGTCCGGGTCATCTCCGGGGTGTTTGCCTCGTGTTCCATTATTCGTCAAGGGTCACCAGTGTGGAGAGAGGAATAATCAGGCCAAGCATTCAAAGCAGACCAACTTTATTCACTCTCTCACATCTCTCAGAATCAGAAAACATTGACCTCATGTTGCAGGGCCTCTCCTTTATATTGCAACACTCACACCCCCTGCTGCCTGAGGTCTTGCATCACAATTCATTCTCACATCACAATTCCTATTGTCCCCCAGCCACTTAATCCCCATGCTCTTCCGGCAGAGGAATTTACTGCCTCTCCCTTCCTTCCAGTCGCAGATGAATACCACAGCATGGGTCCCCCATAACAGAACCATTAACATTATATGATCAACCAATAGAGAAAGTCAGTGAGTTCAAATGTCTAGGATTGTGGTTTGATAGTGCATACACATGGAGAGTTCATGTTGAAAATCTGGAGACAAAATGCAAAAAAGTCATTAATCTCATAAAAGCTGTAGCTGGACACGAATGGGGTGCAGATAAACAGGCATTAACTGACATTTACAGAGCACTAATGCGATCGACAATAGACTACGGATGCATGATTTATGGAGCAGCGGCAAAGACGACTCTGGAAAAAATAGACAGAATGCAGGATAGAGCGCTTTGCCTGTGCATTGGAGCCGTCAAAACAACACCAAACAATGCAGTTTTAATAGAAGCAGGAGAAATGCCAATGGATTTGAGAAGCGATAAACTTGCATTATCATACTGGGTCGAGCTGAAAAGAAGTGACAAAGTGAATATTTCAAAAACAACACTACAAGACTGCTGGGAATACTCTTAATTTCCAGGGACATGGGTTTGGGTGGACAATTGAAAGAAGGACCAGAATGTATGGGCTGCACACTATTGATATAGCTAACACCAGTCCAGTGAGTAATGTTCCCCTTTGGCTGTTTCT
This sequence comes from Pholidichthys leucotaenia, assembly GCA_020510985.1. NCBI lineage: Eukaryota > Metazoa > Chordata > Actinopteri > Cichliformes > Pholidichthyidae > Pholidichthys > Pholidichthys leucotaenia. The sequence goes on from CM035838.1 coordinate 442,858,053, forward strand.
GGGAATAGAAGTAGACGCTAGTCTGCTAATGAGGAAAAAGGATTGGCATATGAGTGAAGATGGTGTTAAAACAAGCATTTACCTCAGGAACAACTACTATAACTTCTTACAGCTCTATACTGGCAGGTTCAAAGAATAAAAAGGGCTCTGTTGGGAGTTGGAGTATACATCCCAGAGTTTAAAGTGACCATCGCAGAAAGACTCTCCAACAACACGTCCGTGTTTACAGCAGAGATGGTGGCAATAATTATTGCTTTGTAGTGGGAGGAGGTGGTCAGACTGGACCGGGTGGTGGTGTGCATGGACTCACTTGCAGCTTTTAAAACCAAACAGACACTAAAATCTACAAGGGAAGACGTGGTGATTGAGCTATATAGATAGATAGATAGATAGATACTTTATTTCTAACAAAAAAGTATAACAAAAACAAAACAAATGACAAATGCGATAAAGTAACAGTATACAGTGTTCGAAAGGGAGAAGGAAGAAGTGAACACTTATTAATTCCAACTCCTCTTTTCCATAAATACACCCATGTGAATTACATACAAATTACCACATTTAAGACCCCAAGTAAACAATTAACTGTATTTTGTACATATCAACATTAACACCCATCCATCCTAACATACATTGATGTCCATACATCAAAACCAGCCTCAAACAACACAGATATACACAGTGCTGTCCCACCCACGATTCCATAGTGTCCCATAATGTCCCAGAGTGAGCCTAGTGAATCGTACATATAAATACTACCCTTCTAACATATATCCTTTCAGCAAATAATGTTTATACCTCTTTTTGAATTGATTTCTGTTTGTACATAGTTTCAGTTCCAGCTCCAGACTGTTCCACAAATCCACCCCACAGACAGATATGCACATACTTTTCTTGGTTGTTCGTATCTTGGGTTTTGTAAAGTTTAAGTCTCCTCTCAAATTATGATCATTGTCTCTTTTTTTAAAATATTTTTTTGTATATTAGTTGGGAGTTGATTATTAATTGCCCTGTACATTACTTGTGCTGTCTTAAATTTAACTAAATCCATGAACTTTATGACATGTGACTTTAAAAACAACGAATTGGTATGGTCTCTATATCCTACATTATTTATTATCCTTATAGCTCTTTTTTGTAATGTGCATATTGACTGTAGGTTGGTCTTGTAGGTGTTTCCCCAGACTTCTACACAGTAGTTAAGATAAGGTAGAAATAGTGAATTGTACAGTAAGACCAATGATTTATAGTCCAAGATGTGTCTTGTCTTCCCCAGTATGCCTATACATTTTGCTAAGTTGGCCCGGATGTGACTGATGTGAGGTTTCCAGCAGATTTTATTGTCTAGCGTCACCCCCAGAAACTTATTTTCCTGTACTGTTTCTATTCTGGTATCATCTATTGTTACCATTATTTCATGATTTATTTTATAATTTCCAAACAACATAATCTTTGTTTTTTTTTTAGATTTAGAGATAATTTATTTTTGTTGAACCACTGCGTTAACTTTTTCATTTCAGTTGTGACCACCTCTAAAACCTGCTGCAAATTCTCACCAGTGCAAAGGATATTTGTGTCATCCGCAAACAAAATAAATTTCAGAATTTTTGATACTTGGCATATGTCATTTATATACAAAATAAAGAGTTTGGGTCCCAAAACTGACCCCTGGGGCACACCACAAGTGATGTCCATGAAGGGTGATTTGTGCTCACCAATTTGTACAAATTGTTGTCTGTTACTTAAATAACTTTCCACCCAACTCAGTCCAACCCCTCTTATCCCATACCTTTCCAGTTTCCTTAGTAGTATTCTGTGGTCAATGGTGTCAAAAGCTTTCTTTAACTCTATAAATACTCCTACAGCAAACTTTTTTTTATCTATACAACTAGTAATTTCTTCTATAAGTTCGATCAGTGCCAAAGATGTAGATTTATCTGCTCTAAAACCATACTGGCTGTCTGAAAGGAGGTTGTGTTTTTCAATGAAATCATCCAGTCTCTTAGTGGAGATTTTTTCAAGTATTTTGGAGAATTGTGAGAGTAAAGAGACTGGCCTGTAATTTGTGAAACAATGACTGTCTCCTGTTTTGTATAGAGGTATTACTTTTGCTATTTTCATTTTGTTTGGAAATTTACCAGTTAGAAATGACAGGTTACAGATGTGGGTGAGTGGTTTAACAATTCCTTCAATTACTTTTTTTACTATTGTCATGTCAATTTCATTCCAGTCCGTTGATTTTTTTTGTTCTTAAATTTACTCACAGTCTCGATAATTTCCTTTTCAGTAACTGCACCCAAAAAGATTGTGTTTGGATTTCTATCTTCTATTTCATTTACAGAAAAACTGTTGTTTGTTTCTGTTGTCACAATTGATTTTGCTAATTCAGGACCAACGTTTACAAAAAAATTATTGAAACCACTGACCACATCCTCCATATTATTTATCAAATTGCCATTTTCAATAAAAAATTCTGGATAATTAGCATTCTTAGGTCGATTACTAATAATCCCATTGAGTACTTCCCATATTCCTCTTAAGTTATTTTTTTTCCTCTAATATTCTGTTGTAATATTCTTTCTTACAGGTCCTCATTATATTAGTAAGCTTATTTTTATATCTTTTATATTTGATCTCAGCCTCCACAGTTCTGCACTTAATGAATTGTTTATATAATGTATTCTTCTTTTTACATGCATTTATTAACCCCTTGGTGACCCAAGGAATATTTTTCTTTTGTTGTCTGTCACTGTATTGTTTTATAGGACAGTTTTTATTGTACAATGATTGAAATATTTGTAAAAATTTATCAAATGCTTTATTTATATCATTTTCATCATAAACTATCTTCCAATCTTGTATTAATAATTCCTTTGTCAGTAAATACATAGATTCTTCAGTTCTTATTCTTTTATATTTAATATTTTTGGTATACTTTTCTTCCTAGAATCATATTGATAGACAACAAAAATCGCCAGATGGTCACTGATATCATTCAATAAAAGCCCACTCCTGATATCATTTTCCATAATGTTTGTGAATATGTTATCTATTAGTGTGGCACTGTGTGACGTGATTCTGCTAGGTCCGGTAACTGTTGGATGTAAGCCCATACTGTACATTGTGTTGATAAATTCTTCTGTCAAACTATGTTGTTTTGAATTCATCAGATCTATATTGAAATCCCCACAGATGAACATAACTTTATGAGTTAGTTTTGCATACATTTTTTCCATACAGTCCTTAAATAAGTCAAAATTTGATCCAGGTGTTCTATATACACACAGCTCACTACTATATTCTTCACATTGTCCAGACAGATTTCTATTGTAATACATTCAAATAAATCATCCACAGTTACTGACAGATTTTCAACAACCTTGTATTTCAAGCTCTTGTCAACATAAATTACAACTCCTCCTCCTTTTTTCACTTTTCTATTTATATCATTTAATTCATAGCCATCCATGGTAAAATCCACTCCTTTCTCTTCACTGAACCACGTCTCTGATATTGCCACAATATTGAATGGCTCTTTAAACTGATGTAAATAATCTTTAATGTTATTAAAGTTGGCATAGAGACTTCTGCTGTTGAAGTGGATCATAGAAATATTGAAATCAGATGTGACCGTTGTGTTAAACTGTTCATCTGTGTAGTAACTACTGTCATTATTGATGGAGCTAAATAAATTATCAGGGTCTACGTTATATTCTACGTCCTGTGGGTTGTGATCTGTATATTCAAAAACTTTCAGTTCCTGTTGTTCCTGTTTGTTTATATCCCTTCAGTGTCCTACAATTGTCTCTTGTTGCTGTGACTCCAGTTCATAGCATTCATTGATATTTGTCCAGTTCCATAATATTACGGATGTTAATGACCTTGGCTTCTTCAGGTGATCCGTTTAATTTGATGTATATTTTACAGTTTGATGTCCAGGTGTTTTGAATCTTTTTCTGCTTTCTCAGGTATCTTGCTTTTCTGGCTATTTCTGCGTTTTCTTTTGTAAGGTTCTCGTTTATGTAAATGTTCGTTCCTTTCAGTTTCCTACCTTGTTTTAGCAGTGCAGTCTTGTGTTTTCTGTTGACAAACCTCATGATCACAGCCGGTTTGTCGTCGTTTTTCCTGGGCAGAGGGTGGCAGGCCTCAATGGTGTTACAGTCCAGCTGGATTCCTTTGGACTGCATGAAGGCCGCCACTTGTTGCTCCGTGGATTCATCTTCCAGCGCGTCGAGCCTCCCTCCATTGTCCGCGGCCACCGCTCGCGTGTACGATCGGGGTTTAATGTGGAGCCCTGTGATGATCACGTCGTTCACCCGAGTGTTCTGCTCCAGGTCCGACACTCTGCTCTCCAGATACGCCAGCCTCTTGTCCTTCTCGGCGTTCTGGATCCGCAGCGCTTTCACCTGCTCGACCAGGTCCATAATGTTTTTTTGCTGCAGCTTAAGCTTAAGCTGGAGTGTGAACTGGAGTGTGATTTAGCACCTCAGACAGAGACAGGGAATAAGCATGGGAGAACAATGCCCAGGAAGGACAGAGGGGGTTGAATGCAGTGTAGTGTAAATATGCTGTGTGAGGTGAAGTGCCATGAGACTTGTGAACTGTGACATGGGATAGAGAGAGGAGAGCTTGCTGTAACCATTCAGTCCATTCTGTGCTTGTGAGATGTAATAAATCGTCTGTCATGAATCTGCCTCTTCATTTACACACTCCACACTAGTGAAGGGTAGATGAGGCGTCATGATGCGTTTCGACACATTGCAAAACTGTATTGATACTGTGTTGATACTGTGTCACTGAATACTGCAAATAATCAAACTGTCCACTTAGGAAGCAACACTGACAATTTCACATGCTGTTGTGTGATTTTGTTGTCAGCACATTCAACTATGTAAAGAACAAAGTGTTTAATAATATTTCATTCAATCAAATCTAGGATGTGTATATTTAGTGTTCCCTTTATTTTTCTGAGCAGTATATAATTTAAGTCATTGTATTTTATATTGTATTATTTCATATCTTCATTTTAATTTAAATTTCACATGCTGTTGTGTGATTTTGTTGTCAGCACATTCAACTATGTAAAGAACAAAGTGTTTAATAATATTTCATTCAATCAAATCTAGGATGTGTATATTTAGTGTTCCCTTTATTTTTCTGAGCAGTATATAATTTAAGTCATTGTATTTTATATTGTATTATTTCATATCTTCATTTTAATTTAAAATATCATTGATATTTTTAGATACAGTCAATAAATAATGTTAACATGCATCATAATGTGAAAATCTAAGTGAACATGTTGTGAATGAGGATACTTGTGGACTGGGATTTTTTTTTTTAACACATTTTTATTCAAAAAAGTTTTTCCATCGCTTTGAAATTCAGTCTGTTACGCTTTTTTGACAACTTCTCCAGCTGTAGAAAACACCCGCTCACACGGCACAGATGAGGCTGGAGTGCAGAGAAATTGTAAGGCAAGCTGAAAGAGGTTTGGATAGATTGTCTTTTGGTTGTCCCAGTATCTCATAGGATCCTAGGACATTGGCAATATTGCCCTCTGCCAGGTATCTCTGCACCTCCTGGATGGCATCAGCTGTGGCACTTTTGGTCTGCCTGCCCACTTCGATGTCGAGATGTTGCCAAAGGTTATCTAAGAAACAACAAATTGGCATTTTAGCACATGATTTCCAAACAACAACAAACAAATAATGCTGAATAACATGCCTGAAGTGGGTGCAGACAGCTGTTGTGAAGACGGTCCCGTCTAAATTGAGACTATGTGCAATGCAAATTGAGTGCCGAATTTGGAGCCGTCTAGTGGATGCAATCATGTTTGGTGCTGCGTCGGTCACAAGACACTTCATTGGTTATGGTCCAGTCCTCCATCATGCCCCTTTTGACTTGGGCCAAATTGTCAGCAGTGTGACTTTGTGGAAAGTATTGCACTCCCAACACAGACGTACACAACTGCAAGTTCTCATTAATGTAGTGACAAGTAAGAGCCAAGTAAGCCTCCATGTTCACAGATGTCCACATGTCAGCTTTTATACTCACTGCCACAGCTTGCTGTACTTCCTTTTTCACTCGTTCCTGTTCCTCCTCGTACTTTTTCGCCAGCATTTGTTTGATGGTCTGAAAATTACACCAAGTCAAACCAAAAGCAAATCCATATATTTAAATTAAAGATTAAATAAACTGAATATATCAACTACTACTTTAGATAATTTCCACAAACTTTTCTGGATGGCAAAACATATGAGGGCTGAAGGGCCTGAATCAGTTCCCTGAACCCTTCCCTCTCCATAATGCTGAGGGGCTGGCAGTCCTTCACGATGAAATTGAGCACAGCTTCATCCAGCATCTGCTTCCTGGAAGCTTAATGGTTAAAAATGAAGTAAAGAATAAATTAATAGGAATTAATTATCAATAAAGCAACTGTGAGTAAGTAGTAGAATGGCTGTATACCTGAATCTATCCTGGGTGTATCCGGGACTTCATTTTCATGCCTGGCCCTATAATGCCTCAGCATTGAGGAGGTGCTCTTGTTTAAAATACGACAGCTCTGTCGAACAAATGCGACATTTAGCCTGCAGAAAATGAAGCGTAAACTAAGAGTCACTTTGAAATGAATTTGAATTCAGATAGATCAAGTGGAAACTCTGAGGAACAGGATGAAACAAGGAAATTAAAACAAAGAAAATAGTATTTTAAAAATACTATTTTGAAATACCTTATTTTCTGATATCAGATCAAAATGGTCCCACACGGCGGAAACCTTTCTTTTTCCTTGAGGCTGCTCGTACTCCATAATTCGTGATAAATTTGCACAAGGACCATCAACAACACATACAAGAGTCTTTGGGCAAATGCATCCCGTTGACAGATGCGCTTCCTTATAAACGCTGGCGCGTCAGCGTTTTGACGCGCCAGCGTCACGTGACCGATACGACACGCACCGACACAGGGTTTTGCTCTATGAGCTCGACGCATGCGCCAACGCATCGGTGTTGCCGGACCCAACACTACTCCACACTATATCACAGTTTATTTAGGGTACACAGAGGTGGTGGAGAAGTTCAGTTTTGTTGGGTTCCTGTCCTGCACATAAAGGGTTGAAAAGAAATGACTGTGCAGACAAATTAGCAAAAAGTGCTCTTGGAAAAGAGATAACTATACCATTGTCTCTTGGAAAAGGTGAAGGGAAAGCAGTAATCAAGAAAAAAGGAACTGAGCTATGGTCTAAAAAGATGGGATGAAGATCATAAAGGTAGATCGCATTACAAAATACAAAAATCTATTGCAATAAAGAATTTCATAACAACCAAAAAGAGGGAAGACATCATTATGGCAAGACTCAAGACTGGATCACACAGGTTTAAACGGCACTTTATTCACCATGGGGAAAAGCGAAAGTGACAAATGTAGAGAATGTGGAGTAAAAGAAAATGTCGAGCACATCTTATTACACTGTCACAAATACGGAAATGAAAGACAGATAATGGAAAATGACGTTCGAGAGGGCGTAAGGAATGGGCAATAAGAATCACGAGAAGGGCTCTTTTCTCTCTCTTTTTTTTTTAAATAACACAGGATTAAGTCATAGTATTTAGGGGTCGGGCTCATATGACATAATGTTACACACTCTTGTACAGTAGGTGGCGCTATGCACATTTCAGTTGTCTGCTATCCACCAGTAACCAAGAGAAGAAGAAGAATACTGACTCGGGAGAAAGTAACTGGGCAAAAGTGCCAAAGTGTAGCAGCACCGCTGCAAGAGGAAACGCTACGCTAACAGTTTGTACTCAGAGCAGGAGCAGTCCGAGTAGTCCAAGTATATCCCGCGAGCACACACAACCAGAAACCACAATGAGGGGAGTAGTGACAGTGCGGCTTCCAACTCCCTCGTTAAGACAGTACATTCATGTATTGTCTGTTAAATGCAGCTTTTTCTTGGAAGTCGTAGGCTCTTCTAATGTCTCCTCACTGGGCCTTTTCCCCTTAACAAAGAAACTTTTTTACAAAGACGTTTTTTTTTAATTCATTTTGCTAACTCGTGGGTTTAATTTTAGCGGTAACGTATCATATGACCGAGACAAGTGTCTTGACGTGCGTCAAGAGTGAGCCATAGATGAATGCAATGGAGAGAATCCGGTAATTTTTCAAAATAAAACATCATTCAGACTCAGATAATAAATAAAACGGAAGTAATGTAGGTTATTCATTTTTACTGTGTGGCCCAGTACCAAATGACCCGGGGCCAGGTCCCCAACCCCGCTGGTCTATGTGTGACATCATAAAGACACATTTGTCGACACATAGACAAATCTATGTGTGACATCATAAAGATGCATTTGTCTATGTGTCCTATAGGACATCCTATGATGTTCAGGCAGAGATCATATGACATCATAAAGACACATGTCTTTATGATGTCATATGTGTCTTTATGATGTCTTTGCATGACATCATAAAGACACATGTTCTATAATGAATCTGCTTGTGACATCATAAAGACAAATCGTCCTATGATCTCTGTGGTCTGTGACATCATACAGACACATTTGTCGACACAGACAAATCTATGTGTAACATCATAAAGACACATTTGTCCATGTGTCCTATGATGCCTGAGTTCATAGGACGTCCTATGATGTCCAGTGAAGCTTGACAGACAAGAGATTTCTTGCTTTTATAGTGAAGAGTGATATTCCTTGTCTCCAGGGCATGGGTCCCAGCCCACATCTTCACTTTAATCAATCAATCAATCAGTCAATCAATCAATCAATCAGAGACTTTATTCCAGACTCAAGGTCCATCAAAAAAAAATAAAAAAGTAAAATAAGTAAAAAACAAGACAGTTGAAACAATCAAAAAGTTACAAGGAACACTAGGACACAACTGCTAACTTTAAGTTGGGATTTTCTGTATTTCACCTTATTATTATTATCCTGGGTTACTATTATTGTAATTGTTATTATTATTATTCTGTCTTGCATATTTATTTCTTCATTGGTCTTCCTCTTAGTTTAAGTTTATCAGCATTATTATTATCTTCATTTTCATGATCATTATTGCCTTGGTCTTGTCTCCCCTCTGGTCCCCTGTGTGTGATTATCTGTGCAGCCCCGCCCATGCCGTTTTCTGTAACCATGCCCTTCTGTCTCTGTTTGCCCCTGCTTGTTACTTCTTCTCCTGCCTGTTACTGTTCTGTGTTATGTTCTTCTTCTTCTTTTAGATTTGGTTGGTGGCTGGCAACCAGCATGCAAGTGCATTACCACCACATACAGTACTTCACTCTTCTTCTTCTCTCGGTTACTGGCAGATAGCAAACAACTGAAATGTGTATACCGCCACCTACTGTACAAGAGTGTGTAACATTATGTCATCTGAGCCTGACCCCTAAATTCTATGACTAAATCCTGTGTTATTTAAAAAAGAGAAAAGAGCCTTTCTCGTGATTCTTATTGCCTCTCCATCTGTTCCCAGAATCCGTTAAATCCCATTCCCTACTGGCCTCTCAAACTTCATTTTCCATTATCTGTCTTTCATTTTTGGATCTGTGATAGTGTAATAAGATATGCTCGACTCTATATCATCACATCTTCTTCTTCTTCTTCTTGCACTTTTGAGATGTGACACACTTGGGGCCGTGATATTGGTGTTATTGCATTTTTGCATTGTATAGTAAAGCCTTTTTTAAAAAGTCTTCTTCTTCTTCTTCTTCTTCTTCTTCTTCTTCTTCTTCTCTCGGTTACTGGCAGATAGCAAACAACTGAAATGTGCATACCGCCACCTACTGTACTGTACACCTACTGTAATAAGATATGCTCGACTCTATATCATCACATCTTCTTCTTCTTCTTCTTCTTCTTCTTCTTCTCTCAGTTACTGGCAGATAGCAAACAACTGAAAGGTGCATACCGCCACCTACTGTACAAGAGTGTGTAACATTATGTTATCTGAGCCCGACCCCTAAATTATATGACTTAATCCTGTGTTATTTAAAAAAGAGAAAAGAGCCCTTCTCGTGAGTCTTATTGCTTCTCCATCTCCATCTGTTCCCAGAATCCCAGTTAAATCCCATTCCCTACCGGCCTCTCAAACTTCATTTTCCATTATCTATCTTTCATTTCCGTATTTGTGACAGTGTAATAAGATGTGCTCGACATTTTCTTTTACTCCACATTCTCTACATTTGTCACTTTCACTGTTCCCCATGGTGAATAAAGTGCCGTTTAAATCTGTGTGATCCAGTCTGAGTCTTGCCATAATGATGTCTTCCCTCCTTTTGGTTGTTATGAAATTCTTTATTGCAATAGATTTTTGTATTTTGAAATACGATCTACCTTTATGATCTTCATCCCATCTTTTTTTGCCATAGCTCAGTTCCTTTTTTCTTGATTACTGCTTTCCCCTCACCTTTTCCAAGAGACAATGGTATAGTTATCTCTTTTCCAAGAGCATTTTTTGCTAATTTGTCTGCACAGCCATTCCCTTTCAACTCTTCATGTGCAGGAACCCAACAAAACTGAACTTCTCCACCACCCCTGTATACCCTAAATAAACTGTGATATAGCTCAATCACCAAGTCTTCCCTTGTAGATTTTAGTGTCTGTATGGTTTTTAAAGCTGCAAGTGAATCTGTGCACACCACCACCCGGTCCAGTCTGACCTCCTCCTCTCACTGCAAACCAATAATTATTGCCACCATCTCTGCTGCAAACATGGATGTACTGACTGACTTTTAGGCCTTTTCTGATTTATGCTGTCATGTGTGTGTATACCCACGATTTTGGTTGTTAGAAATTTTTGCTTTCACAGGGGACATGTCCTTGTTAACATTTCTGTTTCATATCTCTGGCAAAGATGAAAAATTTATGTTACTGACAATGAACAATGAAGACTCAGGACTGCCTTCTGGTGTCAAAAAGGTCATGTTTAAAAGTAATGCTGTCTTAAAACAAAAGGACAACTATTTTAATACCATTGCAGTCATTTGCCACATTTATTTTTTGTCTGTGTGTGATGCACATGTCCATATAATTCAATTTAGTTTACAGTACATCCGGAAAGTATTCAGAGCGCTTCACTTTTTCCACATTTTGTTATGTTACAGCCTTATTCCAAAAGGGATTAAATTCATTTTTCCCTCAAAATTCTACACACAATACCCCTTAATAACAATGTGAAAAAAGTTTTGTTTTTTTTTTGGTTTTTTTAGATTTCTGGAGACGTATTAAAAATCAAAAACTAAGAAATCACATGTACATAAGTATTCACAGCCTTTGCCATGAAGCTCAAAACTGAACTCAGGTGCATCCTGTTTCCACTGATCATCCTTGGGATGTTTCTACAGCTTAATTGGAGTCCACCTGTGGTAAATTCAGTTGATTGGACATGATTTGGAAAGGCACACACCTGTCTATATAAGGTCCCACAGTTGACAGTGCATGTCAGAGCACAAACCAAGCATGAAGGCAAAGGAATTTGTTTGTAGACCTCCGAGACAAGATTGTCTTGAGGCACAAATCAGGGGAAGGGTACAGAAAAACTTCTGCTAATTTGAAGGTCCCAATGAGCACAGTGGCCTCCATCATCTGTAAATGCAAGAAATTTGGAAACACCAGGACTCTTCCTAGAGCTGGCTGGCTGTCTAAACTGAGCGATCGGGGGAGAAGGGCCTTAGTCTGGGAGGTGACCAAGAACCTGATGGTCCCTCTGTCAGAGCTCCAGCGTTCCTCTGTGGAGAGAGGAGAACCTTCCAGAAGGACAACCATCTCTGCAGCAATCCACCAATCAGGCCTGTATGGCAGAGTAGCCAGATGGAAGCCACTCCTTAGTAAAAGGCACATGGCAACCCACCTGGAGTTTGCCAAAAGGCACCTGAAGGACTCTCAGACCATGAGAAACAAAATTCTCTGATCTGATGAGACAAAGATTGAACTCTTTGGTGAGAATGCCAGGCATCATGTTTGGAGGAAACCAGGCACCGCTCATAACCACTCCAATGTTGGTAGCAGCATCATGATGTTTTTCAGCGGCAGGAACTGGGAGACTTGTCAGGATAGAGGGAAAGATGAATGCAGCAATGTACAGAGACATCCTGGATGAAAACCTGCTCCAGAGCGCTCTTGACCTCACACTGGGGTGATGGTTCATCTTTCAGAAGACAATGACCCTAAGCACACAGTCAAGATATCAAAGGAGTGACTTCAGGACAACTCTGTGAATGTCCTTGAGTGGCCCAGCCAGAGCCCAGACTTGAATCCAATTGAACATCTCTGGAGAGATCTGAAAATGGCTGTGCACCGGCACTTCCCATACAACCTGATGGAGTTTGAGAGGTGCTGCACAGAGGAATGGGTGAATCTGCCCAAAGATAGGTGTGCCAAGCTTGTGGCATCATATTGAAAAAGACTTGAGGCTGTAATTGCTGCCAAAGGTACATCAACAAAGTATTGAGCAAAGGCTGTGAATACTTAAGTACATGTGGTTTCTTAGTTTTTTATTTTTAATAAATTTGCAAAAATTAAAAAAAAAAAAACTTTTTTCACATTGTCATGATGGGGCATTGTGTGTAGAATTTTGAGGAAAAAAATGAATTTAATCCCTTTTGGAATAAGCCCGTAACATAAAGTGTGGAAAAGTGAAAGGCTGTGAATACTTTTAGGATGCACTGTACGTATAAAGGAAAACAAATCTACATTTCAAAACAAATAGAATGGGTTAAGTACAAAACTGATGTTTTTTTTTTCCTAAATAAATGTTCTAAAATTACTTAATTCTTCTGGTGTGATCGTGTGGGCTGGGGGGGGGGGAGCACTTCTGTGGCAAAGGCGGGGGGGCTCCTGGGAAAAAGGTTGGGATACTGAAATCAAATTTAAAGCTTTTTCTATCATGGATTTATCTCTTAAAAGGATGCATGTGTCATCAACAGACTGGCTGATTTTAAATTCCTTATTAAAAATTGTGATAACTTTTAAATCAGAAAGTGTTTATAAGAGATGTTCTGGAGATGAAATAACCAGAACAAACTTTCCGAGCAGATTAACTTTATTTCACTCTTACATCTTCCAGAATCATAACATTAAAAACGTGAAGCAGGGACTCTCTCTTTTATATCCCAAAAGTTACACCTCCCTGCTACCTGAGCTCCTGCATTCACCACACCGCCCCCGCCAGAGTCTCAGACTGGGTGTTAACTCTCTCGTCCTCGCGGCTTCAGCCTCCGCCCATAGCTGCTGTAACGGGGGGGTCTTCGGCTCCGCGACGCTGATGTGCCGGTGGGGGGTTCCTGGGGGTGTGTCCGTCTGTGGGGGGACAATGGAGGCGGGGGAGAAACATTAAACATGCTCGTGTGACTGCTGTGATGAATCATTTACCTGGGGAGCTCTCAGTGAGGGTCTTCCTCGCCGAGGAGCTCGAGCCAACACCAGCTGCTCGTCTGCCACCACAAAGGCGGGTTTAAGCCTGTCTATACAGATTCTCTCCCGGCGACCCCCCAAGTCTAACACAAAATGTTTGTCCCCGGTTTCCAGCACTCTGAACAGGCCATCGTAGGGTGGGCGCAATGGGGTCCGGTGGGCATCGTGCCTGACAAACACGAACGCTGCATCCTTCAAGGTTTTTGGCACAAACGCGCGGGGAAAACAGTGGTGGACTGGGCCAGGGAGCGTCCGTGCGTCCGTGCGTCTGCGCTATGCTGCGAACGCGGGGACGGATGGGTATTCGGCGCGGGGCTATCTGGTAAAAACTCCCCGGGGAGCCGCAGGGGCTGCATAAAAACCAGCTCTGCTGGGGAAGCCGCTAAATCCTCCTTCGGTGTAGAATGCAACCCTAATAGAACCCACGGCAACCGGTCCACCCAATTTGCATCTGTAAGCGAAGCCCTGAGCGCTGCTTTCAGTGACCTATGGAAACGCTCGCATAACCCATTGGCCTGTGGGTTGTACATGGTCGTGCGATGAATTGAGACGCCCAGGCTCCGGGCCATGGTGGACCAGAGGTCGGAAACAAACTGAGGGCCCTGATCGGACGTGATGTCCGAAGGGGTGCCAAAACATGCCACCCATGTTGTTAAAAAGGCGTGTGCCACGTCTGCGGACATGGTGGAAGCTAGTGGGACTGCTTCGGGACCATCGCGTGGTGCAGTCCACCACTGTCAGGAGGTGTGTGAACCCCTGTGATGGCGAGAGGGGGCTGACGAGGTCCACGTGAACGTGGTCGAACCTCTTAGCTGATTGCTGGGGTCTTTCTGCAACTGTGGGGGTCCTCCCTACAGTTGATAGTGCTATGAGATGACTGTTGTTGTGAAATGGCGCTATATAAATAAAGTTGAATTGAATTGAATTGAATTGAATATGGAACAGCTGAAGGGGGGCCTTTGTGTGCCTGTGCACTTTGGCTCGTTGGCACGTTACACAGGCTGCAGCCCACTCTTTCACCTGTTTGTGCAGGCTTGGCCAGACAAACTTTGCTGCCACCATTTTGACTGATGCGCGTACGCCTGGGTGCGCCAAGGAGTGAACTGACTCAAAAACGCGTCGTCGTCAAGCGCGTGGTACCACCGGGCGCGGGCAGCCAGTGGAGATGTCACATTAGGGGGGGGGGGGCCCTGTCTTGCATAACTCTGGTCTCCAGCCTTAACCCTGTTGGTCCAGACTGGAGTGCGCAAACGTCGGCATTGCCGATCTGCTCTGCGGCCATGGTCATGTAATCTATCCCCACGTAGACTGGGGCCACTAATGTGCGCAAGAGACAGTCAGCCACGATGTTGAGTTTACCGGCCACATGACGACTGTCGGTCGTAAACTCCGAGATCGCGGCCAGCAGTCTCTGCTGCCGGCCTGACCATGGTTCCGAAACCTTGGCCATCGCGTACGTTAGTGGCTTGTGGTCCACGAACACAGTGAAGGCCCGCCCTTCCAGCCAGAACTGGAAGTGGCGTATGGCCAGGTGGAGAGCTGGCAACTCCCTGTTGAACGTGCTGTATTTACGCTCATTTTTGCGCAAAGACCTGCTAAAAAAGGCGAGCCGCTGCCAAGAACCGGTGACACACTGCTCCATGACGGCCCCTATGGCCACGTCTGATGCGTCTGTAGTGAGCGCAATCTGAGCCGCCGGGTCTGGGTGCTCCAGCAGTGCCGCGTTTGCCAGAGCTGTTTTAACCTCGGAAAACGCTTTCTCTCGCTCAGGAGTCCAGTCAACTTTGTCCACCGGCTTCCGTTTCTTAAGCGCGGCGTCCAACTGCTGCATGAGCTGGGCTACGCGGGGGAGGAAACGATTGTAGAAGTTCATCATCCCCAAAAACTCCTGCAGTGCCCTGACCGTCTGAGGCCGGGGAAAATTCGCCACTGCGCGCACCTTGTCCGGCAAGGGTATCTTTCCCTCCGGTGAGATGCGGTGTCCCAAAAGATCGATCCCTGTCACGCCGAACTGGCATTTCGCCGGGTTGATTATTAACCCGTGCTCCTCTAACCTCCAGAAAACTGTCCTGAGGTGGGCTACATGTTTGTCCTTGGACGCGCTGGCCACCAGGTTGTCATCCAGGTAGATGAACACAAACAGCAGATCGCGCAACACCACATCCATCATGCGTTGGAATGTCTGTGCCGTGCCTTTTAACCCGAAGAGCATGCGTAAAAACTCAAACAGATCAAAAGGGGTTATTACTGCCGTTTTAGGTATGTCCTCTGCGCGCACTGGGACCTGGTGGTAACCACGGACCAAGTTTATCTTAGAAAAAATACATGCCCCGGCAAGGTGAACGGAAAAATCCTGAATATGGGGGATCGGGTAGCGGTCGTGTGCTGTGACATTATTTAATCTGCGAAAATCTCCGCAAGGACACCATGATCCCTCGGCCTTAGGGACCATATGCAGCAGGGATGCCCATGGGCTGTTTGATCGTCTGATGATGCCCAACTTTTCCAAGTTGGCAAACTTCTCACGCGCTATGGCCAGTTTAGCTGTGTCCAGGCACCGAGGTCGTGCAAAAACAGGCGGCCCGGTGGTGGTAATAAAGTGCTCCACCCCATGTTTAGTGATGGCCACCGAAAACATCGGGACCGTGAGTGCTGAGAACTGGGTGAGCAGTGTGTGGAACTTACCACCTGGAGCTGTGACGTTGGCTAGCGTTGTGGGCCCGGTTCCTCGAGCTGTACAGGGGAGAGAATCAAAAGACATTGCATTAATCAGGCGTCTGTTAGTAACATCGACTAGTAGTCTGTGTGCACACAAAAAATCAGAGCCCAAAATGGGAAGCTGCATGCCACTATGACGAATGTCCATTGGTACGTACGGCCGTGCAGGGGTACAGTCAGTGTCCTCTCACCAAAAGTCTTAATGTCTGATCCGTTTGCGGCCGTCAGCACGGGGCGACTAGTTCCCGCTAGCCGGTCGGCATAGGATGGCAGGATGAGGCTCTTTTGGGAGCCGGAGTCCACGAGGAATCGTCTCCCCGAGCATGAGTCTGTCACATAGAGCAGCTTGCTTTCTTCACTGGTGGTCGCAGCTGCTATCGACTGCCGGTCCTGGCATTTCCCGAATGCTTGAATTGGCATGGTGGCACGCATCGGTGTGCATCCGCTCCAAAACGGTGGTGGTAGGAGCAGAGCGTGTCTCTCTGGCACTTCCTGGCCCCCGCTGCCGCTACCATCGCTGGCTCCTCACTCCCGCTGGCCGTCTCGCTGGGTTCCGACGACGCTGCGCTCACTGTGAGGGCTCTGGTGGCGAGGATGATCCGATCTGCCTCCTGGGCTAGCGCACGGTAGTCACGCGCGGCCAGCAACAGCGAGTTGGCAAGGACTGCTCTGGCCGCCGTTGGGAGGTTCCGGAGGAAAAGGTGGGCAAATAGAAAATGCCCATTGTCTGTGCCCATCAACACCAATATCTTCTTCATCCATTCGACCGTCGACCCGTCTCCCAACTCGGAGCGCGTCAGGAGCCTCCCCGCTCTCTCGCAGTCCAAGAGCGTGTAGCGCCGGGTCAGCGCGGCTTTGAGATCCCCGTATTTGTCGTGGGCTGGGGGCTGTTGGAGCAGTCTCGCTACTTGCTGAGTCGTGCGAGCATCCAGCGTTGCGACCACGTAGTAATACCTGGTGTCATCTGCCGTTATTCCCCGGAGCGCAAACTGGGCCTCGGTGTGGAGGAACCAAGACTTCGGGTCGTGCAGCCAAAAGTCCGGTAGTTTGACCGAAACGGCGCACGTATTGCTGGGGTTTTCCGTCCGGGTCGTCTCCGGGGTGTTCGCCTCGTGTTCCATTCTGAGACAAGGGTCACCAGTGTGGAGATGAAATAACCAGACCGAACTTTCCGATCAGATGAACTTTATTTCACTCTCACATCTTCCAGAATCAGAACATTAAAAACGTGAAGCAGGGACTCTCTCTTTTATATCCCAAAAGTCACACCTCCCTTCACCATTCACTCTCCCCAGACAATTCCCCTTACCCCCCAGCCCTTTGATCTCCATGCTCTCTCAGTCTGAGAGGAAAACTACTGAACTCTACAGCATGGGTCCCCCACAATGTAAGTAATTCGTCCATCCATCCATCCATCTTCTTCCACTTAATCCTTTTCGGGTCGCGGGGGGACTGGAGCCTATCCCAACATCTTTGGGTGAGAGGTGTGGCTCATGTATTCATGCCTACATATGTGTAAACACAAGGGGATGTTTAAGATTGCATATGTGGACTGACCTCACGTCTTCGAGGAGGACAATAGGTCTGGACCGCCGGTGAAGGACAGCAGGGAGACGGAGACACGGCGGTAAAGACCTGAAAAGACTTCCTGACCCCCTGGGGCCAGGTGGAGGACGGAAGGACATCGAGGGGGAGTTATGATCAATAAGAGGATTTGACAAGGATGTGTGATTTGGCTTTTGATGTTGTATGTATAAATAAGGGGGTCCTGGCTGAGTTCAGCCTCTTCTGTTCCTGAGAGATATGTTGGGGATGTGACTACAATATTAAACCTGAATCATGAAACAATTCAGCTTCCTTATTTCACGCTCCCCACATTGGTGACCAGTTACGTGAGAATGGATGAAAGGAGGTCCCCCGAGGCAGACTCGTCGGAGGCGGCCCAAGCGAGCGCCGTCACCATTAAACTACCAGAATTCTGGCAGAACGACCCGGACTCGTGGTTCCTCCAGGCCGAGGTGCAGTTCGCGCTCGGAGGAATAACGGCAGATGACACCAAGTTCTACCACGTCATCGCCAAGCTCGACGCCCGCACAGCGTGATGCGTGCGGAGCGTGGCACAGCAGCCTCCCACCGACGACAAATACAGCGAGTTAAAGGCTACCCTCATCGAGTGTTTCGTGCCCTCAGCCGAAGAGAAGGCTAAGAGGCTACTGGCTATGTACGGCCAAGGAGGGCGCAGACCGATCACCCTGATGGAAGACATGCTTCAGTTGAGAGAAGCAGACAACGACAGCTCCCTCTTCAAGCACATCTTCCTCAGCAACCATCCCGACGCACATGAGAGGCACCCTATCCAGCATGCGTTGTGAGACCCAGCAGGATTTCCGTGCGCTGGCCCGGGAAGCGCAGCGGCTCCTCAACTCCTGTGGCGAGCAGACGGCCACAGCAGCAGTGGCGGACCTCGGTGCGGCGGCCCGGGGCGACGAAGAGCCGGAGACAGCGGAGCCAAACCCACCCACCATGGCAGCAGCGCGGCCACGACGCAGCGGAGGAGATGGCCTCTGCTATTATCACCAGCGTTTCGCAGAGAAGGCACACAGGTGTGTGCCACCGTGCAGTTACAAGACCTTGGGAAACTCCAAAGCCGGGATCCGTTAGCAGCTTCGGCTCTCGGCGAGACCAATAAGCTGCTCTACATCACTGATGAGAGCTCCGGGCGGCTTTTCCTCATAGACACCGGAGCTCAGGTGAGCTTCATCACCCCGACCTACGCTGACCGGGTGGCTGGCCCCCGTGGCGACGGGGCAACGGTGGCGAACGGCTCGAGCATCAACACCTATGGAGAAAGGACTTTGTCCCTGTCCTTACACGGCCGCACTTATGAGTGGACTTTTATCATAGCGGCGGTGAGTTTCAACATGTTAGGTGCTGATTTCTTGTGCTCACATGGGTTGTTAGTTGATCTTGCCAACAGGCGATTAGTAAATGCACTGTCTTTCTACTCTATTCCTTGTACAGCTCGAGTGTCCCCACCACCCGTGCAGGCCAGCGTTGCCACGGCAGGCGGTAAGTTTGACACACTCCTCATCCACTTTCCAGCACTCACAGTTCCCAAATTTTCGGCAACAGTGGCGAAACATGGGGTGGAGCATTTTATCACCACAACTGGCCCCCCCGTCTTCGCGAAAGCTCAGCGCTTAGATGCTGCCAAACTCGCCATAGCACGCGAGGAGTTCGCCAGCCTGGAAAAGCTGGGCATTATTCGTCGTTCGAAAAGCCCATGGGCTTCGCCACTGCATATGGTCCCTAAAGCTGACGGCTCCTGGAGACCTTGCGGCGATTATCGCAGACTAAACAACGCTACAGCGCATGACCGCTACCCAATCCCACACATTCAGGATTTTTCCGTGCATCTGGCGGGGGCGCGCATTTTTTCTAAAATAGACCTGGTTCGCAGCTACCATCAAGTTCCAGTCCGATCGGAGGACGTCCCTAAAACAGCCGTAATAACCCCTTTTGGGCTTTTTGAGTTTTTGCGTATGCCGTTTGGTCTTAAAGGCGCAGCACAAACATTCCAGCGTATGATGGACGCTGTGTTACGTGATCTCCCTTTCGTGTTCGTCTATCTCGACGACATTTTAGTCACCAGTATGTCCGAGGAGGAACATGAAAAACACCTCACTACAGTTTTTCGGAGGTTGGGAGAACACGGGTTAATAATTAATCCAGCCAAGTGCCAGTTCGGCGTGGCGCAGATCGATTTTCTGGGACACCGCGTTTCCACAGAAGGGGCAGTCCCATTGCCTGACAAGGTGCGCGCAGTGGCAAATTTCCCCCGACCACAGATGGTCAAATCATTGCAGGAGTTTTTGGGAATGGTAAATTTTTATAACCGTTTCCTGCCCCACGCAGCTGAGCTCATGCAACCATTATATGCCGCGCTCAGAAAACAAAAACCCTCCAACGCGGTCGTGTGGTCCCCGGAGCGGGAGCGCGCATTCGCAGAAGTAAAAAGAGCCCTGGCTGACGCCACGCTTTTAGCCCACCCCAAACCATCGGCCCGCATAGCGCTCACTACGGACGCATCAGATTTGGCCATAGGGGCGGTCGTGGAACAGCACCTGGACGGAGTTTGGCAGCCGTTGGCATTTTTCAGCAAATCCTTGAACGAAGCCGAGCGCAAATACAACACGTTTGACAGGGAACTGTTAGCGCTCCATTTGGCCATTCACCATTTCCAGTTCTGGCTGGAAGGTCGGCGTTTCACGGCTTTTGTCGACCATAAACCGCTCACTTTCGCGATGTCTAAAATTTCAGAACGTTAGTCGGGCCGGCAGCAGAGGCATCTGGCCGCAATTTCGGAATTTACTACGGACATTCAGCACGTAGCGGGTAAACTCAACGTAGTGGCAGACTGCCTCTCCCGCGCCGTGACATCACCAGGGCACGCGGAGGCAGATTATACTACCGCAGCCTCAGGGCACAAGAGCAACGTGGAAGCGTACGCGGCCCCAGTTCACTTAGGGATAGATTACGCGGCCATGACAGCGGAACAGGGTAGTGATGCGGACGTGCGCACACTCCAGTCTGGACCAACAGGGTTAAGGCTGGAGAGCAGGTGTTTGCAAACTGGTATGCCCCCCTTAATCTGCGACGTGTCAACTGGGCGACCACGCCCGGTAGTTCCGGCCGCATGGCGCCGCCGCGTTGTTGACTCGGTTCACTCCCTGGCACACCCGGGAGTGCGCGCTTCGGTGAAAATGGTTGCGGAAAAGTTTGTTTGGCTGAGCCTGCGCAAGCACGTGAAAGAGTGGGCACGAACCTGCATGTCTTGCCAGCGGGCCAAAAATTCACAAGCACATGAAAGCCCCTTTAGGGCCGTTCCGAATCCTGGCCAAGAGATTTGATCATGTGCATGTCGACCTCGTGGGCCCTCTACCGTCGTCGCAGGGGTTCACACATCTTTTGACAATGGTAGACCGAACCACGCGTTGGCCAGAAGTGGTCCCACTAACATCAACCACGGCTGCAGAGGTGGCGCGCGTTTTTTTAACGGCCTGGGTACCGCGTTTCGGGGTTCCGTCGTACATTACGTCCGACAGGGGACCTCAGTTTGTCTCCGAGCTTTGGTCAGCGATGGCCAGCAGCTTAGGGGCGACAATCCATCGCACTACCGCGTATCATCCCCAGACTAACGGGTTATGCGAGCGTTTTCACAGGTCTTTGAAGGCAGCCCTCAGAGCGTCGCTTACGGATACAGATTGGGTAAACAAACTACCGTGGGTTTTATTGGGGTTGCGTTCTGCGCCCAAGGAGGATCTGAATGCCTCCCCAGCAGAGTTAGTTTTTGCACAACCTCTCAGGCTGCCTGGTGAGTTCTTGCCAGAGCATCCAGAGCCAGGGCGCCTCCCAGCTCTGAGGTCACTAAGCGGCACGGAAGTGGACATGCTCCCGGGCCCCGTTCATCACACTTTTCCACGGGTTTTTGTTCCTCAGGCTTTAAAAAATGCCGAATTCGTTTTTGTCAAGCACGAGGCTTTAAGACCGACCCTCCGGCCGCCATATGATGGTCCATTTTGAGTGCTGGAAACTGGTGATAAGCATTTTGTGCTAGATTTAGGAGACAGGAAAGAGACAGTCAGTATTGACAGATTAAAGCCTGCTTTTGTGGTGAACGACGAGTCTGTACGAGTGGCGAGGGCACCTCGACGTGGCAGACTCCCCAGGGAACACGTCCCGGACCCCCCGCAGGGACCAAATAACCACTTTCTTCATCAGGCTGCAGATTCTTTGCAGGACAGCGCCGCAGGGACGGCGAAGCCTGCGTACAGCAGATTCGGAAGACGGTTGAAACCCAGACGACGTACAGACTGATGTTTGATGTGATCATGTGGTATAGGCTATACTGTTGGTGTTATCACTAAAATTTTTTTAATGCGAGCATGTTGTGTAGACTATGCTGTTGGCGTTATCACTGAATTGTTAATGTGATCATGCTGTATAGGCTATACTGTTGATGTGGTCGCTGAATTTTTTTTTAAGGTGATCAAGTTGTATAGTTGTGCAATTGATGTCATCATATTTTGGAGATCGATTATATTGTCCATTCTTCGACGTTTGTGGGGGGGGGGGGGCTGTGGCTCATGTATTCATGCCTACATATGTGTAAACACAAGGGGATGTTTAAGATTGCATATGTGGACTGACTGAAGTCTTAGAGGAGGACAATAGGTCTGGACCGCCGGTGAAGGACAGCAGGGAGACGGAGACACGGCAGTAAAGACCTGAAAAGACTTCCTGACCCCCTGGGGCCAGGTGGAGGACGGAAGAACATCGAGGGGGAGTTATGATCAATAAGAGGATTTGACAAGGATGTGTGATTTGGCTTTTGATGTTGTATGTATAAATAAGGGTGTAGCATACCCCCCCGAATGAAGGATGACACTTTACTGATGATTTTTAGGTTTAATGGCAGTAAACCCTCAAATTCACCGTAAGAGCTGGGAACCACACAGAAAAACATTGTATAAGCTAAAGTCCACACTCTTACAACTGTTAGCTAAAAATAACCTTAACTCTTGACACTAAATACTACAAAATATACATACATGTTAACACGAAAATTCAAATTGTCATATTTACATATTAAACATACCTTGTGCCTCTATCAAGGGGGCTGCTAATAACAAATACGTTTTATATTTTTCACAACCTTTTCTCCCCCGTCTTTTGCCGCCGTTAGTTTGCTCACGCTAACGGTTATAACCGGAAGTTCCTTCAAAATAAAAGCACAGAATATCAAACAGGAAGCTAACCGTAACTGATAGTACATAAAAGTAATAAGCTCCAAAATAAAATATAAGCAAATGAAGAAATGTACATAGGGTTATTTACACTCCCACCAAAATTATGAGTATTTGGGTTCCATAAGAACATCAACAAATAATTTTCTCAAGCAAAAGAACCCATATAAAGAGGTCGCCTTAAGAACTTTCTAACAACAAGACCAGTTTTTGTACTGGACGCTCTACGACTGATAGCTTACTAGAGCGTTGACCTTTGTTATTTAGTCTCTTTTCTCCAAGCGAAATCTTTGCTCTTCGCACAAGTCCATCTTTTCCACTAACAGTCTCTAAAACTCTTGCAAGTCTCCATTCACCTCTGGGCGCTAGTTCATCCATGTCTAACGCAACATCACCTACTTTTAGATTCCTTTTTGGTGAATGCCATTTTTGCCTTGAAATGATGTTGTGAACATATTCCCGTCTCCAGCGGCTCCAGAACTGCTCTGCAAGGAACTGCACGCGGCGCCATCTCTTTTTGCCATATAGGTCCTCCTTTGGAAACGTGCCAGGTGGGGGCAACGGTGCGTTGGATTTCATGTGGAGCAGGTGATTGGGCGTAAGTGGTTCTAAGCTGTCAGGGTTGTTCAAGTTATCTATAGTTAGGGGTCTGCTGTTGACTATAGTCATGGCTTCATAGAATAGAGTCCTTAATGAAGCATCATTGAGTCTACCATGAGCAAGTGACAGAGTGGTATTCAGTACACTTCTGACAGTCTTTATCTGATGCTCCCACACTCCCCCTGCATGACTGGAGTGGGGTGCATTCATCACAAAGTCACATTGTCTTTCGGATAAGTAAGTACTTAGTTTCTGAGTGTCTAGTTCATTTAAGGCTGCTTTAAACTCATTTTGAGCGCCAACAAAGTTTGTTCCCTGGTCACATTGGATTCGTCTAACTGCACCTCTGATTGAAATGAAACACCTTAATGCGTTAATGAATGCATCAGTAGACAAGTCCTCTAATAGCTCGATGTGGATGGCACGAGAGCAAAAGCAAGTAAATAAGAGTCCATGCCGTTTGTGTTGTTTCCTTCCTTCTGTTGTCACAAACGGGCCAAAACAGTCCATGCCGCAGTGTGTGAAGGGAGGAGAGGGCTCTAAGCGCTGTGGAGGTAGGTCACTCATCCTCTGACCCTCTGGAGCTTTGCGGAGTCTGCGGCAGGTCGCACACTGACCGATGTATGAAGCAACTGTTTTACTCATTCCTGGAATCCAGTAGCCACTAGATCTGATTTCATTTATGGTAAATCCCTTTCCTTGGTGTTTTACCTTGTTATGACAGTGAGATATTATGAGCTTAGCTGCACAGTGATCCTTTGGGATCACGATTGGATGTTTGAAGGTGTCACTTGTTGGTGAATGTCGAAGTCTCCCTCCCACCTTGAGGAGACCATCTGTGTCCATGAAAATGTCCAGTTTAAACAGTTTGTTGTGACGTGGGAGCTGTTTTCCTTTGTTCAACAGTTTTATTTCCTGTTCGTATGCTTGATGCTGCACATCACAAATGATCACAAGTTCAGCATTTTCCTGTTCACTCACTGTAGCTGGTGCATTTGACTTGATATGTTTAGCCCTTCTTATAAGATGTGCTACAGCTTTGATTGCTCTGGACCATGACGAGAACTTACTTAGACGTTCAGCAAGACTCGCAGTGTTTGTGACTTTAGTTAACATTGTCTGTACTTTTCTGACTTCTGGATCTCCTATGGATAGACCCGGCTCAACAGTTTGTGGTGTGGGCAGTTCATTTTTCTTTATTTCTTCCTTGAGTTTGTCTAGAAAAATGAGATCCTCTTGTGAGACTATTTTGTCGCTTGCCTTTGCATCCTTAAAATCAGACTCAAGAACTTTGATAACATCCATAGGTGTTACAGGAGGTAGTTCTTTTACCATGACTCTGTGGCACAGACTTGTTTCAGTTTCATTTGACTCTGATGTGGAGCCACCGACAATGCTCCACCCTAGCTCTGTCTGGATTGCAAATGGCTCATTGTCCTTTCCAAGCAGAACCTGTTTTGGAGCTAGAGTTCTGGAACAGTTAAACCCAATGAGTAGTCCAACATCACAGCTCAGAAGAGGAGGTATCTTATCAACAATCTCTGACAGATGGGGCCATTGCTTTGCAGTTTCGTTCGTGGGTATGTTGTCATAATTAAACGGAATATAGTCCTTTGTGTAAGAGGGCGGAAGGTCAATACAAACATCTGAGTTGTAACCTCTCACACGTAACCCTGGTACTCTCTGACTTTTGACTGTCATGTGAACTCCCAGCATTGTGGTTAGTTTTAGATTAACTGGATGAGAGTCTGCTTGTAACTGGTTAGTTACCTCTTCACTAACAAATGTATTGTCACTTTGTGTGTCTAATAAAGCATACACTAACTGCTCTTTAGAAGGTCTCTGGGTAGTGGAAACCCACACAGGAACAATCATGGAGGTACTACCTGATTGACCCACCTTTGTGACGTTCAGAGCTGTGACTGCCATAGTATCATTTTCTGTGGTTGGTGTAATGTTTGTGGAGCTCTGAGGTCTTTCATTTGCCTTGTGATTCTCATTGTGCAAACAAGTGGGGTGTCGTCTTTTGCAAGTGTCACATGTGTGGCGATGACGACAGTCTTTGGCATTGTGGCCCACCTTTAAGCACCCGTAGCACAGTTTATTGTCCTTTACAAATGTCCGTTTGTCGTCTAGTGACTTTTCTGAGAAGCTTGGGCACTTTGACAACTGATGCCTTTCATCTTTGCAGAACATGCAGGGTACCTTTAACTTTGTGTCATTTAACTTTGCTTTATCTGCATGTGCTGTAGCTTGTGTTGTAAAGACTTGGGCTGCAAATCTGTTTGGTTTAATCTCTTTTGCATGTCCTTTTTCCAGAGATGAACTGCATGAATGGAGTGCATAGGAAGAAGTCACAGGATTACATGCAATTTCCGCCTCGAGTGCTACAAACTCTGCAAAATCCTTGAAAGAGGGGAAATCTTTACCTTCCATGAGAGCAACTGTGACCTGACGATTCCAACGTGTTGCGAGCCATTCTGGAACCTTTTGCAATAACTTTTGGTTTTCCTCACAGTCACTCAGTATCTCTAAGCCCTTTACATGTGGTGTTGCTTGGAGACAGGTTGTGAGAAAATCAGAAAATGTCCGTAAACCTTCTGCATCCTTTGAGTGGATTTTAGGCCACTTCGACAGTTTGTCTCTGAATGCCTTTTGAACAACAAAAGGCTGACCATAACGTTGGTCAAGCCTTTTCCAGGCATCTTTGTATGCCTCTTCGTCACTACGATAAAATGTGCCCTCAAGGCAT
Source organism: Pholidichthys leucotaenia (assembly GCA_020510985.1). Lineage (NCBI taxonomy): Eukaryota > Metazoa > Chordata > Actinopteri > Cichliformes > Pholidichthyidae > Pholidichthys > Pholidichthys leucotaenia. The sequence continues at coordinate 442,884,356 of CM035838.1, forward strand.
TTAAGTGCTGGGCCAGTAATATACCTTTTTAACAAGTGCAGTTTATCAGCAGGAGATATACCTTTGCAGTCTATCAGTGAGCTGAAGGAAGCCTTCCATTCGATATAGGTGATGGAATCTCCGCTGAACACGACAGGCACTGGCACTGGGATTCTGTTTACAGCTATGCTGTCTTGGATAGCTTTAGCCAGCTGGGAAATGTCTGTGGGAGGCGATGGAGAAACAACTTGAGAGTGTGGTTGTTGCACAGAATAGTTGACAGGAAGGGATGCATATTGTTGCATGAGCGGGTGGTATGAACCTGTGGAGAGCAATGGGGCTGGTTGTGCAAAGCTTTGGTTGACAGGAGAAGTCCCATTGTTCTGTAACATACATTGACTGTCCGTATCAACTTTCAATTCCTTGTCATAAATCTCTAATTTTGCACGTGCAGCTTGCCTTTCCTTTTCTGCTTGTAAGCGCTCTAGTTCAAACTTTTGTGCATCCAATTCTCTCCTGTGTTTCTCTTCCATTTCTCTTAATTTTTCCCTTTGTTTGATTTCCTCTTGTGTGAATTTATACTGAGCTTCCTTAGCAGCTAATTCTGCAGCTGCATCAATTCTTTTGGCAGTGATGCTCGCTTCAGAGTGATAACTGGACTGTGATGAAGTGCCAAAAATGGACTTAGCATGGTCATAAGTTAAGAGTTGATGGAGGCGCTGCTTTTCTCTATCTGCATCATATTCATCTATGGCTGCCAAACGCTCTGAAATGATTTTCATAATGTCTTTTGTCACAGATTCACAGGAGTCCATTTTACGCCTTATGACATGGGATGGTGCATTATGCTCTCTTAGTTCACTGTATGCTTTTGTCATGTCATTTACTGTCCTTTCAATATCATCAGCCATTTCTGCTAACTGTGAATCCGACAGATCACTTTTGAGGTCTGCTCTGTAAATTCTGACCTGACCTTTCCAATGTTCATAGATAGTTAACAGCCTTTTCTCTCTTTTAGTCTGTTCATCCTTCTGATATAACAGCATTTTCTCTGTAGGCACACTAGGCCTTTCTGACCGCCTTGGTAACGTTTCATTAACTGTTTCCTCTTGTTGTTCCTTTGCATTTATCTGTTCTGATTTATTATCTTCCATTTTGAGAGTGATTGCTTGTCACCGTATCCTTAGACCGTTGCTGCAGCTCGCTGCTCCGCGTCGTTTCCGTGCCGTTCCTTGAAATCGCAGGCAGCTCGTTGTAGCACGTTGGGTGAAGCGTCTCCTCTTGGCCTCGACCAGGCGACAGGCCTTCATCTCTCCCGGAGGTAAGCTCTTATTGTAGCATACCCCCCCGAATGAAGGATGACACTTTACTGATGATTTTTAGGTTTAATGGCAGTAAACCCTCAAATTCACCATAAGAGCTGGGAACCACACAGAAAAACATTGTATAAGCTAAAGTCCACACTCTTACAACTGTTAGCTAAAAATAACCTTAACTCTTGACACTAAATACTACAAAATATACATACATGTTAACACGAAAATTCAAATTGTCATATTTACATATTAAACATACCTTGTGCCTCTATCAAGGGGGCTGCTAATAACAAATACGTTTTATATTTTTCACAACCTTTTCTCCCCCGTCTTTTGCCGCCGTTAGTTTGCTCACGCTAACGGTTATAACCGGAAGTTCCTTCAAAATAAAAGCACCGAATATCAAACAGGAAGCTAACCATAACTGATAGTACATAAAAGTAATAAGCTCCAAAATAAAATATAAGCAAATGAAGAAATGTACATAGGGTTATTTACAAAGGGGGTCCTGGCTGAGTTCAGCCTCTTCTGTTCCTAAGAGATATGTTGGGGATGTGACTACAATATTAAACCTGAATCATGAAACAATTCAGCTTCCTTATTTCACGTTCCCCACAAGAGGCAGGGTACACCCTGGACAGATCGCCAGTCCATCGCAGGGCCAACACAGAGAGACAGACAACCATTCACTCTCACAGTCATACCTAAGGACAATTTAGAATCCCCAGTTTTGATGCCAATTAACCTAACTTGCATGTTTTTGGCATGTGGGAGGAAACCAGAGAAATCCCGGAGTAAACCCATGAAGACACGGGGAGAACATGCAAACTCCACACAGATCACTGTTGGTCGGGGGCTGGGATTGAACCCAGGATCCCCCGGCCAAGTAATTGAGTTATAAAAATAAAAAGCTTTGGAGAAACTGGACATCCTTGACGAATACCATGCTGTGTGGTGGACACAATACACAGGTCTGGTGCTCTCTCACACCCAGAAGCAGGAGGAGAGACTGAACAATGGACTGATGGAGGAAGTGCCTCCGGGAAGTATCAGATGGGACAGTAGTTCTATACACCTCCCGAGGAGAGGAAAATTAACATGGAGTCAACCAGACAAAGATGCGCCTTCACGCGCCCGCTTGTTGCTGCAGATGGCGAATGTATTGTAATTTAGGTAACAAGTACATACATAAATACATATGTATATTAGCTGCTCTTGCTTGCTTGTTTTTTTTCTTGCCTTCTGATTGTTGCTCTGAGTGTTGCTATCCCTGTGCTGTTGCAATCCTGGAATTTCCCCGTTGTGGGACTAATAAAGGCTTATCTTATCTTATCTTATCTTAAGTGTTATGATAATTGCATCACTCAGTTCCTTTGTACATACACAATGCATAATGTGCCAGCCCCAGTTTCTATGCAGGATTAATAAAGCTATAAAGGCAGAGAAAGAGAAACTGAGGAGGCTTCTTACTGTTCATGGCTGTACATGTTTGTTAGAGGGAAACAAAGATTCTGTGTTGTCCTATGCTCGTGCCTCGCCTCACATCCTTTCCTTTCCCTCTACAGCTGCACATTAAATCTAGGAGTGCTTCCAGGATTCAACGATACAGAGGTGTAGATATCAGAGTAAAACATTTTAACTACGTTACAAAATTTATCTCCAAATCCCAAAATTGTAACATTTTCAATAGAAAAGAATGCTCAATTGTATCAAATGCCTTATAAAAATCTAAAAATAACAAAAAACTGTCAGTGTGAATAAATTTTTCGTAGTCCAGCATGTCCAGTACCAGTCTAATATGATTATGTACTGTATACTCCTTCCTTTTATGAAGGCTGACTGGCATTCATCAACTATTTTGGTTAGGCCCCCATTTAACCTATTTGCATATGCATGTGCCAGCAATTTATAGTCATTACATAATAGTGTTATTGGTCTCCAGTTATCCAGATAAAGTACATTCTTGGGCACATTATGACAATACATAATGGGCACATAATCATACCATGTAGGATAACTAAATAGACGGTTATGCTGTTTCATCCCACCTAGCAACAATGCTCTGCACTGTGTGTGTTTATATATTTACATATTTATTCCATCTAGCTACAATGCTCTGCACTGGGTGTGTTTATATTTATATATCTATATATTTATTCCATCTAGCTACAATGCTCAGCACTGGGTGTGTTTATATTTATATATCTATATATTTATTCCATCTAGCTACAATGCTCCGCACTGTGTTTTTATATATCTACATATTATTCCATCTAGCTACATTGCTCCGCACTGTGTGTGTTTATATACTTGCATATTTATTCCACCTAGCTGCAATGCTCCGTACTGTGGGTGTTTATATATTTACATATTTATTCCATCTAGCTACAATGCTCTGCACTGTGTGTTCATATATTCATATATTTATTCCATCCAGCTACAATGCTCTGCACTGTGTGTCTGTGTGTGTGTGTGTGTATATATATATATTTTATAGTAATATGTACATATGTATATTAGCTGCTCTTGCTTGCTTGTTTTTTTTCTTGCCTTCTGATTGTTGCTCTGAGTGTTGCTATCCCTGTGCTGTTGCAATCCTGGAATTTCCCCGTTGTGGGACTAATAAAGGCTTATCTTATCTTATCTTATTTGGCTTTGGAATTAAGGTGATGAGTCCATGCTTCATTGTGGGAGAAAAGTTTCCTTCTGAAATACACTGAGTGACTGCATTAAACAGCAATACTCTAACATCGTCCCAAAAGAATTGATAAAATTCTACAGTCAGTCCGTCGATGCCTGGTAACTTTCCTTTATGCATTATCCACTTCTTCAATTCTGAGAGCAGCCTCCATTTGCTGCCTGAAGACATCATCCATCCTTTTATTTGATTCACCAATTTGTTCAAAGAACCACAAACAATCATTTTCAGAAAACTTGGAATTATACAGGTTACTATAAAATTCTTTAATTCACTCATTTATTAATGTTAAATCTTTAGTAATGTTATCATTAACACATAGTTTAGAAATTGTTTTTTTGGCTTGCCTTTTCTTTTCCAAACTGAAAAAATAAGAATTCTTCTCTCCTTCCTCAATCCCGCGAGCTTTAGAATGAATAAATGCTCCTTTGGCTTTTTCATGGTAAATAGAATCAAGCTCGCTGGCCTCGCTGAAGCAGAGGCAGAACAGCAGTAGGGATTCCCAGCGTGGCAGAGGAGTGGGCAGCAATGTTCATCCAGGGTTTCATGGATGACGCCCATGAAGCCTACCGTCCCATAGGGAAGTGGAACTGCCTGAATGGAGCTTTGGGAATTCTGGAGGCCCATCCTGGACTCTGGAATTATCCACAATACGCGGAGCTGATATCCTCAGTCTGTGCGCTCCAGCAGGCTTTTCCTGATCTGAGGAGAGGGACGTTCCTTGCGGAGCTGAGGCGGAGACGCTCTTCTCAGCCCATGGTTAAAACTCCTCCTGCCTTGACTCCAGCCCCAGAAAGATGACGTCGTCCAGCCCCAGATCACCGGAGAAGCACCATCTCCTCCTCGCCAGCAGCCCTTCTCTCATCCAGGGAGATCATTCCCACAGCAGTCCTCTCTTCCAGTTTGCCTTTGCCGGCTGTCCCGTCAGCCAACTCATTCTCTCCAGCTGCTGCAAGATTTGTCTCCTCGATGGTTCCTCCTGCTGTGAAGTGGCTCTCCGTGTCATCTCCGGAGGTTTCTGTCTCCATGATGCCAGGGGCGGTCCCTACTCCTTCCACAGCGGGGCCCAAGCTCTCCAGAGCCAGGGAGATGGACGACTCTCCACACACTACAGCAGCAGTCAACATCCAAATTCGGGAGAAAAGGCAAGTTTTATTTCATTCCACTTCTATTAATGATGAAATGTCTTGCCTGATTCCCAGTAGGGAGACTCAGGGAAAGCAGTCCCCTGAATTCTTCCCACCTGCTGCTGCTATGAACTGCTCACCAGCCCTCTCCATGCTCTCTCCTGTTTTTCCGGAGAGTACACCACCGTCGGAGCCAGGAGGAGCCAGAGGTCCAGGAGGATCCTTCCCCCACAGCAATGGTGAGTCAGACCCCAACCGTCATGCCAGAGGAATTCTTTGCGTGGAGCACGACAGCTGGGGCAAATAAGACTGCTGATTCCATCATGCCTGTTCTGGAGGTTGCCGCAGCAGAGTCAGTGCCGAAGCTGAGCCTCCAGGAGGCCGAGCCCACCAGAACATCGCCCAGATCGTCGGAGTCCTGGACGGTGGTGGAGCTCGAGCTAAAGCAAGTGCTCTCCTTTGGTTTTCTCCTTTCTATGTTAGAGCATTTTTGCCTGGCTCTAGGTGAGGAGAGCCAGCTGTTGCCATACGCTGCACCTGAGCTTGCCGGGCTCCGCCGCTGCCGGCAACCCTGACCCCCCTTATTCTCTGTCTGAGTCCTCTTCCAGAGTCGCCGGAGAGAGTCCAACGTCGCCGGATGAGTCTGAGGATCCAGACTTGCCACTGGAGGTCATCATGGCTGCTGCCGTCCCCGCTGAGAGGGTCATCATGGGTGCTCAGCTCCAGCCAAGGGTGCCTGTGATTGATCGCCTCTTGGCTCGGGTGTTCAAGCGGGTCATCTGGCCCACAGTTAGGGTGGCACTGGGGTCAGCAGTGGCACAGCTGGGTCCCAATGCAGGTGCAGCAGGGGCCCAGCTGGTTTCCATCGTGGGTGCAACCATGGCTCAGTCGGGGTCCACCGCGGGTGCAGCAGGGGACCGGTCGGGTTCCTCCGGGGGTGCAACACAGGCCCAACCGAGGCTCACCGCAGGTGCAGCCATGGCCCAGCTTGGGTCCACCGCTGGTGCGGCCGTGCTCCAGTCCCAAGCTGGGACCACCGAGGGTGCAGCCGGCCAGTCTGGGAACACCAAGGTCTCCTCTCTCCTTCCAGAGGCCTTCTGGGTGTTCCTTTCTCTCCTAATGGGCACCGTCATGGCCCATCTTCCTCCACCACCAGTAACCGCAGGGATCTCCCTTTTTCTGTCCAGCCACCCACCTCTTAGCCTTCCAGTGGGCAGGCCACCACCTCGTCCACCCCTCCGGTCCTGGTGGCTCAACGATGTGGGCCGGCTGCCTGAAGGACTGGGTCTCTGGGTCAGGTGGCCCATTTTCTCTGGCAGGCAACCAGACACTGTTCTGCAGGCCACCTGCTGGCCCTGGGACTTTAGCCAGCCCCCTGAACTTTGGGACTCTTGGGGCTTGGGGGGGCTTAGTCCTAGGTTTGGGAGTTGGGTGTTTTTGCTTTGTTCTGTGGTGTTTAATTCTCTGTTAATTCCCTCCTGACCTGTTTCCCCCCACCTCCGGCCCTGGTTAGTTGTGATAGTTCTCTGGGTGGGGGAGGCAGGTTTTCCTTTGTTTTGTTTTCTTTTGATGGTATGGTGGGTGTCTGGCATCCACCCCTTGGGGGGGGCTCTGTCATGGGCTGGGTTGGACGTCTCCAACCCCGTCCATGATTTGTGGCTGTATTTCCCTGATCACAGTTTTCTTAATTGTCAGCTGGCAGTCATTAGGAGCCTCTGGGTTCTGGGCTCCCTGCCAGTCTACAGTCACGCCTCCTCCTCTCTGCCGGCATCCACCAGCTGACTGCCATTATTAATCATCCACTCCTCTGTTCACCCTTATTCACATACACACATGCTCTCCTGCACACACGCACGCACGCACACATACATGCACACACACACACATACATGTACGCACACACACATTCATTCCTATTCACATACGCTGACACGCTCTGATGCACTGACTGCCACCACACACCTGCATCCACTTGTCACTCACTAAGTACACGGTGTACTTATGGGTGACACTGTGAGCACTCAGTGTGGTGGCGTAAGTCAGCACTTGACGCAAGTCTACACAAGTCTTCATTCAATGAAGTATGCTTTTGATGTCCAGGCTCCTCCTTGTGGTTTTCCTCCGTTTGTTAGTACCTTGCCCACTGTTCCATCCAGGGGCTTGCTACTAATAATTATTTTGCCCTTCCTCTCCACTCCAGTCCCATGTGAGAGCGCGTGGGGCTCTTTCCTCCTTCTCCTGCCAGGGAGTTGTCCCCCCTAATTTTAGTTGTTTTGTGTGAATGTCATAGTGTAGAGGAATGTGCTCAAGGATGAGGCTGAGTTTATTTCTCAGGTTCAGCTTTATTAACAGAACACATACTCTAACAATCTCCAAGCAAGAAAAGAGACAGCTCAATATCACATCACTCTTTTATATCCCGGAACATCGAAACTCAAGTCACATGGTGTCTAAGCAAACATACAGTCACATGGTACTTAATCCCAGTCACAATGTAACCCTTTTGATCTTCCACCATTGTCCCTTAGCCTTCGATGGTCCGGAAATCCCTCCAGAGCGTCTCTCTGAGACAAAGGCCAAATCTCACACCTTCTCGATATCTCCTGCAGACTCAGTCCTTTTGTCCCTTGAGACGTGCAGTACACAATAAACATACAGCAATACATTTGTGGAAAATATGTACCCAACATATGTGCCACATGACCCCCCCCCCCCAAACGTCTAATATGGGACAAACATAATAAGAGATGCATGACATAAAAACATTACTACATATCAAATATCAATCCACCAGTTGCCTAGGTCTAAACCTCCTGCCGTATCTGCTGTAAGCCGGCCTTGCTGCTTCTGCAGAGTCCTCCTGCACCTGTGGATTAGAACTGTTAGCCAATCTCTGTGGGTGTTCTGGAGAATGCCTTCTCGGAGGTCTGCCGCGACGGGGGGCCCTCGTCAACTGCACTTGTTCATCCGCTAACACAAAAGCGGGTTTGAGTCTGTTTATACAAATCAACTCCTTTCTGTCTCCCAAATCTAGCAAAAAATGCTTCTCTCCTGTTTCCAGCACTCTGAAAGGTCCATCATACGGCGGCCGCAAGTTTGGACAATGAGCATCATGTCTAACAAAAACAAACTCCGCATTTTTTAAAGCCTTCGGCACAAAAATGTGTGGGAAACTGTGATGAACCGGGCCAGGAAGCGTGTTCGATCCTGTGCCGCTCTGCAACAGCTGAGCGGGGGGGCAATTTTGCGCAGGATTGTCGGGGAGAAATTCCCCGGGCAAACGGAGAGGTTGTGCAAAAACTAACTCACCTGGGGAGGCCTGCAAATCCTCCTTAGGTGCAGAACGCAACCCCAATAAAACCCATGGAAGTTTGTCCACCCAATTTGTATCCGTAAGCGACGCTCTGAGGGCTGCTTTCAATGACCTATGAAAACGTTCGTATAAACCGTTAGCCTGGGGGTTATACGCGGTAGTGAGGTGGATCTTCACCCCTAGGCTGCGGGCCATCGATGACCAGAGTTCAGAAACAAATTGAGGACCTCTGTCGGACGTTATGTCCGACGGAACTCCAAAACACGCAACCCAAGCTGTTAAAAACGCGCGCGCAACTTCCTCCGCTGTGGTTGATGCCAGAGGGACCGCTTCCGGCCAATGCATGGTGCGGTCCACCATCGTCAAAAGGTGTGTGTACCCCTGTGACGACGGAAGGGGGCCCACCAAGTCGACATGCACATGATCAAAGCGCTTAGCCGGAATGTGAAAAGGCTCCAAAGGAGCCCTAGTGTGCTTGTGTATTTTGGCTCGCTGACACGCTACGCAGGCTGCCGCCCATTCCTTGACCGGTTTGCGCAACCCCGGCCAAACAAATTTCTCCCCCACCATCTTGATCGATGCGCGCACCCCCGGGTGCGCCAGGGAATGGACTGAGTCAAAAACGCGGTGGCGCCACACAGCTGGTACCACGGGGCGTGGCCGTCCCGTGGAGACATCGCAGATTAGGGGGGGATACCGACTTGCTGCACCCTGTGCTCCAGCCTTAACCCTGTTGGTTCAGACTGGAGCGCGCGCACATCCGCATCGCTAACCTGCTCCACGGCCATGGCTGCATAATCTAAACCTACGCGGACCAGGGCTGCGTGTGCTTCCGCGTCGCTACTTTGGCCCGCGGCCATGGCTGCAGAGTCTGCCCCCACGGGGCCTGGCGCCACCACAGCACGCAAGAGGCAGTCTGCCACTACATTATGTTTACCTGCAACATGCTGGATATCGGTGGTGAACTCCGATATCGCGGCCAGCTGTCTTTGCTGCCGGCCCGACCAAGGTTCTGAAATCTTGGCCATCGCAAACGTTAGCGGTTTGTGGTCCACGAACGCGGTGAAACGGCGCCCTTCCAGCCAGAACTGGAAATGGCGGATGGCCAAGTGTAGGGCCAACAGCTCCCTGTCGAACGCACTGTATTTTCGCTCGCTATCGCGCAAGGTTTTGCTGAAAAACGCGAGCGGCTGCCAGGTCCCCGCTACAAACTGTTCAACGACCGCCCCCACTGCTAAATCGGAAGCATCAGTGGTGAGCGCCATGCGGGCCGTTGGGACTGGGTGTGCCAACAAAGCCGCGTTTGCCAGGGCTGATTTGACTTGGGAGAATGCGCGCTCCCGCTCAGGAGACCATTCGATTTTATTTGTGGGTTTTTGTTTACCTGTTGTTTACCTGATGGTAACCACGCACCAAGTCTATTTTAGAAAAAATGCGCGCCCCCGCCAAATGAACCGAAAAATCTTGGATGTGCGGAATCGGGTAGCGGTCGTGTGCTGAGGCGTTATTCAATCTGCGGAAATCACCGCAAGGTCGCCACGAACCATCAGCCTTTGGGACCATGTGTAGCGGTGAAGCCCAGGGGCTTTTAGAACGTCTAATGATGCCCAGTTTTTCCAAGTTGGCGAACTCCTCGCGCGCTATGGCCAGTTTAGCTGAGTCCAAGCGCTGAGCTTTTGCAAAAACGGGCGGCCCGGTGGTAGTGATAAAATGTTCCACCCCATGTTTAGCCACTGTCGCCGAAAACGTTGGGACTGTGAGTGCTGGGAACTGAGTGAGTAGTGCGTGGAACTTACCACCCGCAGCTGTGACGTTGGCCTGTGCAGTCGGCGGGGCCACCTGGGCTGTGCAGGGAATAGAGTGAAAAGACATGTGCATTAACCAGACGTCTATTAGCAAGATCAACCAATAAACTATGTGAGCACAAAAAATCAGCACCTAACATGTTGAAATTGACTGCCGCTATGACGAAAGTCCATTCAAATGTACGGCCGTGGAAAGAGAGAGACAGGGTCTTCTCCCCGAAGGTCTTAATCGCCGACCCGTTCGCTGCTGACACCCCGGGACCACTGGAAGGCGCCAGCCAGTCAGCGTAGGAAGGTGTGATGAAACTCAGCTGGGAGCCTGTGTCCACGAGGAAGTGCCTCCCCGATCGTGCTTCCCTCAGGTAGAGCAGCTTGTTCTCTTCACAGAGAGCTGCAGCTGCTACCAACTCCCGGTCTTGGTGTTTCCCGAGCGCTTGAACTGGCACGGTGGAATGCACTTGCGTGCCCTCTCGGCGAAACGGCTATGGTAAAAGCAAAGGACGTTGCCCGCTCCACGTCTCCTGGCCTCCGCCGCTGCTGTCGTCGGTGAGTCTGGTGCTGCAGCCTCTGGCCCCCTGCCATCTCCGGATGTTGCGCCCAGCTCCGCTGCTGCGGTTGTGGCCGTGTGTCACCTATGGGCGTCGACGAGTCGTTGCGCCTCCTGGCCCAGCTCGTGGTAGTCTCGGTGGGCCAGCAGCTGTGAACTGGCCAGGGTAACTCTCACCGCTGAGGGTAGTGTCCTGAGGAAAAGGTGGGCGAAGATAAAACCATCATCTTCAGAGTCTCTCAAACTCAGCATCTTCGCCATCAGGTCTGCAGGTCTCTCGACCTTGCCCTCAGTCAACGCCAGGAGCTTCTCTGCTTGTTCTCCCAGCGAGGGGGTGAAGAAACGGATGAGAGCAGCATTCAATGCGCCATACTTGTCGTCGTCTGGCGGGTGGTTAATCAGGCTCTCTACTCGCTGGGCTGTGTGGCTGTCCAGCTTTGCAACCACATGGTAGAATTTCGTGGCGTCTGCCAAAACTCCCCGAAGATGGAACTGTGCCTCGACTGTGTTAAACCAGGAGCGAGGGCTATGCTGCCAGACATCAGGTAGCTGGACTGTGGTAGCTGCATTAGCCTGGCTGGCTCCTGATGAGTCCGGTGCAGGAGAATCGTCACCGGCCATAATACGTCTTAAGGTCACCAGTGTAGAGGAATGTGCTCAAGGATGAGGCTGAGTTTATTTCTCAGGTTCAGCTTTATTAACAGAACACATACTCTAACAATCTCCAAGCAAGAAAAGAGACAGATCAATATCACATCACTCTTTTATATCCCGGAACATCGAAACTCAAGTCACATGGTGTCTAAGCAAACATACAGTCACATGGTACTTAATCCCAGTCACAATGTAACCCTTTTGATCTTCCACCATTGTCCCTTAGCCTTCGATGGTCCGGAAATTCCTCCAGGGCGTCTTTCTGAGACAAAGGCCAAATCTCACACCTTCTCGATATCTCCTGCAGACTCAGTCCTTTTGTCCCTCGAGACGTGCAGCACACAATAAACATACAGCAATACATTTGTGGAAAATATGTACCCAACATATGTGCCACAATAGGCCCCTTTTGGTAATTTTGGTTTAATTATGTTTAGCAGCTTTCAAATTGGGGTGGGCTGATTGTGTGTGTATGTGTTTTGGATTTTTCTACGGGGGGGATATTATGTAGTTATAGTTCATATATATTGTTGGAGCTCTTATTTGTGTGGCACGGGGTGGTGGCTCCGCTTTCTGATTCCTCCAACACCGTGGGCATATAAGGGGCTGCGGGTAGAGGGACAGTCTCTTCCACCTTACCTCTGCCAGCGGCTGCATGCACGGCTGTAGCACTGAGATCAGTGTTATAATAAAGAAGTGTTCTGCTCCTCTCCTGGTGTCATCTCTGTCTACAAGTTACAACATAACACAGTCCCCATCCCAAACTGGATTATGATGGCTCTGGGGTGCCATTGGAGGTAGCGGGGCTGCCCTTCCTTCTTAAATGGGGAACGATATCCACGATGTCCTGCAGCCGGTCCATGGACAGGGGCACAATTCTGGTGAGTATCCCAATGACAACCTCTTGTGCGTTTTCTCCCTCTTTTTCAGGAAGACCGGTCAACCTCAGGTTTCTTCTTCTTTTGTACCAGGCCTGTGAGGAGCAGGCCCATTTAAGCATAACATTTTCATTTTGCAATACACTCATGGCATTTTTCAGCTCAGTGATGCTTTCTTTGTTAGCTTTCGTTGTCAGATTATTAGCTTCAATACGTTTTTCAAAGCTTTTCAAAAGTTCAGTCTGTTTGTCCATCTTGCATGTCAGGGCCCGAACAGCCTGAAGAATTGCAGCTCCTGTGACATCCTCCATTGTATCATCGTGTGCTCGCATTTTTTTGGCTTTGGGCTTTTCATGGGTGTGTGAGACCAGTTAATTTTGTTGTCTTTCGTTGTGTTGCCATCCACCTCAATTTCTTCAACGTCGGTGTTGTCACATGCCTCGTGAAGAGTAGTCATGTTGTAGTTATGGTCTGACATGCTAGCAGTCATGCTATCTTTCCTTGTTAAAAGGACCAAACACTTTTAAAATCAAAAAGATTAGCTGAGATGTACGCTAACTCCTTTATTCTATATTAGTTCTGGATGTCGCACGCTAAAGTTCACAATTCAAGGACTAAATTTAAACTTTTAGCTGGAGCCTGAAAAAGTGTAACCATGTAGAGAAAGGAAACAGGCGAGGCAGCGAGCTAGACAACACACAAACTTTATTCCTTCTCCAACATTCAGTAAAAGAACTCCTGCATTCTCCTTTTGTACCTTTAATTCCATGCATTGAGACCCAGAACTTCTGACCATAACACATTGTTTGGAACAAAGACCTGTGTGGCACATTAACATAACATCACGCCGGCACTACTTCTCACACCCTTCTCCTTCCAGCGGCTCTGGTGTTCTCTCCTTTCCCCAGGGGGCAAATAGTCCTTACTGTCCCGACTGAGACCCCCCGGTGACATTTCCTCCTTCAGTCCATTGTTCCCCCTTTCCCCAGCTGCCTTCTCTGGGTGAAGAATCCCCCACCCGTACCACCACAACCGCTTGCATCTGCTGTCTTTGATCCTCCACCGGAGTCAGTGACTGCTTGACTGGAGGCTACCAGTGCAGTGAGTCTTCAGCTCTGACATCTGATAGGCTGCCATAATCACGTGACACGGCAGACAATCTCTAAAACATGCCTGGGCTGGTTTTTCACTGGTTTTCACATATACTGTAAATGTAATGCCCAAAACTCTCAGAAGTGAAAGCAAATTGCACGTTTTGTATTAACATGGTGGTATCGCGATATTTAAAAAGTACTGACCAGCTGGTATCGAAGTATCGAAACTTGAGTGTTGATACGCCCATCCCTATTGTGGGGAGCTGGGAGAACTGTCACACAGACAGCAAAGCAAGCCCAAATAAGCAACTACACATTAACAAACAAGAAAAAAAACCTGCAACCCACAACTGACGAGATTTGCTAGCGACTTTAGTGAAAAACAAGCCCAAAGTCGCTTATAATAAGCGGACTTGGCAACACTGCTGAGGCCAAAGCCAGTGCTTACTGCTGATTGGTTCCAGTGTTGCCAGATCGGAAATGAAGAAATATCGTACTGTTGCTTTAAAATTATCATATTTTGATCCAAACTATCATATGTGTTATGTCGGTAAACAAGAACCAAGGATGAGGCTGGATGTAGAACAGAACACGACTTTATTACAGACTCACTATCACAGTACAGACACTCCCGTCAGACAGAGGTGAGGTCAAAGAGACTGTCCCTCTTCCGCACTGCCCTCTTATACTCCAGGTGGCGGCGGACCCGGAAAGGTGGAGCCACCACCTGTGTCACACAATAATACACCCTACGAACAACATAACACCCCCCCCCCCCCAAATGGTCCAAAACACACACACAATCGAGACCCTCCCCAATTTGGAACCCGAAACATACACTAAACTAAACAGAAATATTTGAAGGCTTAAACATACACACCAAAACAACTAAATCTAGGGGGGAACAGGTGGACTACCATTCCACCCCCACATTGCCAGACGGATTATTTTGCCATCTCTGCTAAAATATAGTCCATCAAACAGAAAATTGCTGTGCTCCTAAAGTAAACAGCATAAAACACCAAAATAATCCCATTACCAAACCCAATAAGCAATTTGATTATTGCCCATTCCAACATCATGCAATAAACACATCACCCCAACCATCAGTCTGCCCCAGTAGAGGAACCACCCCTCGGAAAACCATCAGACGGTTCCCCTCCAGTGCACCTTCTTCTCTTCACGCCCAGGGACGGCCTGCGCCGAAGCCCAAACACCTCCTTCTCTTCCTTTGTGCGCCACAGCTCATTGGGATGCCTCCATGAGCCATCAGATAGCTGAAGGTAGCCATTCTCCCGAACAGCCACCACCTGCAGCTGCCCTTGGTTGCCTTGTCTTTTGCATTTGCCTCGAACCCCTCTTGACCGGGCCTCCTCTCTGGGTCGGACTACATCAGCGACCCCCAGAGGAGCCCGACTCGGCTTCCAGTGTCCCTGAGTGGCACGTCGTTTTACTGTGCCAGCCGGTCCTGCCCCGCTCACTTTCATTTTCAACACCGGCAACGCCGTTGTGACCCCTTGCTCCTCGGTACCTTCCAGCCAAATTCCAGAAGGAGAATGGGCCATCCACTCGGCTCCACCCACTGTCACGGGTGTCCCATCGCGCCGCCCAGTTCCCCCAGCTAGGGTTACTTGGGCTGTGGCACCAGGACCCTCCCATGATGGCCCTGGGTGGGGTTGGTCCTTCTCCCCTTCCAGAATACTAGGCCAAGGTTCGTCCCATACAGCATCGTCCACCACTCGTGGAACCGGCCGGTCCCACAAACCATGGCCCGACCACTCCTCTCTAACACCAGCAGTGATGGTGAAGCCCAGTCCATAAAAAAGGTTACGGCCCATAACGGCAGTCACCACAAACTTCAGGTTGGACATCTCTGCCGACTTGTACTGAGCTGTCAGTTCCACCGATCCCACCGTGGCCAACCTTTTTCCACCATACCCACACAGCAGCGCTGAATGACCTCTTACTTGGTAATGTGGGAAGAAACTCCTCACGATGGGCCAATTCAACACGGACCTCACAGCGCCCATGTAAATCAGCAGCGGCACCGCCACCCCGTCCAATTCCACCATACAGTATGTATGATCATCGGTGCTCGGGGAAACTGTGTAGATGATCATGGGAGTTGGAGCAGGGGGGTCCACTTTGTGTCGTTGGTCCCCTCACTCGAACCTATTACCTAAAAAGACACCAAGTATGTTTTCACTTGTATGAATGTCATAGATCTGACATTTATGCATCATACTGTATATGTCATCAGATGCAAGGCTGCATGAAGAAAAATAATTAAATAAAAATTAGCAACAGTTTGCTTCCTAAAGCTTAATGATTTAAGAAAGATATCAAATAGGTTTTTTTTCGGGGGGGAGGGGCTGCATTCATTCCACTGCCTTGAAACGATATGGACTTGATATTAGCAGCTTCAGCATGCATTGATTTTTAAATTATCACAAAATACAGATCAATAAAATTTTGAACAACTAGTACATACCTGTGCATACCCGTCCATGCCTGTAGAAACCAAGTACAAGCAAGTATTTGTGCATGCCCGTGGCTGAAGGGTCTCCTCCTGTCTCAGACGGCTGTGTTATTCACAATCATGCCTGCGGCGTACTGCTGGAACCTGAGGTGTTTCATGTTCACGGCATCTTTTCTGATGTGCAGCAGTTCTCCTCATTAAATTGCTGTCCATCTGGTGAGTCTTCTTCTTCTTCATTCAGACCAGTGGTTGAGGGATAGGTGCGTCGTAATTCCAGTGTTGGCGGCCAGTCGACTATTCCGCATCTCCCCAGTCTCAGCTTCTCTGTGCCTTGCATGGAATTCACTGTCTCTGGCCAGCCGACTATTCCGCATCTCCTCGGTCTCAGCTTGTCTGTGCCTTGCCTGGCGTGCAGCGTTGCTCACTTTGCGGGCATTTCGGGTTTCAAGTGACTCAGCATGTGCATGGTGCACTGCCACATGTTTCCTGTCTGTTTGTGCATCCCTTGTCTGTCGTACCCTATGCTGATGAAGGGTCTCCTCCTGTATCAGACGGGTGCGATGTACTGCTGGAACCTCAGGTGTTTCATCTTCATGGCATCTTTTCTGACATGCAGCAGTTCTCATTCTATTGCTGTCCATGTGGTGGGTCTTCTTCTTCTTCTTCTTCTTGTTCATTGAGACCACTGGTTGAGGGATAGGTGCGTCATAATTCCAGTTCACGGACAGGATCATGAAAATAGATCTGAGCAAAAAGAGGCTTTCGGGCATGGACTCACTGTATATGACATCATAAAGATACATTTGTCTATGTGCCGTCATATAGGCATCGCGAGTCCGATGATACCTGAGATCATAGTACATCCTATGATGTTCAGGTAGAGGTCATAGGCCGTCCTATGATGTCCTATATTTTATGAACATATTAAATTAAATAACAAGCATTCATAGCATGATAGCAGCATGAGCATTTTAATTTTGGGGTAAAACAAACAGCTGCAGCTGTCTGTATTTACCCCAACATTAAAATGCCCAAGCACAGCGTTGTGTGGTTCTTTGTGGCTCTGACAAGATTCTATGTCTGCTCTGAGGTAAATTTGATTATGTCCAACATCTTTTAACAAAATGCATCCGACTTTATTGTGGTGGAGACATTGATATATCTCAGAGCTTTTATTTGTTTACAGCATTAGCATCTTAGCAGTGGTGCAAACTAACGGAGCTACTGCCTGGAAGGCCACTTTTAAAGGTCATCTTCCCATCCCTCGATAGTCGTGGGAAGTGGTATGATTATACTGTATTACTGTTTTTGAGGGGCAAGAGGCCAAGTTCCCGCAGTTTTGATGCCAAAGTCATTGCTTTTTAACAAGGAAAAGTGTCCCGTTTCAGTGACAACCACATGTTCTAAACTAGTACCGGACATTGCGCCCATAATTCACGCAAGGCATCATGGGGGCTAGGAATAAGGTGGATATGTATGGAACTGCAGTAACCTAAGGAATAAATGCAGAAACTCAGCCATTTGAATGAAGTAACTGCTTTATTTATGCATGATTTTTCAAAACTGTAATGCCCAACATCAGTTAACCTGTTGAACTCTGTTCAACTTCCCTAAAAATGCCTAAAAATAACATGCCCAAAGTAAATCAAAAGCTGTTCTTCAACCCTTTGCAGCATCTTCATGAGGTTAGTCTCATTTAAAAGAAAACATTCTGAATTTTTTGGCAAAACAGTCATAATCTCTCCAAGTACTTGCTCCTGCCACTGAGTAACAAGAAAGTTCACCTGGGTGTTTTTTTTTAGATACAAATGCTTGCAAATAACATACAGCTGTCAGATACTGGCTGGAAAACACAACAGAAATGTAGAACCAAGTGTTTTCAAGCTCAGGTCAAAATTTTGTAAAAATTCCACAAAAAATGAATATATTACACAGCTTTTTTCTCAAGTTGTAACAAGGCTGTGTCTGTACTGGAAGACCGGAAATACAGCTTTTTTTTTTCAGTGCGCACTGAGATGCACTAAGATGCAGAGACGTGACTGCCCGCGGAATTCACAGAGTTCAAGGGGTTAAATGCCGCAGCAGTGGCAAAAGCAGACCGAGATAAAGCTGCTGTTGTCACGCCGCGCCGCTCATCAGCGGCGCCACCTGCTCGCACACCTGTCCTTCATCAGCGGCGAGGGATATAAGCTGCCTCGTCCTGAGCTTCGGCCTGAAGCCGTCAGACTTCATCCCCCCTTCAACGAGAAGCAACCAACTCTTCAGCACGACGCTGTGTGGTAAGAAATCTTTACCTCATCCTTTCCAGTCTGCTCCCCTGTGCACAGGTGGATTCCTCGGCGGCGGACAACCCCGTTCCCTTGTCGTTCCTCGCTGCTGCACCGAGCCCTGCAGGTGGCTGTCTCCCGGGTTCCGTCCTTGTTGTGCCAGTCATCTGTCCCTAGCAAGTAAGCTTCTCCCTCGCCTATTCTCCTCCTGTGTTGGTGTGTGCCCGTCACCCTGTGTCTCTGTGTTCTCTCCCATAGGGTTGCCGGCTGTACGGTCTCCTGCCTCTGTGCCTGAAGCAGACACCGCCACCAACACATTAACATTCCGCAGACAGACATTCATTCACCCCTGTTGCCAATAAACTATTTGAACTACTCTGAGCCTGTGTGTGTGCGTCTCCTGAGCCGAACGTTATGTCAGTACGGCTTCAGCAGAACGGCTCGGCAGACGGCGGGCTCGCACACCGGTTTTCCACTCTCGAGGCTCGAGTGGATCAATTAGCCTATCAGCAACAGGTGATTTTCAATCAATTATTAAATTTGACTAACCGGTTGGGCCGCTTGGACCCCCAGCAGGCGTTCCCCCCGGCTCGTCAGGGCGGCGCGGCTCCTGCTGCTCCAGTGGCCGTCCAGCAGGCTCCGAGTGCACCGGTTCGGCTCACACCCATTCCAACCCCTGCCCGCTTTAGCGGTAAGCTCGGCGGAGCGCGGGGGTTTATTATGCAGTGTGAGTCCGTCTTCCACCGTGTGCCCGGAGACTTTCCCTCAGATCATAGCCGAATTGGTTATATCGGGAATCTCCTGGAGGGGCGAGCTTTAACGTGGACCTACGCCGTAATGGCGAGGCCCAGTTATGCCGCCCTCACATATGACCAATTCGTGAGGCGCTTCCTGGAGGTCTTTGACCATACTCCAACCGAGACGGTCCAGGTCGATCGGCTTCTCGCCCTCCAGCAGGGAAGCCGGTTGGCAGCGGACTACGCGGTCGACTTCCGGGTAGCGGCGGAGGAAGTAGGCTGGGAGGAACGCTCCCTCTGCGGCCTTTTTCTCCGCAGCCTCAATGATGATCTGAGGGATGAACTGGCTGGGCGGGATATTCTTGAGACGCTAGCGGAGCTGACATCCTTAGCGATTAGTTTGGATAACAGGCTGCGCAAGCGCTCCTCAGGGCGGAAGTCGTCTTCTTCTCGCCCTCGTGGAGCCTCGCCGCGCCTGTTCCAAGCTCACCCCCTGGCGGCGCCGCCACTATCGTGCCCCAAGGAGTTGGAGCCGATGGTGACGGGCTGGACAAAGCTTTCACCTGCGGAGAGACAACGCCGCCGTGAGTTGGATCTCTGCATGTATTGCGGAGATGACCAACACACGGTGAAGCTTTGCCCACGGAAAGCCAGTCGGCGGGGTCCGCGAGTCACTGTAGGGGGCCTTGCGGATCCCAATCGGTTAAACTCACACACTCAATTAATGCTGCCCATCCGTTTCTGCCACAACTCCACTGGGCACCTCACCCACACACTGGTGGATTCGGGTGCAGAAGGCAGCTTCATTTCACAAAGCCTGGCAACCCGATTGGGCATCCGCTGCCAGGCGCTCAAGGACCCCATCTCCCTGGTCAACCTCTCCCGTGCTTCCCTTGGGAGAGTCACACACCAGACCGTCCCGGTCCCAGTGATCATCTCTGGTAACCACCGGGAGGAGATAACCTTTCTCATCCTGCCCAACTCTGTGTCGCCCGTCATCCTGGGGTATCCCTGGCTACGCCTCCACAACCCTGTCCTGGATTGGAAGTCAGCTGGGGTCTCGGCATGGAGCACGTTCTGCATGGGCACCTGCCTTCAGTCCGCTGCCTGCTCTCCGTTCGCTTCTCCCCCTGCTACGGACGCTGGACCCCCGGACCTGTCTCTGGTGCCTCCGGAATTTCACGACCTGGGTATGGTGTTTAGCAAGACTAAAGCTACGTCTCTCCCCCCTCATCGGCCCTATGACTGCGCCATCAACCTCCGCCAGGGGGCTCCCTTACCTTCTGGTCGGCTCTACAGCCTGTCAGCGCCGGAGAAGGAGACGATGAACGCCTACCTAAAAGAATCACTGAGCGCTGGGATAATTCGCCCATCGTCATCACCCGTGGGGGCAGGAATCTTCTTTGTTGGAAAGAAGGACGGATCTCTCCGCCCGTGCATTGATTACCGGGCTCTGAACGACATCACGGAGAAGGATCGTTACACCCTGCCCCTCATGGACACCGCTTTCCACTCCCTCCAGGGGGCGACCTGGTTCACCAAGCTGGATTTACGCAGCGCATACCACCTCGTCCGGATCCGGGAGGGAGATGAGTGGAAAACAGCCTTCCGTACCCCGAACGGCCACTTTGAATACCTGGTAATGCCGTTCGGGTTGACCAACGCTCCTGCCGTCTTTCAGCGCCTCATCAATGACGTCCTCCGGGACTTCATCGGCCTCTTTGTGTTCGTCTAC
This sequence comes from Pholidichthys leucotaenia, assembly GCA_020510985.1. Lineage (NCBI taxonomy): Eukaryota > Metazoa > Chordata > Actinopteri > Cichliformes > Pholidichthyidae > Pholidichthys > Pholidichthys leucotaenia. The sequence continues at coordinate 442,904,985 of CM035838.1, forward strand.
CTGGACGATATTCTCATCTTCTCCAAGTCCAGGGACGAGCACCAGGTCCATGTGAGGCGGGTCTTCCAAAGACTGCTGGAGAACCGGCTATACGTGAAGGCTGAAAAATGTGAATTTTACGCCAGAACGACATCCTTCCTGGGTTTCATCATCTCTCATGACCAGGTGCTCCCAGACCCAGAGAAGGTGAAGGCGGTGGTGGAATGGCCTACACCTGCATCACGGAAGCAGGTGCAACAGTTCGTTGGATTTGCAAATTTCTACCGCTGCTTTGTCCCCAATTTCAGCTCCATCGTCGGACCACTGACCCGCCTCACGTCCCCTAAGGTCCCATTCCGGTGGACCGAAGAGGTCGCTGCTGCCTTTCAGGCGCTGAAGGCGGAGTTCTCCTCCTCCCGGGTCCTTCGCCAGGTCGACCCCGTGCTGCAGTGCATCGTGGAGGTGGACGCCTCGGACACGGGAGTGGGGGCGGTGCTATCTCAGCGGTCACCTGACGACGGCGCCAAACGGCCCTGCGCCTTCTTCTCCCGGCGCTTGTCCCCGGCAGAGAGAAACTACGATGTGGGGGACAGAGAGCTCCTGGCCATCAAACTCGCTCTGCAAGAGTGGCACCACTGGCTAGAGGGGGCGGACCTGCCATTCGTGGTCCTGACGGACCACAAGAACTTGGAATACCTACGATCTGCCAAGCGCCTGAACGCCCGCCAGGCGCGCTGGTCCTTGTTCTTCGCCAGGTTCCAATTCTCCATCACCTTCAGGCCTGGCTCCAAGAACGGCCTGCCTGACGCCCTCTCTAGGCAGTTCACCCCCGTGGAGTCGGAGGAGATGCCCCACACCATCCTGCCCAGGTCGTGCGTCGTGGGAGCCATCTCCTGGGACATAGAGAGCAAGATCCGGAAGGTGCAGGAAGTGGAACCTGACCCTGGCGGCGGACCGGAGGGGAGGCTGTTCGTGCCATCCGCGGTCCGAGGAGAAGTCATCCACTGGCTGCACACCTCCAAGCTCACCTGTCACCCTGGCACCTCCCGGATGATAGACCTCCTCCAACGGTCCTTTTGGTGGCCAGGCCTGTGGAGGGATGCAGCCCGCTATGCCCGGGCTTGCCAAATCTGTGCCACCAGCAAGTCGGGAAATGCCCCTCCAGCGGGTCTGCTCCAGCCCCTGCCCGTCCCTGGCAGGCCCTGGTCGCACATCGCGTTGGATTTCGTCACCGGACTCCCCGTCTCCAACTCCTACGACACCATCCTGACCATCGTGGACCGTTTCTCCAAGGCTGTGCACTTCGTCCCCCTGCGAGGTCTCCCTACTGCCCTGGAGACGGCGGATCTCCTCGTCCAACACGTGGTCAGGCTGCACGGGATTCCGGTGGACGTGGTCTCGGACCGGGGCCCCCAATTTTCCTCTGAGCTTTGGAGGTCATTTTGTAACACCATCGGAGCCAAGGTGAGCCTCTCCTCCGGCCATCACCCCCAATCCAACGGGCAGTGTGAGCGGACCAACCAGGAGCTGGAGGCTGCGCTCCGCTGTGTGACCGCATCCAAACCCACGTCCTGGAGCAACCATCTTGCCTGGGTTGAATACGCCCACAACACCACTCGTTCTTCTGCTACAGGGATGTCCCCCTTCAAGGCGTCCCTGGGTTATGACCCCCCGCTGTTCCCGGTGCAGGAGAGTGAGGTAACTGTCCCCTCAGTTAGGGCGCATCTCAGGCAGTTCCGCTCCATCTGGGCTGCTGCGCGCAATGCGCTTTTACGCACAGCGGAGCGCAACAGAACTGTGGCGGACCGGCACAGAAGACCTGCCCCAGCGTACAGAGTTGGGCAACGTGTCTATGTGTCGACCCAGGACGTCACTTTAAAAGGCAAGAGGAGGAAGCTGGCACAGTGATTCATGGGTCCCTACCCCATCACCCGGATCATCAACCCGGTGGCTGTGCGCGTGGCTATTCCCCCCTCCCTCCGCATCCATCCCACCTTCCACGTGTCTAAGGTGAAGCTGGCAGTCACCGACCCCCTTTGCCCTCCTCCTGCTGCGCAACCCGCGCCCCGGATGATTGGTAGCCATCCGGCCTGGTCCGTCGCCTCCATCCTGGACTCCCGGCACCGGGGTCGTGGGTTGCAGTACTTGGTGGACTGGGAGGGCTATGGGCCCGAGCATCGACAGTGGGTACCCTCGTCATTCGTGTTGGACCCATCGCTCATCGCGGACTTCCACCGAGCGCACCCAGAGAAGCCATCGCCAGGAGGCGCTGCTAGAGGGGGGAGTACTGTCACGCCGCGCCGCTCATCAGCGGCGCCACCTGCTCGCACACCTGTCCTTCATCAGCGGCGAGGGATATAAGCCGCCTCGCCCTGAGCTTCGGCCTGAAGCCGTCAGACTTCATCCCCCCTTCAACGAGAAGCAACCAACTCTTCAGCACGACGCTGTGTGGTAAGAAATCTTTACCTCATCCTTTCCAGTCTGCTCCCCTGTGCACAGGTGGATTCCTCGGCGGCGGACAACCCCGTTCCCTCGTCGTTCCTCGCTGCTGCACCGAGCCCTGCAGGTGGCTGTCTCCCGGGTTCCGTCCTTGTTGTGCCAGTCATCTGTCCCTAGCAAGTAAGCTTCTCCCTCGCCTATTCTCCACCTGTGTTGGTGTGTGCCCGTCACCTTGTGTCTCTGTGTTCTCTCCCATAGGGTTGCCGGCTGTACGGTCTCCTGCCTCTGTGCCTGAAGCAGATGCCGCCACCAACACATTAACATTCCGCAGACACACATTCATTCACCCCTGTTGCCAATAAACTATTTGAACTACTCTGAGCCTGTGTGTGTGCGTCTCCTGAGCCGAACGTTATGTCAGCTGTGCCCGGCGGAGTTGCTTTTTTTTTTTTAACAGTGTCCATGTCTGTGCTGCTGGACTCTTTTAATACTTATTCCCTCAGAGTCCAAACTCATGTTCACTGATTTTTTTTTAATTTAATTTTTTTGTAGTGCCACTGCAGCTGTGCAAACAAATGTGATTAAGTGTTGCTTATGTAATGTGTGTAACATTTGGCAGTGAGGGGGAGTCAGCCACGTATGAGCTGATCAGCTATAGGCAGGCATCAGTTTCTGGTGATGTGCGTGTATTCACATAAATCAAAATGACTTTTTTTGGGGGGGGTGCACAGAAATGCCAAAACTATTGTATATTTGACCTTTTAAAAGTATTGATTATATATCGTATAGGCCCTAAAACTATCATATAAATACAATATTGTATATCTGCCCGATATGAAACCGAGTGGCGTTCAGTTATTGGACTTCTGTGCCAACCACAGTTTGTCCATAATGAACACCATGTTCAAGCATTAGGGTGTCCATATAAGCACCTGGCACCAGGACACCCTAGGTCGCTGGATGATGATCAATTTTTTTATTGTGTCATCAGACCTGCAACCACATATCTTTGACACTCGGGTAAAGAGAGGTGCAGAGCTGTCAACTGATCATCACCTGGTAGTGAGTTGGATCTGATTGCAGGGGCAGACGCCACTCAGAGCCAGTAGACCTAAATGTATAGTGAGGGTATGCTGGGAACATCTGGCTGAGGCCCCTGTCCGGGAGGTCTTCAACTCCCACCTCTGGAAGAAGTTCAACCACATTCCGAGGGAGTCTGGAGAGATGGAGTCTGAATGGGCCATGTTCTCCACCTCCACTGTTGAAGCAGCTGCCCAGAGCTGTGGCCACAAGGTTGCTGGTGCATCTCATGGTGGCAACCCCCAAACCAAATGGTGGACACCAGTGGTGGTGGTGGTGGGGGGGGGGGGGGCATCAAGCTGAAGAAGGAGTCCTATCGAGCTTGGTTGGCTTGTGGGACTGCTGAAGCAGCTGAGGTGTACCAGCAGGCCAAGCGGAGTGCAGCTCGGGTGGTTGCTGAAGCAAAAAATTGGGTGTGGGAGGAGTTCGGTGAGGCCATGGAACAAGACTTTCGGTCGGCCTCAAAGAGATTCTAGCAAACTGTCTGGCGACTCAGGAGGGGGAAGCAGCTCCCTGTCCACACTGTATATGGTGTGGATGGGGCACTGCTGACTTCCACTGGGGACACTGTCGGACGGTGGAAGGAATACTTCGAGGGTCTCCTCAATCCCACTGACATGCCTTCCACAGAGGAAGCAGGGCTTGAGGACGAGGGGGACAACTCGCTCATCACAGGGATTGAGGTCACCGAAGTGGTTAAAAGTAAGGGAGATGAAGAAAGTAGACAGGAGTATTTGGAATCTAGGTGCATGGCAAAGAGAGAGGTGGCAAGGCCAAGGAAAAAACATATTGTGAGTTGTATGAGAGGCTGGACACTAAGGAAGGTGAAAAGGACATATCGATTGGCTAGACAGAGTGATCGTGCTGGAAAGGATGTGCAGCAGGTTAGGCTGATTAAGGAAAGAAATGTACTAACAAATGACAAGAGTGTGTTGAGAAGGTGGAAGGAGTGCTTTGAAGAGATGATGAATAAAGAAAAAGAGAGAGAGAGGATGATGGACGAAGAAAAGCTGTAGAACAAGGAAGTCCTGAGGATTAGCAAGGCAGAAGTGAGGGCAGCTTTGAAGAGGATGAAGAATGGAAAGACGTTTGGTCCAGATGACATACCAGTAGAGGTATGGAGATGTTTAGGAGAGATAGTAGTGGTCTTTTTAACCAGATTGTTTAACACAATCTTCAAGAGTGAGAGAATGCCTCAGCAGTGGAGAAGAAGTGTTTTGGTACCAATTTTCAAGGACAAGGGTGATGCTCAGAGCTATAGTAACTACAGAGGCATAAAGTTGATCAGCCACACTATGATGATATGGGAAAGAGTTGTTGAAGCCAGGTTAAGAGGAGAGGTGACAATCAGTGAGCAGCAGTACGGTTTCATGCCAAGAAAGAGTACTACAGATGCAATGTTTGCTGTGTCTTTGTGGATCTAGAGAAAGCGTATCACAGGGTGCCAAGAGAGGAAGTGTGGTACTGTATGAGAAAGTTAGGAGTGGCAGAGAAGCATGTGAGGGTGGTGCAGGGTGGTGTCTTTTTATACAATCTATACATAGATTGTATAAAAAGACACATGACCTTTTTTTCCCTGTATGACATTAAATCAAACTAAACTTTTCCTGTTTTAGTTCAGTTAGGATTACCCAAATGATTTAGATTTGCTAAATAATTTTTTTGAGAAGTTTTTATTAAGGATTCAGTGTACCCCACCCGGTATGAGGTTACCGGGGCCCCATCCTGGAGCCAGGCCTGGGGGAGGGGCTCGATGGCTAGCGTCTGGTGGCCGGGTTTCCACCCATGGGACCCGGCCGGGCTCAGCCCGAAGGAGTTACATGGGTCCGCCCTCCAGTGGGCTCACCACCTACAGGAGGGATCATGGGGGTCTGGTGCTATGTGGATCAGGTGGCAGTCAAAGATGGAGACCTTGGTGGACTGATCCCAAGCTTCCTAAACTGGCTTTTAGTACGTGGAATGTCACCTCTCTGGTGGGGAAGGAGCCTGAGCTGTTGCATGAGGTTGAGAGATACTGACTAGATATAGTCGGCCTCACCTCAACACACAGCTCCAGTTCCGGAACCAGTCTCCTGGAGAAAGGCTGGAGCTTGGCCTACTTTGGAGTTGCCCCGGGCGAGAGGTGATGAGCAGGGGTAGGTATTCTTGTATCCCCCCACCTTGCTGCCTCTATATTGGAGTTTTCCCCGTTGGACGAAAGGGTTGTTTCCCTGTGCCTTTGGGCTGGGAAACGGGTCCTGACCATCATTTGTGCCTATGCACCAAATGATGTTTCCGAGTACCCACCCTTTTTGGAGTCTCTGACTGGGGTGCTGGAGGGTGCTCCTCTTGGAGACTCCATTGTGCTACTGGGGGACTTCAATGCGCACTTGGGCAACGACAGTCAAACCTGGAAGGGGGTGATTGGGAGGAACGGCCTGCCCGATCTGAACCTGAGTGGTGTTCAGTTATTGGACTTCTGTGCTAACCACAGTTTGTCCATAACAAACACCATGTTCAAGCATAAGGGTTCCATATGTGCATCTGGCACCAGGACACCCTAGGTCGCAGGTCGATGATCGATTTTGTTATCGTGTCATCAGACCTGCAACCGTATGTCTTGGACACTCGGGTAAAGAGAGGTGCAGAGCTGTCAACTGATCACCACCTGGTGGTGAGTTGGATCCGATGGCAGGGGAGGATGCCATTCAGACCTGGTAGACCCAAACGTATAGTGAGGGTATGCTGGGAACGTCTGGCTGAGGCCCCTGTACGGGAGGTCTTCAACTCCCACCTCCGGACAAACTTCAACCACATTCCGAGGGAGTCTGGAGATATGGAGTCTGAATGGGCCATGTTCTCCACCTCCACTGTTGAAGCAGCGGCCCAGAGCTGCGGCCGCACGGTCGTCGGAGCATCTTTTGGTGGCAACCCCCAAACCAAGTGGTGGACACCAGTGGTGAGGGGGGCCATTAAGCTGAAGAAGGAGTCCTATCGAGTTTGGTTGACTTGTGGGACTCCCGAAGCAGCTGAGGTGTACTGGCAGGCCAAGCGGAGTGCAGCTTGGGTGGTTGCTGAAGAAAAAACCCGGGTATGGGAGGAGTTCGGTGAGGCCATGGAACAAGACTTTCGGTTGACCTCGAAGAGATTCTGGCAAACTGTCCGGCGGCTCAGGAGGGGGAAGCAGCTCCCTGTCCACAGTGTGTATGGTGTGGATGGGGCGCTGTTGACTTTGACTGAGGATATCGTCGGGAGGTGGAAGGAATACTTTGAGGATCTCCTCAATCCCACTGATATGCCTTCCACAGAGGAAGCAGGGCTTGTGGACGAGGGGGAAGACTCGCCTATCACAGGGGCTGAGGTCGCCAAGGTGGTTAAAAATCTCTTTGGTGGCCGGGCCCCAGGGGTGGATGAGATTCGCCCTGAGTACCTCAAGGCCCTGGATTTTGTAGAGCTGTCATGGTTGACACGCATCTACAACATTATGTGGAGGTTGGGGCAGTGCCTTTAGCATGGCAAACCGAGGTGGTGGTTCCTCTCTTCAAAAAGGGGGCTGGAGGGTGTGCTCCAGCTTTAGAGGGATCACACTCCTCAGCCTCCCTAGGAAGGTCTATGCCAAGGTACTGGAGAGGAGAGTCCGGCCGTTGGTCAAACCTTGGATTCAGGAAGAACAATGTGGTTTTCGTCCTGGCTGTGGCACATTGGACCAGCTCTTTACCCTCTCGAGAATCCTCAAGGGTTCGTGGGAGTTTGCCCAACCAGTTTACATGTGTTTTGTGGACTTGGAGAAGGCATTTGACTGCGTCCCACATGTTTTTTTGTGGGGGGTGCTGCGGGAGTATGGGGTATCGGGCTTGTTGTTATGAACTATTAGGTCTCTGTACAACCGTTGTGACAGTTTGGTTCGTATTGCCAACACTCGATCGGATTCACTCCCAGTGAGAGTTGGACTCCGCCAGGGCTGCCCTTTGTCAACGATCCTATTCATAATTTTTATGGACAGGATTTCTAGGCGCAGCTAGAGAATGGAGGGTGTCATGCTTGGTACCACAGGATCTCATCTCTGTTGTTTGCAGATGATGTTGTCCTGCTGGCTTCATCCAGCAATGACCTACAGTTCTTGCTGGGATGGTTTGCCACTGAGTGTGAAGCAGCTGGGATGAGAATCGGCACCTCCAAGTCTGAGTCCATGGTCCTCAGCCTGAAAAATGGTGGATTGTCCTCTCCAGGTTGGGGACAGGCTCCTGCCCCAAGTGGAGGAGTTCAAGTACTGTATCTTGGGGTCTTATTCACGAGTGAGGGAAGAATGGAGCAAGAGATTGACAGACGGATCTGAGCAGCATCTGCAGTGATGCGGACGTTGTACTAGTCTGTTGTGGTGAAGAGGGAGCTGAGTTCTAAGGCAAAGCTGTCAATTTACCAGTCAATCTATGTTCCTACTCTCACCTATGGTCACGAGCATTGGGTAATGACTGAAAGAACAAGATCGCGGGTACAAGCAACTGAAATGAGCTTTCTTCGTAGGATCGCTGGACTCACCCTCAGAGATAGGGTGAGGAGCTCAGTCATCCGGGAGAGGCTCAGGGTCGAACCGCTGCTCCTCCACATTGAAACAAGCCAGTTGAGGTGGTATGGGCATCTGATCAGGATGCCTCCTGGACGCCTCCCACTTGAGGTGTTTTGGGCACGTCCTACTGGGAGGAGACCCTGGGGCAGACCCAGGACTCGCTGGAGAGACTATGTCTCCCAGCTGGTCTGGGAACGTCTTGGTATCCTCTCTGAAGAGCTGGAGCAGGTGGCTGGGGAGAGGAAAGTCTGGCCTTCTCTGCTTGAACTGCTGCCTCCGCAACCCGGACCTCCGGAAAAGCGGTAGAAGATGGATGGATGGATGAATTTTTATTACTTTCTTCAAAGTCAGAAGTTTACATACAATGCATCTGAAAAGTATTCACACTGCTTCATTTTTTTTCACATTTTGTTATGTTACAGCCTTATTCTAAAATGGAATAAATTCATTTTTTCCTCAAAATTCTACACACAATACCTCATAATGACAACATGAAAAAAAGTTTTTTGAGATTTTTGCAAATTTATTAAAAAAAAACAAAACTAAGAAACCACATGTACATCAGTATTCCCAGCCTTTGCTCAATACTTTGTTGATGCACCTCTGGCAGCAGTTACAGCCTCAAGTCTTTTTGAATATGATGCCACAAGCTTGGCACACATATCTTTGGGCAGTTTCACCCACTCCTCTTTGCAGCACCTCTCAAGCTCCATCAGGTTGGATGGGAAGCGTCGGTGCACAGCTATTTTCAGATCTCTCCAGAGATGCTCAATTGAATTCAAGTCTGGACTCTGGCTGGACCATTCGAGGACATTCAGAGTCGCCCTGAAGCCACCCCTTTGATATTGTGGCTGTGTGCTTTGGGTCGTTGTCCTGCTGAAAGATGAACCATCGCCCCAGTCTAAGGTCAAGAGCGCTCTGGAGCAGGTTTTCATCAAGGATGTCTCTGTATATTGCTGCATTCATCTTTCCCTCTATCCTGACTAGTCTCCCAGTTCCTGCCGCTGAAAAATATCCCCACAGCATGATGCAGCCACCACCATGCTTCACTGTAGGGATGGTATTGGCCTGGTGATGAGTGGTGCCTGGTTTCCTCCAAACATGACACCTGGCATTCATGCCAAAGAGTTCAATCTTTGTCTCATCAGAGTAGACAATTTTATTTCTGATGGTCTGAGAATCCTTCAGGTGCCTTTTGGCAAACTCCAGGTGGGCTACCATGTGCCTTTTGCTAAGGAGTGGCTTCCGTCTGGCCACTCTACCATACAGGCCTGATTGGTGGATTGCTGCAGAGATGGTTGTCCTTCTGGAAGGTTCTCCTCTCTCCACAGAGGAACGCTGGAGCTCTGACAGAGGGACCATCAGGTTCTTGGTCACCTCCCAGACTAAGGCCCTTCTCCCCCGATCGCTCAGTTTAGATGGCCAGCCAGGTCTTGGAAGAGTTCTGGTGGTTCAGAACTTCTTCCAGTTATGCATGATGGAGGCCACTGTGCTCATTGGAACCTTCAAATTAGCAGAAATTGTTCTGTACCCTTCCCCTGATTTGTGCCTTGAGATAATACTGTCTCGGAGGTCTATAGACAATTCCTTTGACTTCATGCTTGGTTTGTGCTCTGACATGCACTGTCAACTGTGGGACCTTATATAGACAGGTGTGTGCCTTTCCAGATCATGTCAAATCAACTGAATTTATCACAGGTGGACTCCAATTAAGCTGTAGAAACATCCCTAGGATGATCAGTGGAAACAGGATGCACCTGAGCTCAATTTTGAGCTTCACGGCAAAGGCTGTGAATACTTATGTACATGTGATTTCTTAGTTTTTTATTTTTAATAAATTTGCAAAAACCTCAAAAAACCTTTTATTTAACATTGTCATTATGGGGTATTGTGTGTAGAATTTTGAGGAAAAAAAATGAGTTTATTTTGGAATAAGGCTGTAACATAACAAAATGTGGAAAAAGTGAAGTCCTCTGAATACTTTCCGGATGCACTGTACACTACACTGTGAACATCCTGGCTGAAGCTGGTAAAAGAGTGTCATTTTTCACAGCGAAATGAGTCCTGTCCAGACATGGGCTGAAAGGCCACTCAGTGAGGAAGAAGCCATCACTCCAAAAGCAACATGAAAAAGCGAGATTATAGTTTGCAAATGCACACAGGAACAAAGACCTTAATTTCTGGACACATGTCCTGTTGTCTGATGAAAAAATTGAGTTGTTTAGCCATAATGACCATTGTTACATTTGGAGGAAAAAGGGAGAAACTTGCAAAACTGAGAACACCATCCGAACTGTTAAGTGCAGTGGTTGCAGCATCATGTTGTGAGGGTGTTTTGCTGCAGGAGGAACTGGTGCACTTCACGAAGTAGATGGCATCAGGAGGAAAGAACATTCTGTGAAAATACTGAAGCAACATCTTAAGACATCAGCCAGGAAGTTAAGCTTGGGTTAAAATGGGTCTTCCAGATGGACAGTGACCCTACGCATACTGCCAAATTAGTTACAAAGTGGACAACAAAGTCAATGTTTTGGAGCAGCCATCACAAAGCCTTGATCTCAGTCTCATAGAAAATTTGTGGGCAGAGCTGAAAAGATGCATGTGAACAAGGCGGCCTACAAACCTGAATCAGTTCTACCTGTTCTGTCAGGAGGAATGGACCAAAATTCCAGCAAACTATTGTGAGAAGCTTGTGGAAGGATACCCACAACATTTGATTCAAGCCATACAGTTTAAAGGGCTGATGACACGATTTTGACATTTTTTAGGATGTTGTGTAAACCCAGAAGTCATTGTCGATGATCAATATAATATTTACAACCGCACCTGCATAAACTAGTCATCATCAAAAAACTGCAGCCGCTGACTGGACTGTGGTGCCGCCCACCGAATTAAGGGCGGCACCCCATGACGTCAGCGACAGAACAGACTCCGGTGTTGTTGACTGGAATGGCGGCAGCTTTGTAGCTCACAGTTTCTCTGGTTTCTTGTTTTAATTTTATGGCTGTGCCTTCGCGTTGTGTCGCAGACTTAGATAAACACCTGTACGATTGCTACTCAATACGACAGATGAGCTAGCGGCTATGGATCGTTACCAGAGCATCTTCAGAGAGATTAGCATGATGTTGTTTACTGAGACGTGGCTAACAGAACTAGCAACAGATGCTAACATCGAACTGGAGGGTTTCCACGCAATACGGGCAGACCGGACACCAGACAGTGGGAAGGCAAGGGGCGAAGGAGTGATAATATATGTCAATAACAGCTGGTGCAGACTGGGACATATCACGGTTAAAGAACAACACTGCAGCAAAGACACTGTGTTGCTAGCTGTTAGCATGCGGCCTACCTATCTCCCGAGGGAATACTCACACGTGATCTGCATTGTTATTTATGCTCATCCGATGGCGAACGCTGGGACAGCGCGTGACACCATTCACTCAGTAACTGGCAGGCTGCTGACAGAACACCCAGATGCTCTTCTCAAATCAAATCAAATCAAATCAACCTTTATTGTCATATTGCTGTACATACAACTGTAGTGCAACTGTACAACTGTAGTGCAGGCAAGATGAAATTGCGTTTCTCTCGGCATCCATATAAGTAAAAAGAACATAATTTAAGACACACTCACACACACCCTCACCCCCCACCCCAACACAGCCATTCACACATCCCTGAGACATACTTAAAAACTAACCAGAAGTATAATATACAAATAATATACATAATGTCCATAGGTGCAGTAGTATGTATGAGAGATTCCGGATCAACTGTTCAGCATCCTAACATCATCTATAAGCATCCTATCCTCATCTCCGGTGATTTCAACCATATTTCACTGTCCCCCATTCTGCCCACATTCACCCAGTATGTCACGTCACACTAGAGACAATAAAACACTGCACTTATTCTATGCAAACACTAAGGAGGCGTACACCTCATCACCACTCCCCCCACTCGGGAGATTGGATCACAACTTGGTTCATCTCCTGCCGGTGTACAAACCCCTAGTACACAAACAACCTCCGGTCATGCGCACGGTGAAGATATGGTCTGAGGAGGCAATGGACGCTCTAAAGGACTGTTTTGAAATCACTCCCTGGGAGCAGCTCTGCGATCCACATGGTGAGGACATCGATGGCCTCACTCACACCATCACGGACTACATCAACTTCTGTGTGGACAACACCATACCCACCAAGACCATACAGTGTTGCTCGAACAACAAACCCTGGATAAACCCTGAGATAAAAACACTTCTGAGAGAGAAGAAGAGGATCTTCAGGTCGGGGAACAGGGAGATGCTGAAGTCCATAGCTGAGGAAGCTGAGGAGGAAGATCAGAGAAGGCAAGGACAGCTTCAGGAAGAAGATGGAGGACAAGCTCCAACACAGCGACATCGGTGGGGTCTGGAGAAACCTCAAAACCATCTCTGGGCTCCAGAACACCTCCTCCCAGGCCACGGGGGGCAGGGAGTGGGTGAACAATCTGAACCTGTTTTTTAATAGGTTTGACCAACCGCCCTCCCCCCCGACTGCACACCAACCACTGCCGCCTCTAAAGTCATCGAGACCTGCTGTCCACACCCCACTCCACCAACACTCCCCCCCACTCCCAGCACACAGCACCCCAACTTGACCCTCACTAAGACCCAGGTGAGGATGGAGCTGAGGAAGATCAAGGTGAGGAAGGCCTCGGGACCAGACGGCATCAGCACGAAGCTCCTCAAGTCCTGTGCAGACCAGCTGTGTGGGATTGTGGAGCACATCTTCAACCTGAGCCTGAAGCTGGGAAGGGTACCACAGTTGTGGAAAACATCTTGTGTGGTACCCGTACCAAAGACTTCCCACCCCAGAGACCTGAACAGCTACAGACCAGTGGCCCTGAAGTCTCACATGATGAAGACCCTGGAGAGACTGCTCCTTGCTCACCTCCGCCCCCTGGTGGGACCAGCGATGGATCCACTCCAGTTCACCTACCAGCATGGCATCAGGATGGAGGATGCAGTGATCTTCCTCCTTCACTGTTCCCTGTACCACCTGGAGAAGCCTGGGAACGCAGTGAGGATCATGTTCTTTGACTTCTGCAGTGCTTTCAACACCATCCAACTGATGATCCTGAGGGACAAGCTGCTGTGCGCAGGGGTGGACCAGCACCTGTCATCATGGATCCTGAACTACCTCCCTAACCGGCCACAGTTTGTGAGAACCCGGGATTGTGTGTCCGACACGATCATCGGCAGCGCGGGGGCCCCACAGAGAACGGTTTTGGCTCCCTTCCTGTTCACCCTTTATACTGTGGACTTCTCACACAACACAACACACTGCCATCTGCAGAAGTTCTCTGATGATTCTGTGATCGTCGGCCTCATCTCCAACGGAGATGAAGCTGAGTACAGATGAGATGAGATGAGATGAGATTCAACTTTATTGTCATTACACATGTATAAATACAAGGTAACGAAACGTGACTTGGCATTTGGGCACGCTCTGCAGAGCGCATCCAAGGCCGGGGCAGCCGCTAGGCGCCAGTCATACAGAGGACTTATCATACAGAGGACTTATCCAGGACTTCGTGGGCTGGTGCCATCAGAACTGCCTCCAGATCAACGCAAGGAAAACTAAGGAGCTGGTGGTGGACTGCCGCAAGCAAGGACAACCCCTCACAGCACCAGTAAACATCCAGGGAACAGACATTGAGATGGTGACATCCTACAAGTACCTGGGTGTTCATCTGAACAATAAACTAGACTGGTCACACAATACCGATGCACTCTACAAGAAGGGACAGCGCAGGCTGTTCCTTCTGAGGAGGCTCAGGTCTTTTGGTGTACAAGGGGTGCTCCTGAAGACATTCTATGACACGGTGGTGGCATCAGCCATCACTTTTGGAGTGGTCTGCTGGGGCAGTGGCATTACAGCAGCCGATAGGACGAGACTGAACAAACTGATCAAGAAAGCTAGCTTTGTCCTGGGGCAACGCCTTGACCCAGCGGAGGAGATAGGAGAGAGAAGGATGGTGGCTAAACTGTCATCTATGCTGGAGCCCGAGTCCCACCCTATGCAGGACACACTGAACACACTGAGGAGCTCATTTAGCAGTAGACTACATTATCCTAGGTGCGCGACTGAGAGGTTTCGCAGGTCCTTCCTACCTACGGCTGTCAGACTGTATAACCTAAGCAGGGCTGCTCGCAGAGATAGCAAAAAACGTGATGACCTAATAGTATTGAATGCAAAAGAAGCAACAGACTTACACAAATGGTCCCCTCCAGTATACAACTAGGACAATATCAGTCGCTACGGAGGGTGACAATATGTATGGATACATATTCATACTATGTGGGGTAACTAAATAGACGGTTATGCTGTTTATTGCATCTAGCTACAATGCTCCGCACTTTGTATATATATTTATATCTTTATGTGTACATATGTACAGTGGGGTAAAAAAGTATTTAGTCAGCCACCAATTGTGCAAGTTCTCCCACTTAAAAGATGAGAGAGGTCTCCAATTTTCATCATAGGTATACCTCAACTTTGAGAGACAAAATAAGAAAAAAAAAATCCAGAAAATCACATTGAAGGATTTTTAATGAATTAATTGGTAAATTCCTCGGTAAAATAAGTGGTCAATAACAAAAGTCCATCTCAATACTTTGTTATATACCCTTTGTTGGCAATGACAGAGGTCAAACGCTTTCTGTAAGTCTTCACAAGGTTTTCACACGCTGTTGCTGGTATTTTGGCCCATTCCTCCATGCAGATCTCCTCTAGAGCAGTGATGTTTTGGGGCTGTCACTGGGCAACACAGACTTTCAACTCCCTCCAAAGATTTTCTATGGGGTTGCGATCTGGAGACTGGCTAGGCCACTCCAGGACCTTGAAATGCTTCTTACGAAGCCACTCCTTCATTGCCCGGGCGGTGTGTTTGGGATCATTGTCATGCTGAAAGACCCAGCCACGTTTCATCTTCAATGCCCTTGCTGATGGAAGGAGGTTTTCACTCAAAATCTCACCATACACGGCCCCATTCATTCTTTCCTTTACACGAATCAGTCGTCCCGGTCCCTTTGCAGAAAAGCAGCCCCAAAGTATGATGTTTCCACCCCCATGCTTCACAGTAGGTATGGTGTGTTACAATCCGAGTGCCGGTTCCGTCTGCACTCGGATCTTATATCATTCCAGGCTTTGACAGCAGAGGATTCCTTCTAGCTCCCCGGGCTCTTATTGTGACAGCGCCCGGTGGAGCTCCCTGCTGTCAGAGTCAACAGCTGTGCTGCATTCGGGGTCATTAGTGACCGGGGTTAAAAGCAGGCGCTGAATGCAACCCGATGCAGCAGTCTCTGTTAAACTTCCTGTTAAGACACGTCCTGTTATGATACGTCCTGTTAAGATACGGTCTGTAAGGTACGTTCTGTTATGATATCTCCTGTTATTATATGGTCTGTTATTCCTCGTCTATGATTCTACCGTCACATCGTCTGACGCATCGGGCGTTCCCCGGCTCAGACGCTGTTCATTCATCATATTGTAAGTTATCCTGTGATTGTCCTACCCGCACTGTTGTATTGTTCTCTGTTCCTGCACCTCCCAATAAACATCACTACAACTCACTGGTGACTGCTGGCGTCTTATGGTGGCTCGTGAGGGCCACCGTAACATGGTGTTCTTTCTCCTCCAAACATGACAAGTTGAGTTTTTTCCAAAAAGTTCTATTTTGGTTTCATCTGACCATATGACATTCTCCCAATCCTCTTCTGGACCATCCAAATGCTCTCTAGCAAACTTCAGACGGGCCTGGACATGTACTGGCTTAAGCAGGGGGACACGTCTGGCACTGCAGGATTTGAGTCCCTGGCGGCGTAGTGTGTTTCTGATGTAGCCTTTGTTACTTTGGTCCCAGCTCTCTGCAGGTCATTCACTAGGTCCCCCCATGTAGTTCTGGGATTTTTGCTCACCGTTCTCGTGATAATTTTGACCCCACTGGGTGAGATCTTGTGTGGAGCCCCAGATCGAGGGAGATTATCAGTGGTCTTGTATGTCTTCCATTTTCTAATAATTGCTCCCACAGTTGATTTCTTCACACCAAGCTACTTACCTATTGCAGATTCAGTCTTCCCAGACTGGTGCAGGTCTACAATTTTGTTTCTGGTGTCCTTTGACAGCTCTTTGGTCTTGGCTATAGTGGAGTTTGGAGTCTGACTGAGGTTGTGGACAGGTGTCTTTTATACTGATAACGAGTTCAAACAGGTGCCATTAATACAGGTAACGAGTGGAGGACAGAGGAGCCTCTTAAAGAAGAAGTTACAGGTCTGTGAGAGCCAGAAATCTTGCTTGGGTGTAGGTGACCAAATACTTATTTTACCGAGGAATTTACCAATTAATTCATTAAAAATCCTTCAATGTGATTTTCTGGATTTTTTTTTTCTCATTTTGTCTCTCATAGTTGAGGTATACCGATGATGAAAATTGGAGACCTCTCTCATCTTTTAAGTGGGAGAACTTGCACAATTGGTGGCTGACTAAATACTTTTTTGCCCCACTGTATATTCACTGCTCTTATTTTCTTATCTTCTAAATTATTGCTCTGAGTGTTGCTATCCCTGTGCTATTGCAATCCTGGAATTTCCCCATTGTGGGACTAATAAAGGCTCATCTTATCTTATCTTATCTTAAATCCTCGTTATTTCATCCTCCCTCTCCGTGCCCTGCGTAAGAGCGCATGGAGGGTTATGATGAATGGATTTATGTGCAGGATTCACCACAGCACATGTATTGAATATAAAGACTGATCCCAAAAAGTGAAGACTTACAAAAATACACAGAAACACAAATAGTAGGCGTTCGGGGCCGACATCGCCCAGCAAACATGGAGAGGAAACATGTTAACCACGGTTGCGCCCCAGAGCCGACATTGCTATAAGGGTGCAACAGAACCACGGCTGTGTGGAGTGGCTAACACGTCGTGATAGTGTTGGCGATATTGGCTGGCTGACAACACGGCAGATGATGCACACAAAACATGAACAGCTGACTGTCACTGAGTCTGATTTGCTAGGCACAATGCTCGCTTGGCACGGCTCAGACCTATACGGTTTGATGCCCCCAGATTCTTCATTGTCATCCCATCCTTCGGAACTCTAATTGTCTGAAGATTGGACAACACAAACCAATTCCAGACTACATGTGCTGGAACCATCGTCAATGTTTTCTACCACTTCCATCCTGTGTGTACAATGGGCAGCCAAGCGCTGTGCTCTGTCGATGACGTTACAATATGGCTGTGGGGTTTTCCAGCCACTGACGCAATTGGTGACGTGGTGCTCAATAAAACGTCGGATATTCATGTGAAAAAAGCCTGTTTGACTTAGAACTGCACAGACCAACCTATTTTGTCATATTGTATTATGTGTTGAAAAATTAGATGAAGTCAAAAACGTGTCATCAGCACTTTAAAGGCACTGCTGTGGAGGAATAAATCAAGCGAGGTACAACGAGCTGGAAGGTTGCAGGAGCTTTATTTCCTCCATCAAAATGAGACGCTCTTGTAGCACTGTACGCTACAGTGGTCTCTGTGTGTGTGCCATGTGTGCTGCTGTTTTATATGTTATACAAACAGAGAGAATGCATGGCACATTAGCATATTGATATGATCTTCAGGTCGGGGAACAGGGAGATGCTGAAGTCCGTACAGAGGGAGCTGAGGAGAAAGATCAGAGAAGGCAAGGACAGCTTCAGGAAGAAGATGGAGGACAAGCTGCAACAGAGCGACATCAGCGGGGTCTGGAGAAACCTCAAAACCATCTCGGGGCTCCAGAATACCTCCCCCCAGGCCACGGGGGGCAGGGAGTGGGCGAACAACCTGAATCTGTTTTTCAATAGATTTGACCAACCGCCCTCCCCCCTGTCTGCACAACAACCACTGCTGCCTCTAAGAAATCAAGTCCTGCTACCCACTCCCCACTCCACCGACACCCCCCCCACTCCCAACACACAGCCCCCCATCCTGACCCTGACCAAGACCCAGGTGAGGACGGAGCTGAGGAAGATCAAGGCGAGGAAGGCGTCGGGACCGGACGGCATCAGCGCAAAGCTCCTCAAGTCCTGTGCAGACCAGCTGTGTGGGATTGTGACGTATATCTTCAACATGAGCCTGAAACTGGGGAGGGTACCACAGCTGTGGAAAACATCTTGTGTGGTACCTGTACCAAAAACTTCCCACCCCAAAGACCTGAACAGCTTCAGACCGGTGGCCTTGACGTCCCACTTGATGAAGACCCTGGAGAGACTGCTCCTTGCTCACCTCCGCCCCCTGGTGGAACCAGCGATGGATCCACTCCAGTTCGCCTACCAGCATGGCATTGGGGTGGAGGATGCGGTGATCTTCCTCCTTCACCGTTCTCTGTCCCACCTGGAGAAGCCCGGGAATATGGTGAGGATCATGTTCTTTGACTTCTCCAGTGCTTTCAACACCATCCAACCGATGATCCTGAAGGACAAGCTGCTGCGCGCAGGGGTGGACCAGCACCTGTCATCATGGATCCTGGACTACCTCACGAACCGGCCTCAGTTTGTGAGAACCCGGGACTGTGTTTCCGACACGATCATCAGTAGCACGGGGGCCCCCCAGGGAACGGTGCTGGCTCCCTTCCTGTTCACTCTTTATACTGCGGACTTCTCACACAACACAACACATTGCCATCTACAGAAGTTCTCTGATGACTCTGCGATCGTTGGTCTCATCTCCAGCGGAGATGAAGCTGAGTACAGAGGGCTTATCCAGGACTTTGTGGACTGGTGCCATCGGAACTGCCTCCAGATCAACGCGAGGAAAACTAAGGAGCTGGTGGTGGACTGCCGCAGGCATGGGCAGCCCCTCACAGCACCAGTAAATATACAGGGAACAGACATCGAGATGGTGACATCCTACAAGTACCTGGGTATTCATCTGAACAATAAACTAGACTGGTCACACAATACTGACGCACTCTACAAGAAGGGACAGCGCAGGCTGTTCCTGCTGAGGAGACTCAGGTCTTTTGGTGTACAAGGGGCGTTGCTGAAGTCATTCTATGACACGGTGGTGGCATCAGCCATCACTTTTGGAGTGGTCTGCTGGGGCAGTGGCATTACTGCAGCCGATAGGAAGAGACTGAACAAACTGATTAAGAAAGCTAGCTCTGTCCTGGGGCAACGCCTTGATCCGATGGAGGAGATAGGAGAGAGAAGGACGGTGGCTAAACTGTCATCTCTGCTGGAGTCCGAGTTCCACCCTATGCAGGACATACTGGATGCACTGAGGAGCTCATTTAGCAGCAGACTACATCATCCCAGGTGCACAACCGAGAGGTTTCGTAGGTCCTTCCTACCAACGGCTGTCAGACTGTACAACCTAAGCAGGGCTGCTCGCAGAGATAGCAAAAAGACGTAACAAACTAATAGTTTTTTTTTTTTTTTTTTTTTTTTTTGAATGCAAAAGATGCAATAGACTTACACAATGGTCCTCTCCGGCATACAACTAGGAACATACCGGTCGCTATGGAGGGTGAGAATATGTATGGGCACATAATCATACCATGTAGGATAACTAAATAGACGGTTATGCTGTTTCATCCCACCTAGCAACAATGCTCTGCACTGTGTGTGTTTATATATATTTACATATTTATTCCATCTAGCTACAATGCTCAGCACTGGGTGTGTTTATATTTATATATCTATATATTTATTCCATCTAGCTACAATGCTCCGCACTGTGTTTTTATATATCTACATATTATTCCATCTAGCTACATTGCTCCGCACTGTGTTTTTATATATCTACATATTTATTCCACCTAGCTGCAATGCTCCATACTGTGGGTGTTTATATATTTACATATTTATTCCATCTAGCTACAATGCTCTGCACTGTGTGTTCATATATTCATATATTTATTCCATCCAGCTACAATGCTCTGCACTGTGTGTCTGTGTGTGTGTGTGTGTGTATATATATATTTTATAGTAATATGTACATATGTATATTAGCTGCTCTTGCTTGCTTGTTTTTTTTTTTTTTGTTTTTTTTTCTTGCCTTCTGATTGTTGCTCTGAGTGTTGCTATCCCTGTGCTGTTGCAATCCTGGAATTTCCCCGTTGTGGGACTAATAAAGGCTTATCTTATCTTATCTTATCTTATCTTATCTTATCTTATATACATATCAGTCAATACATATAATTAGCCTGACCAACTGGTGCCCGGACGTCCTCTCCTTAATCCGGGGATGTATAAACAATAGTCCGTTGTTCTGGTTGTCCCCCCAGGGGTTCTCTGTCCGTATGCAATCCCTGCTGAGCGTGAATAGTATCAGTCTGCATTGTGCTGGGTGACCACACGGCTCCCCCCAGAACGCTCAGAAGGGGCTTTGACCCCCCCCCCCCCACCGTCGTTTGGCTCCAGCTCTGGTAGAACTGTCAGAAGGCATGTCAGTCAGTGGGGGGGGACGGGGGAGGGGTGGAAACAAACAGTGTGCTCTGCTCTAGGTTCCAGCATGTTGAACCGCCGTGGATGGTGGGCGCATGGGCTGGTGTGCGTCGTGCATAATGGAACCAGACGGCGATTGGCTGGCTTTAGGGAGTGAGGTGCGGAAAGAGCGCTGTGGAGGAAGAGGGGTAGGGGGTGGGAGTAAGTGAGTGCTGGCCCGGGACGTCAAAGGTGTCCGGGCCGCACAAAAATTGTGTGTGGGTCCGCGATGGTGAAGGACTTTCCTGTTAAACCTGGCAGTGATCCACAGCGGCTTTAAAAAAAAATAAAATAAAAAATTAAGTCTCTGACTTCTCTCGCGACTCGATCCAGCGAGAATGTGGGGAAGGCGAGTGGCCAAATTCCCCGAGGATGCGTAGCGGCTGTGAAACAACTGCAGCTGTGTCAGGGTGTGAGGCGGTTTGGCTTTTAGGTGCGGAAGCAGCCCTAAAGTCATTGGGGACAGCAATTGGCTAAATTCCCCTTGTGCACCGTGGCTGAGAAACCCATACAAAGTCCTGTGTGCGGGCTGCACGTCTGCTTCAGGTGTGTGAGCAGCCCTGAAGGTTCCGAGGCTTGCGATCGGCCGTGTTTCTCAGGCATGTGTAGCGGTGGAGGATGCTGTATCGGTCTGTGGAGCCGGCTTGACCCTGTGCGTGGTGCGCGCGTGGCGCAATGACCACTTAGCTGGCAGTTGCGCTGTCCTCGTAATCCTGCGGTGTGCGTGCGGGGCTTCTGTGCTCGGGAGGTCTGCTGTCGTGAGGTTAGTCAGATTCGGGGAGCTTGGCGGAAATCAACTCAGTCAGCGCCGATGTCCTTCCCCGTTCAGGCTGCTTCCTTCGGTTTGCTCGTGTTGCCGTTTATGGTGCGTATTGGTCCAAGCGCTGCTCGTTTCGGGGAGCACGCTCCAGTGAGGATGAAGAGATTGCAGGCATTCTCTGGTCCTCTGGGGTCCACAGTGCAGTGAGAGGGAGCAGATGGTCATTCTCTCTCGTCCGGTCACCAGTGTGGAGGGAAAAGATCAGGCAAGGGGCGCACCATATCACGTCAGGGTCACCAGTGTAGAGGAATAAATTTAGGCAAGGTACGACGAGCTGGAAGGTTGCAGTTGTTTTATTTCCTCCATCAAAATGAGACGCACTTGTAGCGCTGTGCGCTACAGTGGTCTGTGTGTGTGTGCCGTGTGTGCTGCTGTTTTATATGTTATACAGACAGAGAGAGTGCATGGCACATTAGCATATTGATATACATATCAGTCAATACATATAATTAGCCTGACCAACTGGCACCCGGACGTCCTCTTCTTAATCCGGGGATGTATAAACAATAGTCCGTTGTGCTGGTTGTCCCCCCAGGGGTTCTCTGTCCGTATGCAATCCCTGCTAAGCGTGAATATTATCAGTCTGCATTGTGCTGGGTAACCACATTGCTACCAAATACTAAGGAAGGGTACATAAACTTCTGACTTTGAAGAAAGAAGTTAAAAAAATTCTCGAAAAAATTATTTATCAAATATAGAAATTATTTAACAAATACAAATTATTTTGGTAATCCTAACTGAGCTAAAACAGGAAAATTTAGTCTGATTTAATATCAGACAGTGATAAAAAAGGTTGTGTCTTTTTATACAGTGTATGTAAACTTCTGGTTTCAACTGCAAGAGTGATTTTTGCTCTTAATATGTCTTGTATGTCATAAAAACATGTTGCAGACATCCATCCATCTTCTTCCGCTTAATCCTTATCGGGTCGCGGGGGGGCTGGAGCTGACATGCTAACAAAAAAAAAAATGCATTTGTCACTTTAACAGGATATACAGTATAAGGACCTGTACTTACAGTATATGGTGCTTTTTCTTGTCGCAAAGACCACTTAACTACACTAACCCTCTATTCTAAGGGCCTACCAGAGACAGACACTTAGGGACAATTTAGAGTTACCAATTAACCTGACATGCATGTCTTTG
The DNA here is from genome assembly GCA_020510985.1 of Pholidichthys leucotaenia. Taxonomy (NCBI): domain Eukaryota; kingdom Metazoa; phylum Chordata; class Actinopteri; order Cichliformes; family Pholidichthyidae; genus Pholidichthys; species Pholidichthys leucotaenia. The sequence continues at coordinate 442,927,503 of CM035838.1, forward strand.
GATTGTGGGAGGAAACCTGAGCTCCCAGAGTAAACCCACACAGCATAGGGAGCAAACCACTTTATCACCGTTGCTGCCCAGAAACCTGGAAAGCAACTTTAATTTGTCTGACAGTGAGAGTGTAGAGGTGAGTCCTTATGATCTTCTGAACTTTACTGTGCAACTTAGCTGGAAGCTAATGCTATGAAGCCGTGTCACCCAAGCAAATGTGAGGGTTCATTAGTGTCTTTGTAGTGTGTGTGTGTGCATGGTTCACCACCACCAGCCTGCCCAGTCAGTGGCAGATGGGAATCCCAACTGCTGCTTCACCCGTGTGGTACCACTGTCCTTTGCAGTACTGCTAGTCCCCCCTCCTGTGCGAGTATCTAAAAATTAAAAACTTAAAAATAATACCGCCATGATTGTGGGGCGGAATGGCCAGATCAATTGCATATCATATGCGGACACATATCCACGCTTTGAGTAAAGGATGACAAGACACAAAATGCCCAAATAATGAAATAAATCATTTTTATCTAAATATTTACAGACAAATGGGCAACACTGATGCAACAGTTGCAACCAAACTGGTCAGCAGAGTGACACATGGTAGTGTGTCACTCTGCTGTGCATACTAATGTTTTTGATTTTGATTTTTTTGATTTTGTATACTTTATTGATCCCCAGAGGGGAAACTGAGGGCATCCACCTGGATGGATGAAGCAGCCACGGTACGGCGCTATCCCTTAACCATTCACACACACATTCACACCTAGGGCCACTTTAGAGTCTCCAATTAACTTAACCTGCATGTTTTTGGCCTGTGGGAGGAAACCGGAGAAATCCCGGAGTAAACCCACGCAGATACGGGGAGAACATGCAAACTCCACACAGATCACTGTTGGTCAGGGCCTGGGATCGAACCAGGGATCCCATGGCCAAGGGTGAGTTGCTGTGCTGGTGCAGTGCTAACCACTGCGCCACCGCACCACCCTAATGTTGGGTGTTTTGTACTTATAAATATTGCTAAAATAGAAAAGGATGCACTAAAATGGGTCTCAAATATCTGTAAAAGTGTCCTGTTATAGTACTGCACGAGTTTATTGGTGACAGACTATAAACTGCACATACAAACTAAAAACAGTTATAATGATGACTGAACAACTCCCATTCCCCAAAGTGCAAGATACAACACTTATGAATATAAATCATAAAAGATCAGACAAATAAGTGATCCGACAAATAAACAAGCAGTTCTTAAACAGTCGCTAATGTTGTGTTATTAAAACACTGCGTGAGTCCAACTGTAGTTTGTAACGTCACTTTTTATTGCACCAAATGTCAACCTCGCTGCTAGTCTGTCACTCTCCCGCCAGTCGCCTCCGTGACGTCATCCCTGCGTGACTTTGTAGTTCTTTCTAAATAACTCAATTACACCACATCTCCCCTTTCTAGTATCAATGGGTAGACTGCCATTGATTCAACAGACCTTAGAGGATTATTCTGCCTCTGTGGCTGGAAGATCTGGTCCTACCTAATACCATTCACACACACAACAGTCACACTGCAGTTTACCCTTAGCACTGAACAATATCTGCAAAATCAAGTACAATACTTCCATCCTAAACCCTGTACTGTTCTGTCCTCAATCTAAACTCTGAACTTGAACATTCACATTGAAAAGAGTGCAAAATCAGAAAAATAGTGCAATACATTTGCAGCCTTTTTTTTCACTATTATTTTCAAAAGTTCAATCTTCATAATTGTTTATAAGTCCAACCGGGTTGGTTTTACAACCGCTCTCCCAGACCTGGTTCTAAGAGTAGGAGTAGATGGTGGTTCAGGAACGTTCTGCTGTGATGATGTTGCTGCCGGTTGTTCAGCTGAAGGTTGTTCTGGAACACCTTCCGGGAACTGCTCTGCTACAGCACTGTTGCTCTGCTCTGATGAGGAGTTCCAGGGGATGAGATGACGACGGTTTCGCCTGATGGTCCCATGGGGTCCCTCCACCAGATAAGAGCGCGGTGTGGTGTGATTTCCGATGACAGCACCTGCTGCTCCTTGATCGGTCACCCACACATCCTGTCCTGGAGTGAGTCTGTTGAGATGCTTTGCACGGTGTCTCAGGTTGTAGCGTTGCGCATCCTTTGTTTTCCTCTTCCCTTCATTCAGCATAACAGCATTTCTATCCGGAAGAGCAGGACTCAACAACGCAGGAAGAATAGGCACAGTTGTACGAAGCCGCCTTCCCATGAGCAGTTGAGCTGGGCTATACCCATTTTGGAGAGGGGTAGCCCTGTAGGCCAGTAAAGCAAGATAAGGGTCATCTGACTTCTTCAAAAGCCTCTTCACTGTCTGCACTGCATGTTCCGCTTCAGCATTGCCCTGGGGATATTTTGGGCTGCTGGTTACATGCTGGAACCCGTATAACTTTGCAAATGCTGCAAAAGCTGCTCCAGAGAATTGTGGCCCATTGTCTGTCACCAGGGTCTCACAGATTCCATGACGTGCAAAGATTGGCTTAAGGTGGTGGATCACATCATTAGATCTTGTGGGAGTTAGCAGGGCAATCTCCACATATCTTGACATGTAGTCCACTACTAGCAAGTAGGTCTTGCTCCCTAACATGAACAAGTCTGCTCCCAACTTCTGCCATGGTCTGTCTGGGTATGGTGTCGGCATCAGTGGCTCCCTGTGGTTCTGTCTCTCCTGACAGCATGCTCTGCAGTTGAGAACCAACTCATTCAGCTGCTGACTCAACCCCGGCCACCATACTGACTGTCGTGCCCGTTCTCTGCACTTAACCACACCCTGGTGTCCTTCGTGCAGCTTAGCGAGAACATCATTTCTCATGGTTGAGGGTATGACGAGCCTTTCTCCCTTTAGCAGTAGACCATCCTGGACAGTAAGGAATGCTCTGTCAGTCCAGTATAGCTTGAGTGCAGGTTCATTTATGCCATGAGCTGGCCAGCCTTCTGCACACAGCTGCATCACTCGAGCACACACACTGTCCCTCTGCAGCTGCTCTCTCAGCTCCTCCAGATAAGCAGTGCTTGCAGGTAGGTTCTCCATCACCATATCCACGTAGATATTTGTGTCCTCAAACAGCTCATTGTCAGCTGGTGTTCCTTTTCTTGTGACAGGCGCTCGCGACAATGTATCAGCTGTCCACAGGCACTTCCCTGGCACATGAGATATGGAGTAGGAATAGCGCATAAGACACATTCGAAAGCGTTGTATCCGAGGGGGTAGAATGTCCAGTGCTTGAGACCCCAGGAGACTCAGGAGAGGCTTGTGATCTGTCTCCAACTGGAAGTGTTTTCCAATGAGGAAGTTGCTGAACCTCTCGCAAGCCCAGGTCAGGCTCAAAGCCTCCTTTTCCACTTGTGCATATCTCTGCTCGGTGGGCGTGAGAGACCGCGACATGAAGGCTACTGGTCTCCACTCCTCACCCCAGTTTTGTAGCAGGACTCCTCCAAGTCCATAAGACGATGCGTCTGCCGTAACTTTGCATTCTCTGTTAGGATCATATACGGCTAGCACTGGTGGCGACGTCAGGGCATCCTTTAAGTCCTGGAAGGATTTAGCCTGGTCAGCGCCCCACACCCAGCAGTTCTTCTTTGAAAGGAGATCTCTGAGGGCTTTATCCCTCTCAGCTAGCTGTGGGATAAACTTGCCTAGCTGGTTTACCATTCCAAGGAAAGATCTTAGTTCACTCACTGTTTTTGGCTCAGGCATTTCCCTCACAGCCTCCGTCTTGGTTCGGGTCTGGACTGATGCCGCTGGCGGAGATCACGTGGCCTAGGAAGGTCACCTCAGACTTTGACAGATCACACTTGCCAATGTTAAGTGTGATACCTGCCTTCTGAATCTTTCTTAACACGGTATGCAGGCGAGCATCATGCTCCTCTTGCGTGCGACCCCACACCAGCACGTCGTCAATGTGACAAACCACGCCTTCGAGCCCTTCTGTGACCTCCGTCACCATTCTGTTCTGAAAGTGTTCAGGGGCGGACGCAATGCCAAAAGGTAGCCGTTTGAAATAATAGCGTCCAAAGGGCGTGATGAACGTTGTCAGTTTCGCTGAATCTTCTGTCACTGGGATTTGCCAAAACCCCATATTTGCATCCAGCTTACTAAATATTTTGGCTCCAGCCAGTCTCCCAAGTGTTTCCTCTACTGATGGTAGAATGAACTTTTCTCTACACACGGACTCATTGAGGTTAGTGAGATCGACACATATTCGCACAGGATCCATCTTGTTCTTTCTGGGCACTACCACGATGCCAGCACACCAGTCTGTAGGCTCCTCAATTCTGCATATCACCCCGAGGCTTTCCATGCGGGACAGCTCTTGCTTGACTTTGTCCATTAGTGGCAATGGGATCCTCCTTGGTGTCTTGAGTGAAAATGGTTTGGCACCTGGTTTGAGCTTGATGGCATATGCCTGGCGCACCTCACCTAGTCCACTGAATAGTTTTGGATAGTTCTCCTTTAATGTCTCTATAGTGACACTGTCAAGGCGTGCAACAAGTCCTAGTCTGCAGCTCACGGACCTCCCTAGCAGGGCAGTGTGCACATAACGGACAACATACACCTCCTCCATCTCCTCTTTCTCACCAATTCTCAACAACAGCTTGGCAACGCCCACAACATCAAGTGGCCTCCTCCCCGGTCCCAGGAGCGGCTTAGGTGCTTTGTGGAGCGCAGGTGGGTTTTCTCTGAGTATTTTCTGGAACACAGCATGTGGCAAAACTGTGACATCAGCACCCGTGTCAATTTTGAATGTCACGCTGCTGTCATGAATGTCAATGTTGACCATCCAAGGATCACCGTCTGTTGTAACACTGCCGAGGAAGATGGCATCCTCATCCTCTTCCACCTCAAGTACAGATTTTACGGTCTTGCACACACGTTTATAGTGACCCTTTCTCCCACAAGCATGACAGTTCACTTCATTTGCAGGGCACTCCTGTTTTGAATGTGATGGAGAGCTGCCACATTTATGACATTTTGACTGTGTCCCCTTTTCCTTGCTGTTCTGAGTACTGTGCGGTTTGAGAGCACGCTGAGGTTTGTTTTTAGCAGGCTTCCTACTTCCCTTGAACACTCTATCAACAGACATTGCCTCACTTGCCTGGGTTCTGGTGTCTCCTTGCTTGCTGCTTTTTCACCTCCTCACTCTGCCGTGCCATCCTGATTGCTTTCTCCAAAGTCAGCTCTGCATCTAGCTGCATGCGTTCAGACAGCCTCTTGTCTAACAGACCGACGACGAGTCTGTCCCGAAGTAGCTCATCATGCAGCACACCATAATTGCAGTGTTCAGCCAGCGTATATAGTGCAGTGACAAAAGAATCTACTGTCTCACTTTCTCTCTGTTTTCGCAGGTTGAATTTGGCACGTTCATAAATTACATTTTTTTTAACCACAAAGAAGCTTTGAAAGCCGTCACGCACCGCTTCATACGAGCTGCGTTGAGCATCAGTCAGAGCCAGCCCACGTAAAACATCATCCGCCTCATCTCCCATGCAATATATCAGAGTATTAACCTGATTCTCTTCAGAGCTTGCATTCAGGTTACTTGCCAGGCGAAATCTGTCGAATCTCCGGATCCATTTGGCCCACTCCTGCGGCTTAGAAAAGTCGAAGGGCTCCGGTGGCTGGATGTTGAACGTAGCGCACGGACCCGCTGCCACAGCGGCTCCCGGAGCGGTTGCTAACCCTCCATCTGCATCTTCGTCTCCACTCATCGTGTCCGCATCTCCCCTCTCTTCCTCCACGGTGTACAAACGATCCTTTTCTTTCCGGGCTTACCTCTCTACGTTAACTACAGGACTTCTGACACCATGTCGTGTTATTAAAACACTGCGTGAGTCCAACTGTAGTTTGTAACGTCACTTTTTATTGCACCAAATGTCAACCTCGCTGCTAGTCTGTCACTCTCCCGCCAGTCGCCTCCGTGACGTCATCCCTGCGCGACTTTGTAGTTCTTTCTAAATAACTCAATTACACCACAGCTAATATTGGATATCCCATTTGTTTTCAGTAATTCTGTAATTAATATTCACACAATCAAATAAATCTCAGAGGTGTTCAGTCCCTTTCATATTTGTCAAAGTCTAACATGTGATTGCCTCTATACAGCCTACACCTCTTCGTATTCCACTTTCAAACACAGCCTGCATTTGGGCCTGTAAAGCCTGCCCTTCCTGTTTCAGACAGGAAGACTTGTTTTCTACGGGCATGCACTAGTTAGATGTAAATTCATTAGAGAAAAGTGGCAAATTTATGAGCGTATAGATGTAAATTTGTGTGGAAAAAGGGTAAGACATTTATCACAAAAAGTTTAAAGCTTAAAACTTTGTTTAAAGGTTTTTATAGGAAAAATTTATCGGTGAAAGTTATCATTTTTTACAAGAAAAAACCTCACAAACTGGTAAGAAACGACTTTATGAGAGGAAGAAATTAAAAAATGTATACAAATGTGGCCCTGTTCATGTAAATGTGCTAATGTTTCTTTAATTTGTGACTTTTTATTTTTGGAAAGGTGTTTTTTCTTATGAATTTGTGTTTTTTTCTCAGCATTTAGGACTTTTTATATTAAATGTGCGACTTTTAAAATGATAAATTGACACCTTTTAATCATATTTTTATTGTCGCACATTTGCACTGACTTTCTATGCGCCGATGTTTCATCCTCACCAATCCCCGCTGCTGATGGCCGCGGTGGTCAGATTATCGTCTCCGCTCTGGTCACGCCCCCATCACTGCTGTCGTCTAGGAAACAGGGCGGGACTACGGCTCTGATTGGCTGAAGTGTGGCATGATGTGGTAGCGTGTCATGGCTCCATCTGGGGCAGCCCTGAAGCCGCTCCGCTCAGATCGGCGCAGATCCTCGCAGATCCGCTCAGGCTGGAAGCGTGTCTGCCTCGGAAGGTTCGCACAGGTGAGTTAACCTGCTCACAGAGACTGCCAGCCATCAGTTTTTATTCGCCACAAAATATCAGATTTACAGTTTAAAGTAACGGCTTGTCTGTTTATGGAGAACTAAATTAGCAAAAGGGAAGATATTAAAACTTCTTCACAGGTAAACTGTGATGATCTAAAGTAGAAAATAACACATGCATTAATCTTATTTGGTCGCCTACAGAGGGGAGGTTCAGCATACTGTAAGAATATTTGAGTTTTCTTTTAGGGACATCGCAACTATGTGAAGGTCTACTGCATAAAATCCCGGAATAAAGGCATGTCTTAGAAGGAAAATAAATGTCATTAACACGTTAATTATTACGATAAACTAGACTAAAGCTATACAAATTGTGGGTCCCTTATAATCAATAAATACGATAGTTTCATAAATGTAATCAACCTTTCACGCATGAAATTGTTCACAACTTTTGTTCTGAAATGTTACATGAAAATGAATGAATGCATAGACGCCGAATTCAAGCTTGCATATTTCTGCTTTTCCCTGAATATTCATTAAAGAAGCATAGATAGGTAGATGAAACCAGAAGTTTGCATACACTGTAAAAAAAAAAAGAAAAAAAGACAACCTTTGTTGTCCTGAAATCAAACTAAACTTTTCCTGTTTTAGGTCACTTATAATTATCAAAGTTATTTCTATTTGCTACATATTTTATTTACTTAAAAAAAATTAGAGAATTTTTTTATTACTTTCTAAAAGTCAGAAGTTTATATACATTTCCTCAGAAGCTTCTAAAGCCATGACATCATCATCTGAGCTTTCCCAAATTGTTTAAAGGCACAGTAATCTGTGGTTTTTTCCAGTACACATTTGCAGACACATGCATCTTGTACGTTACATTAATAATAAATAAATAAAATAACAGAAGATACAAAAACTATAAAACACAAAACGAAGAAAAATAAATTTTGCTTCCCAAGTACTAGAATTTCCAGTAAAATAAACCTAAACAACACGGTTTTCACAACAATGCAATATTTACCTCCGCCAAGGAGGTTATGTTTTCATCGGCATTGGTTTGTCTGTCTGTCTGTTTGTTTGTTAGCAATATAACTCAAAAAGTTATGGACGGATTTTCATGAAATTTTCACAGATTGTCAGAAATGGGGTATCCTACAGATGATTAGATTTTGGTGGTGATCCAGATCACCGTCCAGAAGAAAACCGCCATTACGGAAAATGCGATTTTCGTGAATAACTACTGAACCACTAATCCTATCATTGTGAATCCAATTGCTAGTCATATGTTTTCATGGTCAAGGAATCTGAAAACGTACACACAAACACTGTATGGGGGAACTGTGGCGCTTGGCGGAGGTCTGCGCTCTCCGAGTGCTTTTCTAGTAATAAAGATGTATCAATCGGAGTACGAAGTCAATCTGCTCCATGGCAGCTGTGGCTACAGTAGTAGCTTACCACTATCAGTGTCTGTCTGGAGTGAAAGAATAATGGACTTGTGGAAGAACAAAATAAGTTCAGACGAGACACAGCAAGCTGAAGGTTTCAGAGTTTTATTCCTCCATCATCCTGAGACACACAGTAGTGCTGTGCGCTGTGCTGTGTGTGTGTGTGCTCTGTGAGTGCGCTGCTCTGAGGCATGTAAAGTCAGCTGTTTTATACAGACAAGAGAGAATGCATGGCACATTTACATATTGATACACATATCAGTCAATACATATCAATTGCGTGATTAACTGGCGCCGGAATTCCTCTCCTTACTCCGGGGGTGGGGGGTGGGGGGGCTCTCTGTCCGTATGCAAATTGTTCTGCTTCATGCCCTAGCTGAGTGTTATGAATGTCCATGTAGATTGTGGTGGGTCACCACAGTGCTCCCCCCAGAGCACTTAGCAGGGGTTGTGACCCCCCCCCCCCCGTCGTTTGGGCTCCAGCTCCAGTAGAACTGTTGGAGGGCACGTCAGACCGTGAGGGGGATGGGGGAGGGGTGGAAAGGGCAGTGTGCTCCTCTCCGAGTTCCAGCACGTTGAACGGCCATGGATTGTGGGCGCACGGGCCGGTGTGTTTCGTGCGTAATGGAACAAGACGGTGATCGGCCGGCTTAGGGAATGAGGTGCGGGAAAAGCTCTGTGCAGGAGGAGGGGGAGGGGTGGGAGTAAGCGAGTGCCGGCCTAGGACGTCAAAGGTGTCTGGGCTGCGGAAAAATTGTGTGTGGATCCGCGATGGTGAGGGACTTTCCCGTTAAATGTGGTGGAGATCCACAGCGGCTGTGAAAAAAAAAAAAAATTATATCTCTGATTTCTCTCACGGCTCGATCCAACGAGGGTGTGGGGAAGGCGAGCAGCCAAATTCCCTGAGGATGCGTAGCAGCTGTGATAAACTGAAGCTGTGTCAGGGACTCGGCAGTTTGGCTTTAGGTGCGGGAAACAGTCCTAAAATCATCGGGGAAAGCAATCGGCTAAATTCCCATTGTGCACCGCGGCTGAGAAACCCATTCAAAAGTCCTGTGTGCGGGCTGCACGTCCGCTCCAGGTGTGCGAGCAGCCCTGAAGGTTCCGAGGGTGGCGATCGGCTGTTTTTCTCGGGCATGTGCAGCGGTGGAGGACGATGTATCAGTCTGTGGAGCCGGTTTGTCCCTGTGCGTGGCGCGCGCTTGGCGCAATGACCACATAGCTGGCAGTTGCGCTGTCCTCATAATCTCACGGTGAGCGTGCGGGGCTTCAGTGCGCAGGAGGTCCGCTGTCCGGAGTTTAGTCAAGATCACATGGCGCTACACGAGTAGGCTGCCTTTTTGCAACAGCGGATCAATTTCTTCCTATTTCTATTTACTATCTCGCTTCTCTTGCTAACCTTTCTGATCCGGCGACACCTTATACATCGGACGGACACACAGATAGCCCAAATGTCTCCTGAGCCAGCAGACGGAGCCACTGTTTTTAGCAGGATACGTTACAGCAGAGACCAGCTGCTAGCACTTAACCGGACCAAGATGCTAGCGCAAGACTTTGACATACCGGGTGAAATAAGACAGAAATGACGTGGATGCCGTGCTGGAGCAAGACGGCAGCGAGAAATACAAGGTACAGACCCGTCCTTCCATCTGTTATTATGGGGAATGTTCGATCGCTACTCAATAAGACCGACGAGCTAGTGGCCATCTCCCGCTACGAGAACGTCTTCAGAGAGAGTAGCATGATGTTGTTTACTGAGACGTGGCTAACAGAACTAGCAACAGATGCTAACATCAAACTGGAGGGTTTCCACGCAATACGGGCAGACCGGACACCAGACAGTGGGAAGGCAAGGGGCAGAGGAGTGATAATGTATGCCAATAACCGCTGGTGCAGAACGGGACATATCATGGTTAAACAACATCACTGCAGCAAAGACATTGAGTTGCTAGCTGTTAGCATGCGGCCTACCTATCTCCTGAGGGAATACTCACACGTGATCTGCATTGTTATTTATGCAAATCCGATGGCGAACGCTGGGACAGCGCGTGACATCATTCACTCAGTAACTGGCAGGCTGCTGACAGAACACCCAGATGCTCTTCTCCTAATCTCCGGTGATTTCAACCATATTTCACTGTCCCCCATTCTGCCCACATTCACCCAGTATGTCACATGCCACACTAGAGACAATAAAACAACAATAAAACACTGGACTTATTCTATGCTAACACTAAGGAGGCGTACACCTCATCACCACTCCCCCCACTTGGGAGATCGGATCACAACTTGGTTCATCTCCTGCCGGTGTACAAACCCCTAGTACATAGACAACCTCCAGTCATGCGCACGGTGAAGATATGGTCGGAGGAGGCAATGGACGCTTTAAAGGACTGTCTTGAAACCACTGCCTGGGAGCAGCTCTGTGATTCACATGGTGAGGACATCGATGGCCTCACTCACACCATCACGGACTACATCAACTTCTGTGTGGACAACACCGTACCAACCAAGACAATACGGTGTTGCTCGAACAACAAACCCTGGATCAACCCTGTGATAAAAACACTTCTGAGAGAAGAAGAAGAGGATCTTCAGGTCGGGGAACAGGGAGATGCTGAAGTCCATAGCTGAGGAAGCTGAGGAGGAAGATCAGAGAAGGCAAGGACAGCTTCAGGAAGAAGATGGAGGACAAGCTGCAACAGAGCGACATCAGCGGGGTCTGGAGAAACCTTAAAACCATCTCTGGGCTCCAGAATACCTCCTCCCAGGCCACATGGGGCAGGGAGTGGGCGAACAATCTGAACCTGTTTTTTAATAGGTTTGACCAATCGCCCTCCCCCCCGACTGCACACCAACCACTGCAGCCTCTAAAGTCATCGAGACCTGCTGTCCACACCCCACTCCACCAACACCCCCCCACTCCCAGCACACAGCCCCCCAACCTGACCCTCACTAAGACCCAGGTGAAGACGGAGCTGAGGAATGTCAAGGCGAGGAAGGCCTCAGGACCAGACGGCATCAGCGCGAAGCTCCTCAAATCCTGCGCAGACCAGCTGTGTGGGATTGTGGAGCACATCTTCAACCTGAGCCTGAAGCTGGGGAGGGTACCACAGTTGTGGAAAACATCTTGTGTGGTACCTGTACCAAAGACTTTCCACCCCAAAGACCTGAACAGCTACAGACCAGTGGCCCTGACATCTCACATGATGAAGACCCTGGAGAGACTCCTTCTTGCTCACCTCCGCCCCCTGGTAGGGCCAGCGATGGATCCACTCCAGTTCGCCTACCAGCATGGCATTGGGGTAGAGGATGCAGTGATCTTCCTCCTTCACCGTTCTCTGTCCCACCTGGAGAAGCCTGGGAACGCGGTGAGGATCATGTTCTTTGATTTCTCCAGTGCTTTCAACACCATCCAACCGATGATCCTGAGGGACAAGCTGCTGTGCGCAGGGGTGGACCAGAACCTGTCATCATGGATCCTGGACTACCTCACTAACCGGCCACAGTTTGTGAGAACCCGGGATTGTGTGTCAGACACGATCATCGGCAGCACGGGGGGCCCCCAGGGAACGGTTTTGGCTCCCTTCCTGTTCACCCTTTATACTGTGGACTTTTTCACACAACACAACACACTGCCATCTTACAGAAGTTCTCTGACGACTCTGCGATCGTCGGCCTCATCTCCAACGGAGATGAAGCTGAGTACAGAGGACTTATCCAGGACTTCGTGGACTGGTGCCATCGGAACTGCCTCCAGATCAACGCGAGGAAAACTAAGGAGCTGGTGGTGGACTGCCGCAGGCAAGGACAACCCCTCACAGCACCAGTGAACATCCAGGGAACAGACATTGAGATGGTGACATCCTACAGGTACCTGGGTGTTCATCTGAACAATAAACTAGAGTGGTCGCACAATACCGACGCACTCTACAAGAAGGGACAGCGCAGGCTGTTCCTACTGAGGAGGCTCAGGTCTTTTGGTGTACAAGGGGTGCTCTTGAAGACATTCTATGACATGGTGGTGGCATCAGCCATCACTTTTGGAGTGGTCTACTGGGGCAGTGATTACAGCAGCCGATAGGAAGAGACTGAACAAACTAATCAAGAAAGCTAGCTTTGTCCTGGGGCAGCACCTTGACCCAGTGGAGGAGATAGGAGAGAGAAGGATGGTGGCTAAACTGTCATCTCTGCTGGAGTCCGAGTCCCACCCTATGCAGGACATACTGAACGCACTGAGGAGCTCATTTAGCAGTAGACTACATCATCCTAGATGCGCGACCGAGAGGTTTCGTAGGTCCTTCCTACCTACGGCTGCCAGACTGTATAACCTAAGCAAGGCTGCTCGCAGAGATAGCAAAAAACGTGACGACCTAATAGTATTGAATGCAAAAGACGCAACAGACTTACACAAATGGTCCCCTCCAGTATACAACTAGGACAATATCAGTCGCTATGGAGGGTGACAATATGTATGGGTACATATTCATACCATGTAGGGTAACTAAATAGACGGTTATGCTGTTTAGTCCATCTAGCTACAATGCTCCGCACTGTGTATATATATTTATGTGTACGTATGTATATTCACTGCTCTTATTTCCTTATCTTCTAAATCATTGCTCTGAGTGTTGCTATCCCTGTGCTGTTGCAATCCTGGAATTTCCCCACTGTGGGACTAATAAAGGTTTATCTTATCTTAGCTTATCTTATCAGGGAGATTGATGGAAATCAACGCAGTCGGCGCCGATGGTCTTCCCTGTTCAGGCTGTTTCTGTGCGTTGCTCTTGTCGCTAATCCTTGTGCGTCTCTTGTTGATCATGGTGCTTTTTGGTCCAAGCGCTGCGCTCTGGAGTGCGCTCCGGTGAGGATTGAGAGGTTGCGGGCATTCTCTGGTCCTCTGTGTCCACAGCGCGGTGAGAGAGAGCAGACGGTCATTCTCCCTCGTCAGGTCCCCAGTGTGGAGGGAAGAGATCAGGTGAAGGTCGCACCATGACGCGTTCTGGGGCTTTCCCGGTCGGGGTCCTTTCCGGGGTGTTCACCTCGTGTTCCATAATTCGTCAAGGGTCACCAGTGTGGAGGAACAAAATAAGTTCAGGCGAGACACGGCGAGCTGAAGGTTTCAGAGTTTTATTCCTCCCATCATCCTGAGACACACAGTAGTGCTGTGTGTGTGTGTGTGTGCTCTGTGAGTGCGCTGCTCTGAGGCATGTAAAGTCAGCTGTTTTATACAGAGAAGAGAGAATGCATGGCACATTTACATATTGATATACATATTAGTCAATACATATCAATCGTGTGATTAACTGGCGCCGGAATTCCTCTCCTTACTCTGGGGATGTATAACAATAGTCATTGTTCTGGTTGTCCCCCAAGGGGCTCTCTGTCCGTATGCAAATTGTTCTGCTTCATGCCCTAGCTGAGTGTTATGAATGTACATGTAGATTGTGGTGGGTCACCACAGACTCATTGTAAGCGCTTTGAGATGTCACTTGACATGTAAAGCGCCATATAAATCTAATCCATTATTATTATTAATATGTTCACTCAAAAACAGCAGGAGAGGACACATAGAAACACCTGATAACAGTTTGCAGTGTTTGCCTTCTGTTTCTCTCCTAGGGGTGAGTTTTCTATTTAGAACCAGAAAAAAAGGACCACAAAAATCAAATGACAAAAATACCACTAAATCATGGGGCTTACCGTAACTACACTAAAAATATACACACACGTGTGCATGTGCACCCCCCTCTCCCACACACACAGACGCACATTTCCTTTAGAGATTTCTTTCGGCTGCTCCCTTTAAATGTCTCCACAGTGGATCATCTGCCTCCATCTCACCCTATCCCTTGCCTCTTCCTCTGTAACACCAACCCTCTCCATGTCCTCCTTCACTACATCCATGAATCTTCTCCGTGGTCTTCTTTTTTCCTCCTGCCTGGCAGCTCCATCTTCAACATCCTTTGTCCAATATATCCACTATCCCTCCTCTGCACACGTCCAAACCATCTCAGCCTTGCCTCTCTTACTTTGTCTCCAAACCGCTCAACCTGAGCTATCCCTCTGATATATTTATTTCTAATGTTGTCCCTCCTAGTCACTTCCAATGAAAATCTTGGCACCTTCAACTCTGCCACCTCCAGCGCCATCTCCTGTCTTTTTGTTAGCCCCACCGTCTCCAAACCATACATCATAACAGGTCTCACTACCTTCTTGTAAATCATCCTTTTCACTCTTGCTGCTACGCTTCTGTCACAAATCACCCCTGACACTCATCTCCACCCACTCCATTCTGCCTGCACTCTCTTCCTTACCTCTCTTGTGCATTTTCCGTTGCTTTGTATGGTTGACCCCAGGTATTTAAACTCATCTACTTTCACAACCTCTACTCCTTCCATCTTCACTGTTACACCTACCTCCCTCTCATTCACATTCGTGTAGTCTGTCTTCCTTCTACTGACCTTCATTCCTCTTCTCTCCATAGCATACCTCCACCTCTCCAGGTTCTCTTCCACCTGCTCAGAATCAGAATCAGAATCAGAATTTTGCCCCGCTCTCACTACAGATCACAATGTCGTCTACAAACATCGTGGTCCACAGAGACTCCTGCCTTACCTCATCTGTCAGAGCCGATCCCTGATGTAACCCCACCCCCACCTTCAACCCATCTGTCACTCCTAAAGCACACCTCACCACTGTCTCGCTGTCGTCATACATGTCCTGCACCATCCTCACATACTTCTCTGCCACTCCTGACTTTCTCATACAGTACCACACTTCCTGTCTTGGCACCCTATCATATGCTTTCTCTTGATCCACAAAGACATGGTGCAACTCCTTCTGACCTCCTCTATACTTCTCCATCAGCACTCTTAGAGCAAACATTGCATCTATAGCACTCTTTCTTGGCATGAAACAGTACTACTGCTCACTGATTGCCATCTCTCCTCTTTACCTGGCTTCAACAACTCTTTCCCATATCTTCATTGTGTGGCTGATCAACTTTATTCCTCTGTAATTATTACAGCTCTCACTGGCCCATGAATAAGACCATGAATTCACTCACCCGTGAATAAGACCCCGATATACTTAAACTCCTCCACTTGGGGCAGGAGCTCGTCCCAAACTCGGAGAGGACAATCCACCCTTTTCCAGCTGAGTACCATGGACTCGGACTTGTAGGTGCTGATTCTTATCCCACGCTTTTCAGACTCAGTAGCAAACCATCCAAGCAAGACCTGTAGGTCATTGCTCGATGAAGCCAACAGGACGACATCATCTGCAAACAACAGAGATGAGATCCTGTGGTCACTGAACATGACACCCTCCATTCCTTGGCTGTGCCTAGAAATCCTGTCCATAAAAATTATGAACAGGATTGGCGATAAAGGGC
The DNA here is from genome assembly GCA_020510985.1 of Pholidichthys leucotaenia. NCBI lineage: Eukaryota > Metazoa > Chordata > Actinopteri > Cichliformes > Pholidichthyidae > Pholidichthys > Pholidichthys leucotaenia. Next base: position 442,943,272 of record CM035838.1, read on the forward strand.
AGCCCTGCTGGAGTCTAACTCCCACTGTAAACGAGTCAGACTGAGTGTTGGCAATACAAACCACACAACAGTCGCATAGACACCGGATAGCTCGTAGCAACAAGCCTGATACCACATACTCCCGAAGCACCCGCCACAAAAAACCACCAGGGAAATGGTCAAATGTCTTCTCCAAGTCCACAAAACACATGTAGACTGGTTGGGCAAACTCCCACGAACCCTTGAGGATTCTTGAGAGGGTAAAGAGTTGGTTTGATGTGCCATGGCCGGGACAAAAACCATATTGCTCTTTTTGAATCTGAGGTTCGACCAACGGCCAGATTGTCCTCTCCATTACTCTGGTATAGACCTTCCCAGGAAGACTGAGAAGTGTGAGCCCCCTAAAGTTGGAACATACCCTCTGGTCCCCCTTCTTAAAGAAAGGAACCACCACCCCGGTTTGCCATGCCAAAGGTACTGTCCCCAACTTCCACAATGTTGCAGAGGCGTGTCAACCATGACAGCCCTACAACATCCAGAGCCTTGAGGTACTCAAGGTTAATCTTGTCCACCCCCGGTGACATAACGCACGGCTCAGGAGACACACACGCAGGCTCAGAGTGAATTTCACAGCTTTATTTAACAACAAGGATGTGTGGATACGTGTCTGTGGTATGTGGATGTACTGATGGCGGACGTCAGCGTCAGGCATGGAGGCAGGAAACCGTACAGCCAGACAACCCTGGGGAGAGAGCACAGGGAGAAGGTGACGGGCACCAAACCAGTACAACAGGTAACAAGGGATTTGTTGGCTTACTTGGCAGGGCAGGTGGCAGGCGTGCACAAGGGCAAATCCAGGAGACAGCAACCTGACGATGCACCTGACAGCAGCAACGAGATGGTGATGCAGAGGCGGAGTCCGCCGCCGGGGAAGATCCACCTGTGCACAGGGGAGAAACTGGAACACAAGAGGAGGTATGCTTACGTGGGTAATCTTGCTGGTAGGCGAGGGGGTTCCTCTGAAGCAAGTAGCCGAAGGGAGCAGACGGCTTCAGGCCGAGGCCCAGGGCAGAGTGGCTTATATGCCACGCTGCTGACGAGGTGCAGGTGTGCGCTCAGCTGGCACCGCTAATGAGCGGCGAGTTGTAACAGTACTCCCCCCTCTAGCAGCGCCTCCTGGTGATGGTTTATCGGGGTGCTTCCGGTGAAACTCGGTGATGAGAGAGCGATCCAACACAAATGAGGAGCGAACCCACTGCCTCCATTCTGGACCATAGCCCTCCCAGTCCACCAAATATTGTAGCCCGCGACCCCGCCGTCGGGAGTCCAAGATGGTAGAGACAGTCCAAGCCGGATGGCCATCAATCATCCGATGCGCGGGCGGCGCAGCAGGAGGAGGGCAGATGGGATCAGACACCACCGGTTTCACCTTGGAGACGTGGAAGGTGGGATGGATGCGGAGGGAGGGGGGAGTAGCAACACGCACAGCCACCGGGTTGATAATCTTGGTGACGGGGTATGGACCAATGAAACGTTTAGCCAACTTCCTCCTCTCACCCTTCAGGTTCACATCTTGCGTGGATACCCAGACCGGTTGGCCTACCTGGTAGGCAGGAGCAGGTCTTCTATGCCGATCCGCCGTGGCCTTATTGCGCTCTGCCGTGCGTAAAAGCGCATTGCGCGCAGCTGTCCAGATGGAGCGGCACCGCCTGAGGTGAGCCTGAACCGTGGGGACTGCCGACTCGTTCTCCAGCGAGGGAAACAGAGGGGGGTCGTAATCCAGGGACACCTTGAAGGGGGACATCCCTGTGGCTGAGGAGCGAGCGGTGTTGTGGGCGTATTCCACCCAGGAAAGGTGTTTGCTCCGTGACGCAGGCTTCGAGGCGGTGACGCAGCGGAGAGCAGCCTCCAGCTCCTGGTTGGTCCGTTCACACTGCCCGTTAGATTGGGGGTGATGGCCGGAGGAGAGGCTTACCTGGGCTCCTAATGCCTTGCAAAAACCCCGCCAGACGTCCGAGGTGAATTGGGGACCCCGGTCGGAGACCACGTCAACTGGTATCCCGTGCAGCCTGACCATGTGTTGGATGAGAAGATCTGCCGTCTCCAAGGCAGAGGGGAGCCTCCGCAATGGCACGAAGTGGGCGGCCTTGGAGAAGCGGTCGACGATGGTCAGGACAGTGTCGAAGTTGTTAGAGACGGGGAGACCGGTGACGAAGTCCAATGCGATGTGCGACCAGGGCCTACCAGGAACGGGCAGGGGCTGGAGCAAACCCGCAGGGGGGGAGTTGCCCGCTTTACTGGTGGCACAGATGGGGCAGGCCCGGGCATAGCGGGCAGCGTCCTTGTGCAGTCCCGGCCACCAGAAGGAGCATTGGAGCAGGTCAATCATCCGGGAGGTCCCAGGATGGCAGGCTAGCTTGGACGTGTGAAGCCAATGGATGACCTTCCCCCGAACGGAGGATGGAACGAAGAGCCTCCCCTCCGGTCCGCCGCCCGGGTCTGGCTCCGATTCCTGCGCCTTCCGGACCTTATTCTCGATCTCCCAGGTAATGGCCCCCACGATGCACGACCTGGGCAGGATGGTGTGTACAGCGCCCCCCGAGTCTTCAGGGGCGAATTGCCTGGAGAGGGTGTCAGGGAGTCCGTTCTTGGAGCCCGGCCTGAATGTGATGGTGAAACGGAATCTCGCAAAAAACAGGGACCAACGGGCCTGGCCGGCATTCAGACGCTTGGCAGTTCTTAAATATTCCAGGTTTTTGTGATCCGTTAGCACCACGAAGGGCAGGACGGCCCCCTCCAGCCAGTGACGCCACTCCTGGAGCGCGAGCTTGATGGCGAGAAGCTCCGTGTCCCCCACGTCGTAGTTGCGTTCCGCCGAGGACAAGCGCCGGGAGAAGAAGGCGCAAGGCCATTTGACCCCATCAGCAGGTGACCGCTGAGACAACACCGCCCCCACCCCTGTATCTGAGGCGTCGACCTCCACGATGCACTGCAGAGAGGGATCGACCTGGCTGAGGACCCGGGAGGATGAAAACTCCGCCTTCAGCACCTGGAAGGCCGCCGCGGCCTCTTCAGTCCACTGGAACCGGGTTTTAGGGGAGGTGAGACGGGTCAGAGGGCCGACGATGGCTCCAAAGTTGGGCACAAAGCGGCGGTAGAAGTTGGCAAAGCCGATGAATTGTTGCACCTGCTTTCTAGATGTGGGAGTCGGCCAATCTACCACCGCTTTAATTTTAGCTGGGTCTGGGAGCACCTGGTCATGGGAGATGACAAACCCGAGAAATGACGTCTTCTTGGCATAGAACTCACACTTCTCCGCCTTCACATACAACCAATGATCCAGTAACCTCTGAAGGACCCGTCTCACATGCACCTGGTGCTCATCCCTGGACTTGGAGAAGATGAGAATATCATCCAGGTAAACGAACACAAACAGACCGATGAAGTCCCGGAGAACGTCATTAATCAGGCGCTGAAAGACGGCTGGAGAGTTGGTTAACCCGAACGGCATGACCAGGTATTCAAAGTGGCCGTTCGGGGTACGGAAGGCTGTCTTCCATTCATCTCCCTCCCAGATCCGGACGAGGTGGTACGCGCTGCGGAGATCCAGCTTGGTAAACCAGGTCGCCCCCTGGAGGGAGTGGAAGGCGGTGTCCATCAGGGGCAGGGTGTAACGGACCTTCTCCGTGATGTCATTGAGGGCACGGAAGTCGATGCATGGACGAAGAGAGCCATCCTTCTTGCCCACGAAGAAGAACCCTGCACCTAATGGAGATGATGATGGGCGAATAATACCTGCACTGAGAGATTCCTTAAGGTAGGTGTTCATAGCCTCCTTCTCCGGTGCTGACAGGCTGTAGAGACGTCCCGAGGGAAGAGGCGCCCCCTGGCAGAGATTTATGGCGCAGTCGTAAGGCCTGTGTGGAGGAAGAGACATCGCCATGGACTTACTAAAGACCGCGCCCAGGTCGTGAAACTCCACGGGCACCAAGGAGAGGTCCAGGGGCGCGGCATCCTTGACCACGGGAGGAGAAGATGGAGAGCAGGCAGCGGATTGGAGGCAGGTGCTCATACAAAAGGTACTCCAGGCTGTCACCCTTCCGGTCCTCCAATCCAGGACGGGGTTATGGAGACGGAGCCACAGATAACCCAGGATCACCGGAGACACAGAGGATGGCAAGATGTAAAAGGAGATTTCCTCCCGGTGATTTCCAGAGACGATGACAGAGACGGGGTTTGTCCGGTGGGTCACTTTCCCCAGAGATGCACGGGAGAGATTGATGAGGGTGAGAGGAGTTTTAAGGGGCTGGCAACAGATGCCCAATCGGGTTGCCAGGCTTTGTGAAATGAAGCTGCCTTCCGCGCCTGAGTCCACCAGTGCATGAGTGAGATGCCCTGTGATGTTGTGGCAGAAACGGATGGGCAGCGACAAATGAGTGAGGGGAGTTGACTGGTTAGCGTCCGCGAGGCCCCCTACAGTGACTCGCGGACCTCCCCGTTTGGCTTCTCCGGGCATCGCTGCACCGTGTGCTGGTTGTCTCCGCAATACATGCAGAGACCCAGCTCACGTCGGCGTTGTCTCTCCGCTAGAGGGAGCTTTGCCCGGCCCGTCACCATTGGCTCCGACTCCTCGGAAACCTCCGGTGGCGGTAATGCCAGGGGGCGAGCTTGAGACCAGCGTGACGAGGCCCCCCGCGAGCGAGAAGGCAACTTCCGCTCTGAGGCGCGCTCGCGCAGCCGGTTGTCCAAGCTGATAGTAAGGGAAATTAGCTCCCCCAACGTTTCAGGGATGTCCCGACCAGCCAGTTCATCCCTCAGACCAGAGTTTAAACTGCGGAGGAAGATGCCGCAGAGGGCACGTTCCTCCCAGCCAACCTCCTCCGCTGTAACCCGGAAGTCAATGGCGTAGTCCGCGGCCGATCGGCTCCCCTGCTGAAGGCTGAGGAGGCGATCGGTCAGGACACTCTCCATACGGGAGTGATCAAAGACTTCCAGAAAATGTTTAACGAACTGGCCATAGGTGAGGGTGGCATAACCGGGCCTCGCCATTACAGCATAAGCCCAGGTGAGTGCATGACCCTCCAGGAGGTTTCCTATATAGCCAATTCGACTATGGTCTGAGGGGAAATCCCCGGGGACACGCAGAAACACCGACTCACATTGCATAATGAATCCCCGCGCTCCACCGAGCTTACCGCTAAAGCGGGTGGGGGTAGGAATGGGTGTGAGTCGAGCTGGGACACCCGGAGCTGGCTGGACGGCCGCTGAAGCAGCGGGAGCTGCACCTCCCTGACGAGCCGGGGGGAACGGCTGTCGAGGGTCCAGGCGGTCTAACCGGTCAGTTATTAGGGTTAATTGGTTGAGAATCACTTGTTGCTGATGAGCTATTAAATCCACCCGAGCCTCGAGGGTGGAAAATCGGCGTGCGAGCCCGCTGTCCGCCGAGCCGCTCTGCTGAAGCCGTACTGACATAACGCACGGCTCAGGAGACACACACGCAGGCTCAGAGTGAATTTAACAGCTTTATTTAACAACAAGGATGTGTGGATGCGTGTCTGTGGTATGTGGATGTACTGATGGCGGACGTCAGCGTCAGGCACGGAGGCAGGAAACCGTACAGCCAGACAACTCTGGGGAGAGAGCACAGGGAGAAGGTGATGGGCACCAAACCAGTACAACAGGTAACAGGGGATTTGTTGGCTTACTTGGCAGGGCAGGTGGCAGGCGTGCACAAGGGCGAGTCCAGGAGACAGCAACCTGACGATGCACCTGACAGAAGCAACGAGATGGTGATGCAGAGGCGGAGTCCGCCGCCGGGGAAGATCCACCTGTGCACAGGGGAGAAACTGGAACACAAGAGGAGGTATGCTTACGCGGGTAATCTTGCTGGTAGGCGAGGGGGTTCCTCTGAAGCAAGTAGCCGAAGGGAACAGACGGCTTCAGGCCGAGGCCCAGGGCAGAGTGGCTTATATGCCACGCTGCTGACGAGGTGCAGGTGTGCGCTCAGCTGGCGCCGCTAATGAGCGGCGAGTTGTAACACCCGGGGCCCAGCCACCGAAGAGATTTTTAACCACTTCTACGATCTTAGCTCCTGTGATGGGTGAGTCACCCCCCCCCCCCCCCGGTCCTCAAGCCCTGCTTCCTCTGCAGAAGGCGTGTCAGTGGGATTGAGAAGCAATCCCACTGACACGACCAAGCAGCCATTGAGAGCCTCCTGACCTACTGCTGTACAGTGTGGTTTAGAAGCTACACCGCAGAGGAAAGGAAGGACCTACAGCGGGTGGTGAGAGCAGCAGAGAAAATTATTGGCACCACACTACTGCCTCTCAAAGACATTTATTCTGGCAGACTCCAAAAGGCCAGGAGCATCCCTATGGACCCTACTCACCCCAGACATTCACTGTTTCCCCCCCTCCCTTCTGGAAAAATATGCTGGACAATTAAAACAAAAACAGACTGAAACACAGCTTCTTTCCCCAGGCTGTGAAAAGTATCACCCCACCTCCATCCCATTCCCCCCAGGATTGATGCAGCTGCCTAACAACAATTACTGTCTGCATTGTTCTCTATTCTATTATTTTTATTTTATTTACACTGCTGCTACTGGAGAGCTGCTAAACTGCATTTCACTGTTGATATTTTATATAGTGACAATACAGATCTATCTGTCCTCATTGTATTCCTTCCACCGCCTGACGATATCCCCAGTCAAAGTCAGCAACGCCCCATCCACACCATACACAGTGTGGACAAGGAGCTGCTTCCTCCTCCTGAGTCACTGGACAGTTTGCCAGAATCTCTTTGAGGCCAACCGAAAGTATTGTTCCATGGCCTCATTGAACTCCTCCCACGCCCGAGTTCTTGCTTCAGCAACTACCCGAGCTGCACTCTGCTTGGCTTGCCGGTACACCTCAGCTGCTTCAGGAGTCCCACACACCAACCAAGCTTAATAGGACTCCTTCTTCAGCTTGATGCCCCCCTCACCACTGGTGTCCACCACTTGGTTAGGGGGTTGCCACCACGAGATGCACCGACAACCTTGTGGCCGCAGCTCTGGGCCGCTGCTTCAACAATGAAGTTGGAGAAGATTCAAAGTTTTTTATTTGTCAATACTTCTATACATACAGGACATACAGGAGAACTGAAATGCTCTTTTTCTCTCTCTTAGTGGTGTGCGCAATATATAAGAAAAGAAGGAATAAGGATGAAAAACAACAGCAGTCTATGTACAGTAATGCTCCCTGTAGTGCAAATGAAGATAAAGATAAAACCCAGTAATCCTGTAATGCAAATAAAGATAAACGAGAAAACCCAGCAATTCTATATACAGAAAATGTGGAGTCATAATACCTGTAATTGCAAGTTCAATGCGGTTGTGTAGGTGCAGACAGTGAGAGATTGGACTGCACATGATCAATATTTCAATAACAGACAGACAGCAGCAGGTATGGAATTTGTGCAAATGGTTGCAGTAAGGTGCAGAGACACACAACAGCAGATGTATCATTGTTGGTGTGCCAAGTCTTTCTGTGCAAACAGCTGAGGTAGTTATTTTGGGGGTGAGTGTGTTACAGTCCAGGGGTGGTGGGGAGTGGGCAGAGTTCAGAGTCTTGATGGCCTGGTGAACAAAGCTGTTTAGCAGTCTTGGGGAGTGGGCCTGGAGGTTCTGGTACCTTTTCCCCGAGGGCAGAGTGCTGAAGAGGGAGTGTGAGGGGTGGGAGGTGTTGCCTGCAATGTTGATGGCTCTGCGAGTGAGGTGGGTGTGGTAGATGTCCGGGGGGGAAGGGGGGCAGAGGGGCACAGATGATCTTGCTGGCTGCTTTCACTGTGCGTTGTAGTGTCTTCCGGCAGGAGGTGGTGCAGCTTCCGTACCACACCATGTTGCAGCTGGTGAGGATGCTCTCAATGGTGCCCCGGTAGAATGAGCACATGGTGGGGGGGTGGAACTCATGCTCTCCTGAGTTTGCGGAGGAAAAAGAGGCAAGTTTGAGCCTTCTTGGCCAGTGATGTGGTGTTGTTGGACCAGGAGAGGTCCTCAGAGATGTCTCTCCCCCCCCCTCCCCGGAACTTGGTGAGCTCACCCTCTCCACAGCTGCTCCATCGATGATCAGAGGGAGATGCTGTGTGTGTCCTGTCCTAAAGTTGACCACAGTCTCCTTGGTTTTTCCCATGTTCAGGAAGAGGTTATTGTCTTTACACCATTGGACCAGTTGGCTCACCTAATTTCTGTAGTTGGCCTCTTCATTGTTTGTGATAAGGCCCACGATCATCGTGTTGTCCGCAAACTTGATGATGTGGTTGGTGTTGTAGGCTAGTACGCAGTCATGGGTCAGCAGGGTGAAGAGCAGCAGGCTGAGCACACACCCTTGTGAGGTCCCTATGCTCAGTGTGATGGTCTTGGTGTCATGGCTCCCTCTGGGCCGTCATCGACTACAGCTGCACACACACCTGCTGCCAATCTCCAGCGGGCTTTATAACCGGGCCTGCCTGAGACTCGGCACGGAGCCGTCTGTCATTCTTCCTCTGACACTCCTCGTGTCAACAGCCAAATTCCTGGCCTCATCCTCTGAGATCCTGATCTCCTCTTCGCTTCACGTAAGCCTAATTATCACTCACCTTTGTCAGTCGTCTTCCCCTGTGCATAGGTGGATCTCCTCGGCGGTGGAATCCACTCCTCCCGGCGGCGGTATAAGCCTTTATTGCCACTACAGGGCTACTAGCCCCATCCCCTGCATGAATCCAGTATGCTGTCTCCCTGGCTGCAGCCCTCAAGGCCAACCTGAGCGTCTTCACATCCATTTGCAAAGTAAGCTACTGTTACTATCAAGCTCTGTGCTCAGTGGACTGCATTAACACCTCTGCTCTGTCGTTATAGGGTTGCCAGGCTGAACGGCGTTCTGCTCTCCCCCGGGCACGTTTCCTGTACAGCATTTTATCATCACACGCACAACACACACTGTACATACACGCACCCACACACCCACTGTTAGCAATAAAAGGATAAATTGTATTCACTCAAGTCTGAGCCTTTGTTCCCTGGGTCTATAATTATGTCAGTATGGCTCCGTCAGAACGTCCCAGCGGACAGCGTGCTAGCACACCAAGTTAACAACCTAGAGGCTTGGGTGGATCAATTAGCTTACCAACAACAAGTAATCCTTAGCCAGCTAACACAGATCAACAGCCGGTTGGATCGTCTGGATGGGCAGCGGACGTTTCCTCCGGCCTCCGGGAGTGTGCCGGCTCCCGTTAGCCAGGCTAGTCAGGTCCCCTTGGCCCGGCTCACACCGGTTCCCACACCCGCTTGCTTCAGTGGCAAGCTCGGGGAGGCCCGTGGGTTCATCCTTCAGTGTGAGACAGTCTTCCAGCGGGTTCCAAGGGATTTCCCCACAGATCATAGTTGGATAGGTTACGTGGCTAACCTGTTAGAGGGTAGAGTGCTAGCTTGGGCATATGCTGTAATGACCAAACCTAGCTATGCTAGCTTAACCTACCAGCAGTTTATTTCCGATTTCCACGAGGTATTTGACCATTCCGACCGTGATAGCATGCTAAACACCCGGCTGCTAAATCTTCGACGGGGGGCAGGTCCGTGGCGGACTATGCTGTCGATTTCTGGGTGGTGGCCGCGGAGGTCGGGTGGGAAGATGCCTCACTCTGTAGTATATTCATTCTGAGCCTAAGCCCTAGCCTACGGGATGAGCTAGCCCATTTAGATAAGCCAGAGAGACTCACAGAGCTAATATCCCTAGCTATCAATTTGGATAACAGGCTGAGGGAGCGGGCAGCCGAGCGAAGAACTTCCGGTCACTCGGGCGCCCAGTTTTCCGCTTCTCCCAGTCATCTCAATTGGCCCTGCCTTCACCTGAAGCTCTAGACGGGCAGGAAGCTATGGTAGTCGGGCGCTCCAAGATTTCTTTAGCTGAGAAGCAGCGCCGCAGGGAACTGGGACTTTGCATGTACTGCGGTAGTGATGAGCATGAGGTTGAGAGTTGCCCCGTTCGGCCAAAAAGCGGGGGTCCATGCGTCACAGTAGGGGGACTCACGGACTCGTCTCGGCCTAATCCCCTCACCAAATGCCTCGTGCCTATTAGGTTCATTTACAGACAAACTGAATATGCCACACACGCACTGATTGACTCAGGGGCTGAGCAGAGCTTCATATTGGGGGACCTGGCAACCCAACTGGGGCTTCCCTGCCATCCACTCTAGTCGCCCCTTAAGCTCATTGCCCTATCTAAGACCCCCCTGGCAACGGTCTCCCAACAGACTGCCCCGGTGTCAGTTATCGTCTCCGGCAACCATCGGGAGGACCTATGCTTGTTGGTGCTGCCCTCTTCAACATCTCCGGGTTCATCTTGGGCTACCCCTGGCTCCAGCTCCACAATCCCTCGTTTGATTGGCAGACAGGGAGTGTCACTTCATGGAGCTCGTTCTGCCTCAGCGCTTGTCTGCAGTCCGCAGCATGCGCCCCGTCAGTGTCTCTGACCCCTCATGCCCCTCCTCCCCCTGACTTGTCCAAAGTGCCGTCTGAATACCACGACCTGGGGGCGGTATTTAGTAAGTCGCAGGCGCTGTCTCTTCCTCCCCACCGCCCTTATGACTGTGCCATCAATCTCCGGGCTGATGCCCCGCTGCCGTCGAGCCGCCTCTACAGCCTGTCTGCTCCGGAGCGGGAGGCGATGGATACTTATATCAAGGAGTTGCTCAGCTCCGGCATTATTTGACCGTCTTTGTCGGCGGTGGGGGCAGGATTCTTCTTTGTGGGTAAGAAGGATGGTTCCCTGCGGCCATGTATCGACTTCAGGGGTCTCAACGATATCACGGTAAAGGACAAATACACCCTTCCCCTTATGGACACGGCGTTCAACTCCCTCCAGGGGGCCTCTTGGTTCACCAAGCTCGACCTCCACAATGCATACCACCTCGTGAGGATCAAGGAGGGAGACGAGTGGAAGATGGGATTCCGGACCCCAAGCGGCCACTTCGAGTACCTTGTGATGCCGTTTGGGTTGACCAACACGCTGGCCGTCTTCCAGTGCCTCGTAAATGATGTTCTCCGGGACTTCCTTGGCTCCTTCGTCTTCGTCTACCTGGATGACGTCCTCATCTTCTCGCAGTCACTGGATGAGCATCGGGTCCACGTGAGACGGGTCCTCCAACAGCTCCTGGAGAACAAACTGTTTGTTAAAGCCGAGAAGTGTGAGTTCCACGCCAACACAACTTCGTTTCTCGGTTTTATAATCTCCCATAACCAGGTTCTCCCCGACCCTGAGAAGGTCAAGGTGGTGGTGGAGTGCCCCCCCCCGCCCCGTCAAGGAAGCAACTCCAGCAGTTCCTGGGGTTCGCCAATTTTTACTGCTGCTTTGTGCCCAACTACAGCGTGATTGCTCTCCCCTTGACCCGTCTCACGTCCCCCAAGGTGGCTTTCCGGTACATGGAGGAGACTTCAGTGGCGTTCAACACTCTCAAGGGGGAGTTCTTGTCCTCCCGTGTCCTCACACAGTTGGATCCTTCCCTCCAGTGCCTGGTTGAGGTGGACGCTTCTGATTCCAGGGTGGGGGCAGTTCTATCCCAGCGCTCTCCCGTGGACAGGGGGGTCCGCCCCTGCGCTTTCTTCTCATGCTGTCTGTCCCCGGCAGAGAGGAACTACGACATCGGCGACAGGGAGCTCCTGGCGGTGAAGCTCGCTCTGGAGGAGTGGCGTCACTGGTTGGAGGGGGCCGCCCAACCCTTCATTGTATGGACCGATCATAAAAATTTAGAATACCTGAGGACCGCCAAGCGGTTGAACTCCCGGCAGGCCCGTTGGTCACTATTTTTTGGGTGCTTTAACTTCACAATCACCTATTGCCCTGGGGTTAAGAATGCCAAACCGGACGCCCTCTCCAAGCAGTTTGCTGCAAATGTGGCTGAGGGTCACAAACACACCATCCTCCCAGCATCTTGTGTCGTCGGTGCCCTCTCGTGGGGCATCAGGGAGAAGGTCTTGAAGGTGCAGGAGGCTGAGCCCAATCCTGGAGGAGGACCCACGGAGCAGCTGTTTGTTCCCATGTCAACTCGGGGCGAGGTGATTCATTGGGCCCACTCCTCTAAGTTTTCGTGCCATCCAGGGGTGTCCCACAAGGTGGAGCTCCTTCAGAGGTCATTCTGGTGGCCGGGGCTTCGGAGGGACGTCACCGCCTATGTCCGCGCCTGTGCTCAGTGCGCTACCGGGAAGACCTCTTCCTCTCCCCCGGCTGGTCTCCTTCACCCGCTGCCAGCTCCCAGCCGACCTTGGTCCCATATAGCATTGGACTTTGTGACTGGTCTTCCCCCCTCCAACCACTTCAACACAGTCCTCACCATTGTGGACCGGTTCTCTAAGGCCGCCCACTTCGTTCTTCTCCAGGGGTTTCCTACGGCACGGGAGGCAGCGGACTTACTGGTACAGCACGTCATACACCTCCACGGGATCCCCACCAATGTCGTTTCTGATCGTGGGCCCCAATTCGTGTCCCAGGTTTGGAGGGCGTTCTGCAACGCACTGGGGTCAATGGTGAGCCTGTCGTCCAGGTACCATCCGCAGAGCAACGGGCAGTGCGAGTGGGCCAATCAGGAGTTGGAGGCCACTCTGCGTTGTTTCATCGCCTCCAGCCCATCGTCCTGGAGCAGCCACCTCCCCTGGATCGAGTATGCCCATAACTCGACTGTTTCCTCGGCGATCGGCATGTCCCCCTTCAGGGCCTCTTTGGGTTGCGACCCCCCGCTTTTTCCCGAAGAGGAGAAGGAAATGGCGGTGCCTTCTCTCCACGCCCATGTGAGGTGCTGCCACTGGCTCTGGACTACCACCCGCAGAGCTCTCCTTCGCACAGCTGAGCGCAGTACCAGGTGGGTCAGCAGGTATGGCTGTCTATGCAGCATATTAATTTGAAAGCTGAAAAACGGAAGCTGGCCCAGCGTTTCATTGGCCCCTTCCCTATTACACGTATTGTTAACCCTGTGGCTGTACGCCTGGCTGTCTCCCCCCCCCCCCCACATCTGCCCCACATTCCATATCTCCCAGGTGAAGCCCATCTGCTCCAGCCATCTCTGTCCCCCTCCCAAGACTCCACCTCCACCAGTATTGATTGACGGCGACCCGGCTTGGAGAGTCAACGCCATCCTGGACGTCCGCCGTTGGGGTCACGGCCTGCAGTACCTGGTGGACTGGGAGGGGTATGGCCCCGAGTGGAGGTCCTGGGTACATCTGTCATTCGTGCTTGACAAGCAGCTCATCAGGGACTTCCTCCGGATGCACCCGGGTAGGCTGGGTCAGGTGCCAGGAGGCACCTCTCGGGGGGGGGGGGGTGCTGTCATGGCTCCCTCTGGGCCGTCATCGACGGCCCAGAGGGAGCCGGGCCTGCCTGAAACTCAGCACGGAAACTCAGCACGGAGCCGTCTGTCATTCTTCCTCTTGACATGCCTTGCGTCAACAGCCAAATTCCTGGCCTCATCCTCTGAGATCCTGATCTCCTCTTTGCTTCACATAAGCCTAATTATCACTCACCTTTGTCAGTCGTCTTCCCCTGTGCACAGGTGGATCTCCCCGGCGGCGGAATCCACTCCTCCCCGGCGGCGGTCTAAGCCTTTATCGCCACTACAGGGCTACCAGCCCCATCCCCTGCACACAGCCAGTACGCTGTCTCCCTGGCTGCAGCCCTCAAGGCCAACCTGAGCGTCTTCACATCCATCTGCAAAGTAAGCTACTGTTACTATCAAGCTCTGTGCTCAGTGGACTGTGTTAACACCTCTTCTCTGTCGTTATAGGGTTGCCAGGCTGAATGGCGTTCTGCTTTCCCCCTGGCACGTTTCCTGTACTGCACTTCATCATCACACGCACAACACACACTGTACATACACGCACCCATACACCCACTGTTAGCAATAAAAGGATAAATTGTATTCACTCGAGTCTGAGCCTTTGTTCCCTGGGTCTATAATTATGTCACTTGGAGGTGTTGCTGCTGACCCGCATGTTCTGGGGCCTCCCTGTGAGAAAGTCCAGCACCCAGTTACAGAGAGAGGTTTTGAGTCCCAAGTGTCTGAGTTTTTGTATCAGGTGCTGGGGGGGTGATTGTGTTGAATGCTCAACTGAAGTCCAAGAACAGCACTTGCACATAGGAGTTCTTTGAGTCCAGGTGGGTGAGTGCTGGATGGAGAGCAGCAGCGATGGCGTCTTCTGTAGATCAGTTTGGCCTGTATGCAAACTGAGATGGGTCGTGGGAGGGTGGACTTGATGTTTTGCACGACCAGCCGCTTGACGCACTTCATTATGATGGAGGTCAGTGCTACAGGCCAGTAACTGTTGTAACTGAATGGGACAGGCTTCTTTGGGACTGATTTCTTTGGGACTGACAACAGCTTGACTCAGGGAGATGTTGAAGATGTCGGCCAGGACATTCTTGAAATCCTCTGCACAGTCCTTCAGAACGCGACCTGGTATGCTATCTGGTCCAGCTGTCCTCTTCACGCTAGCAAGATCCAGAGTTATAGCCTGCTTGTCTGTGGGAGGAGTGGTCTTCTGTGCTGATGTGCTGTTTTGCACTTCAAAGCAGCCAACGAAGTCATTTAAGTTGTTAAGCAGTGTGATGTCACTCGGACAGGTCTGAGGTGGAGGTTTGTAGTTTGTGAGGGTCTATGCCACGGCAGAGAGAACGCGCATCTCTGGTGTTGCTGAAGTGGCCGGATATTTTCTTGCTGTACTATTGTTTTGCCTCCTTGATACCACGGGACAGGTTGGCCCTAGCTGTTGTTTGTCCTGCAGTGTCACCGATCCCGAAGGCTGTGTCCAGAGCCCTCAGGAACCCATGGACCTCTGCTGTCATCCATGGATTCTGACTGGCATGAACAGTGACAGTTTTGCCGTGAGTAACATCATCAATGCATTTGGCTACAGTGGATATAAAAGTATGTAAACTCTGTATGCTCTCTTGTGAGTTGTGTACACCAGGTCCAGCAAGTTGTCTCCTCTTGTTGAAAAGTTCACGTATTAGTGTAGTTTTGGTAGGAGGGCCTTTAAATCTGCATGGTTGAAGTCTCCTGCTGTGATGGGGGATCCATCTGGATGAGCTGTTTGTGTCTCACTGATGGCCTGATAGACTTCATTTAGAGCTTTACTCCTCTCGCTGATGGTGGTGGGCAGGACATACACAGTGACTAGCAGGATAAATGTAATTTAAGTAGAAGGGTCGGCACTTGATGATCATAAATTCCAAAAATGGAAAACAGTGTTTGTGTACAACAGTCGCATCTTGGCATCAAGCGTCACTGATGTAAACACACACGCCTCCCCCTTGGATCTACCCTCCTTCCATGAACACCTGATCAGCGCGGAGGCATGTTAGCCCTGCTAACTGAATAGAACATGGCCCATTCAGACTCAGTGTCTCCAGACACCCTCAGAATGTGGTCAAAGTTCTTCCGGAGGTGGGAGTTGATGACCTCCCGGACAGAGGCCTCCGCCAGATGTTCCCAGCACACCCTCACTATATGTTTGGGTCTACCAGGTCTGAATGGCATTCTCCCCTGCCATCGGATCCAACTCGCCACCAATTGGTGATCAATTGACAGCTCTTTGAATATCGTCTTACTCTATGGATGTACGCTTCATCCAGTCTACTTTTTACCAAGTTCGGAGTTCACTGCCCCACGCACAGCTGTCTGATGTAAGCAATCATGTGTTTTCTTGTCCCGTTGCCCTTCTCCTTCAGGTGAGTGCTTCAATGACCCACCAGTCTCCTCCGTGCAGTAATTAGCAGCTCTGCCTCCACTCGATGCTCCAGCTTAGAAAAGTCTTTTACGCTTCGGGATTTTTTGAGCAATTCATTTTCCCCAAGCTCTTTTCCTTGCAATAATTTTATGAGCACCTGGTGCTTGCATAGTCACATGTCAAAACAATTCCTCTGATAGGCTATTGTTACTGGTACCCACGTGAGGCACTTGTAAAGTAGACCAATCAGCAGCCACACATGAATATCAAGTGATGGACATAGAATCTGACCAATCAACAACACTGTGATCTTTTTCATTGGCGCATGATGGGCCCTGATCTTCATAGGCCCCTGGGCTTCAGCCCAGCCTAGCTCGTTCATTAAGGTGGCCTTGAATATCTGGGACAACGCACATCCCTCTTGTGACAAACATATTTATCCCAATAAATGGAATGTCCCAGCTAAAACGGGACAGTTGGCAACTATTATTTGTGTCAGAGATGGGGTGGGCAGTGGGTGTTTACTGTGTTTACTCCATTGAAAGGGAAAATCAGTTTTCATGATATTTGACATTGTCCAAAGAATCACTCTCATCATCATAGCAGTCAGTTGGGGGCGACAATGACTGTTTCATTTAGGTCTGATCAGATTCCTCCATGCAGCTCTGTCCTTCGCCTTCAGCTGCCAGGAACTCCTGACCTCGTTAACCCGGGCAACGTCTGAGCCGGTATGAGTTGCTTTCTGACTGACCATTTCATGAAACTGCTTGCAAAGTATTTGAGTACCGCTAGCTTTTGCTGGACTAGCGACACATTCTTGGCAGATACAGGTATTATCAGTGGCAAGGACAGGCCAAGACAAGCTGACTCCAGTATCTGTTGCAGTCACTCTATCACTCTATAAAAGCAAGAAATCTGTGTGTGTGTGTGTGTGTCTGTCTGTCTGTCTGTCTGTCTGTCTGTCTGTCTGTCTGTCTGTCTGTCACATTTGTAGGACATCATAGGACGGCCTATGTCATAGGCCCCATGATGTTCGGACGGCCTATGATCTCTGCCTGAACATCGTAGGATGTCCTCTGAACTCAGGCATCATAGGATGACTCTCCATGCCTACATGACGGCAAATGTGTAACCTTGACGAACGCCAGTCTACACTACAAATGTCAGACCTTAAAGCACATTTCTAGGACATCATAGGACGGCCTATGATCTCTACCTCATCATCGTAGCGCATCCTATGAACTCAGGCATCATAGGACGACTCTCCATGCCTACATGACGGCAAATGTGTAACCTTGACGAACGCCAGTCTACACTACAAATGTGTAAAATGCCAAGCAAAGCGCTGATTTTCTTCGGGTGCTCCGGTTTCTTGGTTTCTTTTTTTCTTGTTCTTTGGCATGCACGGGCCTTCCTGAACAGGGTCGAAAGCCACTTTTTCAGGATCGTGCCCATGAACTGGAATTATGACACACCTATCCCTCAACCAGTGGTCTGAACGAAGAAGAAGACGACCCACCAGATGGAGAGCAATAGAATGAGGAAAACTGCTGCACGTCAGAAAGGATGCCATGAACATGAAACACCTCAGGTTCCAGCGGTACGCCACAGGCATGACTGTGAACAACACAGCCGTCTGAGACAGGAGGAGACCCTTCAGCAATGGGCATGCAGAAGTACTTGCTTATACTTGGTTTCTATGGGCATGGACGGGTATGCACGGCTATGTACTAGTTAAATTTGAATTTCAGTGTAAATGGATGCATTACCAAGCCCTACTTTCAACAGGGGGATGGCAGTGACTGCTGTCTATAGTGACATTCAGCTCTTATATGGTGATATTTTTGTTTGACATCTAAAATAGAATTGCTGCGTGCGTATGTGTGTGTGTGTGTGTGTGTGTGCGCGCGCGCGCTTTATTGATTTGTTTTTCTTATGGGGGATGGCAGTGGCTCAGGAGGTAGAGCGGTTCGTCCAATAACCACTTGGTTGGCGGTTCAAATCCCGCTCTCCCCAGTATCCTGCCGTTGTGTCCCTGGGCAAGACACTTCACCCCCAATTGCTCCTGGTGGGTCTGGAAGCACCATGTTAGGCAGCATGCCACCATCAGTGTGTGAATGTGTGTGTGAATGGGTGGATGGCAGGATCTGTAAAGCGCTTTGGTCATCAAGAGATGAGAATAAAAGCGCTATATAAGTGAACACCATTTGCCATTTACCATTTATCATTCCTCTAAAACTTGGGTTTGATAGGAATGATAAGGGGCGGCAGTGGCACAGGTATAGTGTGACCGACTACTGATCGGAGGATCATGGGTTCGATTCCCCCTCTGTCTGCTGTCCGCTTGTCGAAGTGTTCTTGAGCAAGACACTGAACCCCCAATTGCTCCTGGTGGCCTGGTTAGCGCCTGTGTGTATGGCAGCTCTGTCGCCATCAGTGTGTGAATGGGTGGATTGCAGGATCTGTAAAGCGCTTTGGTCATCCTAGGTAAGAAAAGCGCTATATAAGTGAATACCATTTGGGTGTAATGCTTGTTTTGGGACAATAATAATGACAGTTTCAGCATATAATAATTAATGTGATCTGTGAGGGAACCAGGCTTTTCAGTCCCTCCTAAGTCACAGTTGGGAGATGGCACATGTGGTGATTAGTTACATGTTCTGTCCAGGGTGTACCCTGCCTCTCGCCCAAAGATGCTGGGATAGGCTCCTGCCCCCCCGTGACCCGAAAAGGATTAAGCGGAAGAAGATGGATGGATGTTCTGTTCCTGATCAGTTCATGTTGGGTTGTGCAGAAGATTTTTACTTTAAAAAGTTGTCTTTACTTTTACACCATATATCACTGATGCTGTTTAGGGAAACAAATATCTGCCTACTTCTGCTTTAATCCTTACCGAAGTTCCCACTTACATTTTGGTGTATCTGTCTGACTTTGATGTTCCTCTTTGCTGTTTCACAGTTCTTCCCCACCATGCTGACCCATTTGTTCCGTGTCCATGGACTCCTACTTCTGCTTTAATCCTTACCGAAGTTCCCACTTACATTTTGGTGTATCTGTCTGACTTTGATGTGTCCTCTTTGCTGTTTCACAGTTCTTCCCCACCATGCTGACCCGTTTGTTCCGTGTCCATGGACTCCTGGTGGCCTCTCACCCTTGGGAGGTGATCGTTGGCACGGTAACCCTCACAGTTTGTTTGATGTCAATGAACATGTTCACTGGAAATGACCAAATCTGTGGCTGGAACTTTGACTGCCCCAAAAACGACGAGGTGGGTGATTGACTAGATAGATAGATTGATTGATTGATTGATTGATTGATTGATTGATTGATTTGGCAAATAATCATGACTGAAAATAATGTTTTCCCCTGCACACACATCACTCTTTCTCTTGGTTCCTTCTCTGTGGAGCACAGTGGACTAGGCTATGGACTCATGTAAAAGAGACTTTAAGTGACAGTGTAATTTATTGTGCTTAATAATTAAAGCAAACATCAGCCCAAGATTTGCTGTGGGACTTTGCAGCTCTTCAAAACAGAAGTGAGATACAAAGTCATATTATTAAGACATGGTGAGGGGTCACCTGTTTAACATGAAGCAGATTCATGTGGCATGAGTGCAAAATTGTTGCATTTTTATATTAAAAAAAATATAGCCTACTGTCGGGTTATCCAGATGAGATTAAATAAATTTGGCTTCAATTAGGCTACACTTTGAATCATTCTCTTAAAAGAATGACAGTAATGATGAGAAATAATGAAACAGTCATAAATTAGATGATGTGTGGTTCAGTGTGTATAGATTTCAGCAGATAGGCTCTCCAGTGTCTGGTCATGGATGACAACTGCGCAAAAGTCTGGTGGTTAAATTTAAAAGAAGAGTCACCAACATTCTGATCACCTATGGAGAGGATAAATAAATGAATTCTTAATGTGTGGGTTGCGTGGGATGAGAGGTGGGGTGGGGGGTTGCTGCAGCATTTTTGGGAGAGCGGTGGTGTATACATTTGCTAGTGAATGCATGAGAGACCAGGTAAGGGATTATGTGAGATTTGTTTGCTAAAGTAACCGACACTGAGAAATACTAGCTCCGGTAGAGGAACAGGCATACTTGCACGTTCATGGCCTTTAAACGCACTGCTGAAATATCGGCTGATAATGCACCACTGACTTTAGATGTGCTTTCTGCAGATCAAAAGCGCATTGGAATAAAATCCACCTTAATAATGCAGTGGAGTATGAAAGGGGGAGAGAGAGGAGGAGACAGCAGAGAACTGTGTGAGACCTTGGGTTACTGGCATACACACACTTTCAGCTCCTCCCTGTTCGGGGTCGCCACAGCAGATCATAGGTCCACATACTGTTTAGGCAAGGACTTTTACACCTGATGCCCTTCCTGACACATCCATTGGGACCGGCGCAATTAGTATACTGGCTTGTGCTTCCTCACGTGGCTGAGTAACCAACTTTCCTCATTTGATTATGCTGAGCACCAAGCTAGAAGGTTGAAAGTACCATTTTTATGGTCTTTGGTATGACCCAGCTGGGGCTTGAACCCATAACCTTGCGGCTGTGGTATGGATACTCCACCATTAGGCCACTACTCAGGCAGGTATACAGTTGCAATCAAAATTGTTTCACTCCCATTGCATTTTTGGCTTTATTGGCAAAATTTAAACTTTCAAGG
Source organism: Pholidichthys leucotaenia (assembly GCA_020510985.1). Taxonomy (NCBI): domain Eukaryota; kingdom Metazoa; phylum Chordata; class Actinopteri; order Cichliformes; family Pholidichthyidae; genus Pholidichthys; species Pholidichthys leucotaenia. The sequence continues at coordinate 442,963,665 of CM035838.1, forward strand.
GTCCACGCCCAAAGGGTTAGGGTTAGGGTTAAGGTTAGTTGCCTCCCACTTGAGGTGTTTCAGGCATGTCCGTCTCAGAGGAGACCCGGGGCAGACCCAGGACTCGCTGAAGAGACTATGTCTCCCAGCTGGTCTGGGAACACCTTGGTATCCTCTCTGAAGAGCTGGAGCAGGTGGCTGGGGAGAGGGAAGTCTGGGCTTCTCTGCTTGAACTGCTGCATCCGCGACATGGACCTTTGGAAAAGTGGTAGAAGATGGATAGAGGATGGATACCCGAACTCCAAGACGTACACCACTACTGACCCAAAGGCACATGAAAAGTCAGCTCCAGTTTGCTCAAAACTATATAAATAAGCCAAAGAGGTTTTGGGATTCTTTTCTGTGGAGCAATGAAACAAAACTGGAACTTTCTGGGCCTATGGATCAGCGGTATGTCTAGAGCAGGAAGAAGGAAGCATACGCTGAAAAGAGCACCCTTCCTACAGTGAAGCATGGCAGTGGCTCAGTGATGCTCTGGGGCTGGTTCGCTTCCTCTGGCACTGGAAACCTGCAGCGTGTAGTGGGTAAGATGGATTCTGTCAACTATCAGGAAAGCCTGTGAAAAAAAGTCATGATGTCTGTGAGGAAGCTGAAGCTTGGGCATCATTGGACCTTCCAACAGGACAATGATCCCAAGCGTACCTCAAAGTCCACCAAGACTTGGTTTCAGAAGAAGTCCCGGAAGATACTAGAGTGGCCAACACAGTCGCCTGACTTATACCACATTGCAAATCTCTGGTGGGGTTTGAAAAAGGTGCTTGCAGCACGTAAACCCAAGAATATCAGTGAACTGGAGGTCTTTATCCATGAGGAATGAGCTAAGATTCCTCAGAATGCTGCCAGAAGCTGATGTCTGGCTGTGCACCATGTTTGTAGCAGGTCATAACAGCAAAAGGGTGCTCTACTAAGTACTAAAGATGCTTGTCATGAAGGGGTTGAATAATTTTGAGACTGCAGTTGTGGTGGACACCCATATGTGACCTACTTTGTGACTCACATTTTAGATCAGAACAAAGGCAGAGCTTCCTTGGAGATTACAGGAAGCTGCAAGGATGTTAGCTTTGGTATGCAAGGCTTGAGACTGTGGGGGTGTTATTAAAGGATTAAAGAGGAGATGCATTGTAGACAGTGGGGGTGATATCAGAGAGAGGGGATGCATTGTTACTGTCAATTATAATGCAACGTGATCTGTGATACATGTGACTTGTGAACTGTGAGAGTCCTGGTATTTATGGACGAAAGTTTCCTGTGTTGTCCTCTTTCTTCTTTGAGATGCTGGTGAATGTGAATAAAGCTGACTTGAGAGAAACCTGTCTCGTCATTCTCACATTCCCACACAGTAGACATTAAAAGTGGCATTTTGTGTTGAATGTGGAGAGACCACTTAATGTTAGGTGTTGAGCTATTTAAATTGTTTATTGCAAACAGCTGCTAGTTTGTGCATTTTTCCAATAAACCTAATTTGCAGTGTTGGTTGAATAATTTTGATTGCAACTGTATTAAAATAAAATTAACATGTACTCATTGTATAACAAATGTAATGACTTTATAATCTTAAGAATCATTACATTTTTTTATTTGTATTTTCAGTATGTCCCAACTTTTTCTGACTCAGGATTATAAAACTAATCAGTAGTAGTGTATTTTTATCACCATACAGTATAAAGTACTTCATGAACCTTGGCTCTGGGAATAGCCTCTATGCATTGTTGATGCTATATTCCTGTTTTACAGCAAATCCTGAGCAGTGACATCATCATCTTGACTATCACACGCTGCATTGCCATTGTTTACATTTACTTCCAGTTCCAGAACTTGAGACAGCTGGGATCCAAATATATTTTAGGTACATGTGCTAAGAAGTTTTTACTACTGTTATTGTGTGTTATACATGGTTGTATAGTGATTGTTTCTGTTGACCAATAAACATGTCTGCAGGAATTGCTGGACTTTTTACCATATTCTCCAGCTTCGTCTTCAGCTCAGTCGTCATTCACTTTCTTGATAAAGAACTGATAGGCCTGAAGTAAGGCTGCACTCAGCACTATGTTATTTTATACTGTATCTACATTTATATTTCCATTTAATAACTTCATCCTGTCTGCAGTGAGGCTTTGCCCTTCTTCCTGCTTCTCATTGACCTTTCCAAAGCATGCTCTCTCGCCAAATTTGCCTTAAGCTCCAGCTCTCAGGTATGAAGAAATATTTAATCATATTGCATCTCGCATCTAACTGCATGCCGGACTTGAATGGAGTACATGTGTATTTTCAGGATGAAGTTAGGAGTAACATAGCTCATGGGATGGCAGTACTAGGACCTACCTTCACTCTGGATGCTCTCGTGGAGTGTTTAGTGATCGGAGTGGGAACCATGTCAGGTAATGCTTCCATTTCAGTTTTTACTGAATAATTAGAACAAGACCTGATGTGTGCTCTGTAAGGTCTGTGTACTGTACTGCTTCTTGCTTCCATTAACTGATCTGCCATAGTTGGCAGGTATAAAGGACAGTTACTGGTGAAGAAATATTAAGTGAAAGTAAACTTCTACAGTTAAATAATTCAGCTCAGCTATTACTTTCATATTGCTGCTTGGTTGCTAGGTCTTCTATTTAATTTTTTTTTTTTTTGTACTTATTTTGTACCCGTAGGTAGATTTGTTTTGCAGTCTGGTGACAAGCCACCAGCTGCTGGTCGCTGCGTGCGCAAGCGCCCCTTATCCCTAACCTGCATGTTTTTGGCATGCGGGAGGAAACCGGAGAAATCCTGGAGTAAACCCACGCAACACGGGGAGAACATGCAAACTCCACACAGATCACTGTTGGCCGGGGGCAGGGATCGAACCCACGATCTCTGCGATCCCCCGACCGAGGGTAAACTGTGCTGCCGCAGTGCTAACCACTGCACCGCCATTTACTTTTTCTCTTGTTTTTATTTATTCATATGAAGTCAGGTGCAAAAGAGTCTTCTTCAGGACCAATCCACTGACATCCTGTGCATTTATAGACATCCTGCTCCTACTGTGGGTTGCTGTGATATTGATAGTTTTGTGGTGAAATCATACTGTTTGGTCTTGACTTGGTCTCGATCAACCCCTTAGTCTTGGCCTTGTTTGGTCTTGGGGGACTCTGGTCTTGGTCTAGTCTTAATGAGGTTGTGACTACAACACTGCCCAGGCTGTCATCAAGTCTTCAATTCATTTTGACATTAAACATGATGCAACATAGATTTGTTCTTCTTCACACCTGTCTACAAACAGCCTGGGTCCACCTCTGACCAGTAAAGTTGAATCACAGACATTGATTATGAGTGATTATGGTATTTCCAAGTCCCTCTGACAGTCACATCTTACAACCCACTTTGTGTAAGTCATGCATACCCAAGGACCTGGCTGCTTCCCTTCAGTAGATTAAGTGGTTACAGTTTGGCATTAAAACAGCTGTCCTTTTTGTAATGGTTACCATGTCTCTTGTATCTTTCAGGTGTGAAGCAGTTAGAAATCATGTGTTGTTTTGGATGCATGTCTGTCTTGGCCAGCTACTTTGTGTTTTTGACTTTCTTCCCTGCATGTGTCTCTTTGGTATTGGAGGTAGGATAACAGTTTTCCCAAAACACCTCTACTAGTATGATATAGTTTCAGTAGTTACATACGTCATCATGTGTTTGCTTGCAGTTATCTCGTGAGAGTCCGGAAGGCCACCCTATCTGGCACCAGAGCCACTTCTCTAAAGTGTTGGAGGAGGAAGATAATGAACCAAACCCAGTGACTCAGAGAGTCAAAATGATAATGGTAACTACCCCTAAACCTGATCTGTTTTTTATATTTTGACATGATGCGAGTTCTGTTCTCTGCTCTGTGTACAGTCCCTGGGCCTTGTGATGGTTCATGCACATAGCCGCTGGATTGCTGAGCCCACGTCCATCAACACAACAGTGGGCCTTCCTGAAGTTGCCACGGAGCTTGACCACCTCTCACCCAGGAGGATTGAACCTGACAAACCGCTTTGGCACTTCTACCTCACCAGGTAATGGTATCAATACTGTGCTAATGTTGTTTCTAAGCTGCTTCAACTGTTAAGGGCCAACACCGAAAGATGTCAATCAAGTCTCATATCCCCACCTATAGACAGTTTAGAATCACCAGCTCATACAGGCAAAGGTAGAATGGGCAAACTTCACAGCTGCCCAACTGCCTTGTTTCAACCCAAGACCTTTGAGCCTATGACCAGTGAGCAGTGCATCCATCATACGTGCTTCTGTTTGTCTTCCCTGACAGGATGATAACCCTGGATGTTGAGCAGGTGATCTGTCTGGCCTTAGCTCTGGTGCTGGCTGTCAAGTATATTTTCTTTGAGCAGGCTGAGATGGAGTCTACACTATCACTCAAGTATCCCATCACCCTGTCCACACACACTCCAAACCTGCAACAGTCCTCTGAGAGCTGCTACAGGCAAGATGTGTGTGCTCGGCCAACCCTGCACCCAAAAACACTGGTCCCAGCTGCTGCTCACAGGGAAGACACAGGTGGGTTTGACTTCATCAAGCATGCTGTAATGCATACATGTTTTATTACTTTCAGTTTCTAATCCAACTTCACCATTTTCCCATAGATGAAGTTATCAGACCCTCGTCTGACATGTCTGCTAAGAGCTTATTTGTTGTGGGGACAGAAGAGGAGGAGTTCAAGTCTGGCACTTCTCAGCTCAGACCCTTCCGAGAACCTAGAGAGCTGGAGCAATGTTTGGCCATCCTGAAAAACCCTGAGGTGAGACATACACACAAATTCACACAGGAAATACTTTTCTTGTTTAATCATGCCCTTTTACAATTCTGAGCACGGGTGTAAGCCGTGCTCAGCCTCTAGCTTAGTTTAAGTCTTTTCTGTATTTTTGCATCTCTGTTTATTTTCTATTTATTTTGGGTTGATGTAGATGGTTATTTTAGTTTGGGTATTTTCATGCATTTCTGTATTTTGTCTCTGTTTATTTATGAGTTGTCTTGTATTCTTAGTTTTGTCATCATAGTCTTGTCTATGGGGTGGCTGTGGCTCAGGAGGTAGAGCAGGTCGTCCAATAACCAGATGGTTGGCGGTTCAAATCCCGCTCTCCCCAGATATCCTGCCGTTGTGTCCCTGGGCAAGACACTTTACCCACCTTGCCTCCAGTGTCCGTATGAATGTGTATAAATATTCGGTAATGGTCAGAGAGCCGTTGGTGCAGATTGGCAGCCACATTTCCATGAGTCTGCCCCAGGGCAGCTGTGGCTACAGTAGTAGCTTGCCACTACCATTGTCTGTCTGGAGTGAGTGAATAATGTATCTATTTGTAAAGTGTCTTTGAGTATCTATGATAAAGCACTATATAAATCTGATGATTATGTATTTGTGTACCATCTTATATCTATTGTATTTTTTTTCTCTTGGGGTTGTGTTATTTCATCCTTTGTATCATTATTTATTCATTCCGGTTTGCTTTTATTTCAACAGCGCCCTGTGTACTGCCTGCTGTCAATCTGTGATTCACAGGCTGCACAGCTGTCACTGATTGCGCTGTTCATTTCCTCAATCATAGACCCACACCTGATCTCAATTGTTTGTCCCTATTTAAGATCTGCTGTGAGGCTTTCTCCTTGTAGCGGTCTTCTGGTCCAGACGTTATCCTGCACCTCTCTGTAAGCCTAAGTATTTCCCTGTGTTTGCTGTTGAGCTGAATGGGTGCGCTCCTTTTCCCCTGACATGAGCCCCGGTTCTTCTCGGGTGTGACTCCATCTTCTCTCTCCTCTCGTGAGCCCTGTTCACCTCCGACGTTATCCTACTTGCCACTCCTTTATTTGTAAGTGTAGTGAAGTGTTGTGTCCCTTATTAAATGTGCAAAACTCACAGCCTACGTTTGGAGTCTTCAGTCTGCCCTTGAAAAGGGTGATTTATGACACTCCCCTTTAAATGAATAAATGGTTACCTCAATCCTTTTTAATCCTCCTCATTTTGCAGCAAATTGCTCATATATTTGATGCTTCAGCCTGTGTTTCATTTGAGGGCTTTGATGACCGGGACAGTGACTTGTTTAGGCCTGGGCTCATGGCAGACATCTCACGAAGGATGTACAGAACACTCTTTGTAAAATATGATCATCAGAGAACATCTAGTTATGTTTCTGTCAGCCATGTGTACAACACACCATGTGAATTCCATGTAAATCTGATGGTGCCTGTGCTTTCTCACTCCCTTAACTCCTGTTTGAGGAGTCACTGAGACGCCATCCTGACAAACTGTCCACCAGACTGCTCAATCTGTCACGGTTGTGGGCCAGTGCCTGGGTCTCCACGAAAGTTTTTCCTGCCTGCCATGTTTGAGAGAATGGTCAAGTCACGTGCAGGATGCTACACCAGTGAATGCACACGACACAGAGAAGCAACGTTTAAACACAATTTTATTGAACAAAGTAAACTTAAAGTTGGAAAAAAGCACCACTCGCCAGAGGAGAACCCAGCCTGTAAAGAGGGAGACAAGAGCAGGTTAGCAATAAGGAGGGAGACCGGGAACAAAGAATTACAGGGATGAATCTTACGAATTGTGAGCAGAGAACCCGGCAGAGGAACCCAGCAGGAAACAGATGAACCAACAAGGTGGAGATGGCAGAGAGTTGAGGAGGTGTGGAGCTGGGAGAAGTGTCTAACCGGGTGAAGGAGGCAGCCTGGAGTGATGATGATGATGGAGCAGGTGAGTGCACAACAACCCCCGGAGACGCACCACGGAGAAGGCAGCAACCTGGGAGAGAGGAGGAGAAAAGGAGTTAACGGCAGAGTTCCTTGGTTATTCGTGCGACAACTTACTTTACTTGGATGGCAGCTATACTCAACGAGCCAGCGCTGGAGCGTTCACGAATTGGTCCTTTTAAGCGCTGGCAGGGCAGAGGCAGTAGGTGCATCCACTCAGGCAGGTGTGCTGATCACCTGCGGAGCCAGGGTCTAGATGAAGAACCTCCCACAGAAAGGGAGGAGGAGCGCGCTCACCTGATCATGACAGTGCCCCACCCCTCAAGGGGCACCTCCTGTTGGCCCACCGGGCTTGCTGGAATGGGCTCGGTGAAAGGCCTGGACTATCCCCCTGTCATGGAAGTAGGAGCCGGGGATCCATGACCTTTCTTTGGGCCCGTAGCCCTTCCAGTTGACCAGGTATTGCAACCCCCGGCCCCAATGGTGAACGTCCAGAATCCTCTGAACGGTGTAGGTGGTCTGGCCGTCGAGGATCCAAGGAGGAGGAGGCGGCTTCGGCGGGGGGGGGGGGCAGAGAGGACTGGCAGAGAGGGGCATTATCTTCGAAGCGTAGAATGTGGGGTGAATGCGGAGTGTCGGCGGAAGCTCCAGGCGGACCGTTACGTTATTGATGATCCTGGAGATGGTAAACGGACCCAGGAAGCGAAGTGACAATTTCTGGGACTCCGTTTTTAGGGGCACCCGGTCTGCCGACAGCCACACGCTCTGCCCAACTGTATACTTGGGCACTGTAACTCACCTGCGGTCCGCGTACTGACGATTCTGCTCAGTGGAGCGGAGAAGGGCAGCCCGGGTGGCCCTCGAAAGATGATGGCAGCGGCGAGCATGGGCCCCCACAGATGGTATGGCGACTTCCCTCTCTGCCATGGGCAGCGGGGGGGGGGGGTATATTCCATGGAGGCCTCAAAGGGCATTAATCCAGTGGATGAGGAGACTGCAGAGTTGTGAGCATACTCCACCCAGGTCAGATGGGTGCTCCAAGTGGATGGGTTACAGGATGCCACACATCTGAGGGCGGCCTCCAGGGATTGGTTGGCATGCGCAGCCTGCCTGTTACTCTGTGGGTGGTATCCAGATGTGAGGCTGACCATGGTGCCCAGGGAGCAGCAAAAGGACTTCCACACTTGGGAGGTGAACTGTGGACCCCGGTCAGACACATTGTCCAGAGGGATGCCGTGCAGATGGATGACGTGGGTGGAAAGCAGGTTGGCAGTCTCGGGAGGCAGAAGGCAACTTGGGGAGGGGCACCAGATGAATAGCTCTGGAGAAATGGTCCACGATGGTGAGGATGACGGTACTGTCCTGCAAGGGGGGAAGTCCAGTAACAAAGTCCAGAGTAATGTGCGACCAAGGCCAACTGGGAACCGGTAATAGGTGTAAGAGGCCAGCAGGAGGTGAAGAGTCAGATTTGTTCTGGACGCACACTTGGCATGCCTTGGCATAGTCCTGGACATCCATCCGCAGCGTGGGCCACCAGAACACTCATTGGATCAGATTGATTGTCCAGGAAACCCCTGGGTGGCAGGCAAAGTGACTAGTGTGACCCCATCGGATGACGTCACTGTGGAGGCTGGCTGGGACAAACAGATGATCATTGGGTCCCCCCTCGGGTTTGGGCTCAGTAGACTGGGCCTGCCGGACCCTCTGCTCGATCTCCCAGGTAAGAGCACCAAGAATACAGGAGGAGGGCACAATGGGTTGGGGGAGTGAAGGGGGGCTGGAAGGTCAGGGGTGAACTGGCTGAAGAGAGCATCCGGTTTGATGTTGTGGGAGCCAGACCTGTTGTGATGGTAAGATTAAATCAGAAAGAACAGGGCCCAGCGGGCCTGCCTGGCATTTAATCTGCGGGCCGACCGAAGATACTTTAAATTTTTATGGTTGGTCCACACTACCGACGGGATGGACCACTCCCTCCAGCCAGTGCCTCCACTCCTCAAGAGCCATTTTAATGGCCAGGAGCTCTCGGTCCCCTACATCATAGTTCCTCTCGGCTGGCATAAGCCACAGAGAGAAATACGCGCATGGGTGGATCTTCTGATCAGAGGCCAAGCGCTGCGAGAGGACAGCACTGCGAGAGGACAGCGCCCACCCCGAATCAGAAGCGTCCACCTCTACAATTAACTGGAGCTGAGGGTTGACCTGGGCCAAGATGGGTGTGTTGGAAAACAGGTCCTTCAGTTTGGAGAAGGCCCACTCGGCTGCCTCAGACCAGGAAAAAGGCACCTTGACCGAGGTCAGCTGAGTAAGAGGCTGTGCCACCCCACTGTAATTCCTGATGAATTGGTGATAAAAATTTGCAAAACCCAAGAAGCGTTGAAGCTCTTTGCGGGACTGGGGCATAGGCCAATCAAGCACAGCCTTCACCTTGGCCGGGTTGGCCCTCAGTTCCCCCTCAGCAACAATAGGAAGTTCCTTTCCTAGGAAGGAAGTGGAGCGGGTGGAAAACTCACACTTTTTGGCCTTCACAAAGAGCTGGTTTTCCTGGAGCCGCTGTAACATGGCCCTGACATGGACTGCGTGCTCCTCTGGCATGCGGGAAAAGACCAAAATATCGTCAAGGTAAACAAACACAAATTAGTTAACCATGTCGCAGAGGACGTCATTGATCATGTGCTGGAAGACGGTGGAGGCATTGGTGAGCCCAAAAGGCATCACAAGATATTCGAATTGCCCCTGGTGTGTTTTAAAAGCCGTCTTCCACTTGTCTCCCTTGCGAATACGGACCAGATGGTACGTGTTGCGCAAATCCAGTTTGGTAAACACCCGCGTGCGCTGAAGGAGCTCAAACACGGAGTTGATCAGAGGCAGAGGGTATTTATCCTTACCTGTAATGGTGTTAATTCGTGAAAATCAATGCACGGGCGCAGAGATCCGTCCTTCTTCCCGACAAAGAAGAACCCTGCCCCAAGAGGAGCCGAAGAGGGCCAAATGAGGCCGGCGTTCACAGAGTCCTTGATGTAACTTTCCATCGCCTCCCTCTCTGGCCCAGAAAGGCTGTAGAGCCGGCTGGATGGCAGCCGCACACCCAGGAGGAGATCGATATCACAGTTGTATGAGTGGTGAGGAGGTAAAGAAAGTACTCTCAACTTGCTGAAGACCTCCCCAAGGTCATGATAGACCTCAGGTACAAGGCTGAGATCCGGTGGCTCCACTGGAGGGGAGGAGATGGGAAGGGACGGCGAACACTCAGCTGAGCAGAGGCAGGATGCTAAACAAAAAGGGCTCCCGGAAGAGATGAAATTTTGTGCCCGTTTAATAATGGGATTATGCTTCCGGAGCCAAGGATACCCCAGAACCACCGGGGAGGACGAACTAGGGAGAACAGGGAATGATAAAGTCTCCTGGTCGTTCCCGGAAAGAAGGACGGAGATCAGCGCCGTGCGATCAGTAATGGAAGCCACATTATTGCCAGATAATGCCATGATGTTTAATGAAGTTGGCAATTTATTCATGGGGATGCCTACTTCCCACACGAGCCATGAAGAAATGAAATTCTGTTCCGCCCCTGAATCAATTAATGCAAACACTCTCCTCTCGACCCCCGGTAACTGAATGAGGGCCCGGATGGAAAAGTTATCAGGGGGATGAATGGAATTCCCGCTTGTCAGACCCCCCCACGGCTACTGACGGGCCACGTCTTTTTGGTGTCAGGTGGCAGTTAAACAGTTTGTGCTCTAAAGAGCCACAGTACATGCATGCACCCGCTCTCCTCCGTTGCTCGTGCTCCTCCGGAGTCAGATGAATTCGGCCGAGCACCATTGCTTCTCAGGAAGAGTCGGCTCCACCTGTGCCAGTGGCTGGGAAAGGCATGCGTGAAACAGACGGGCCAGAGGAGGTCCTCCGCTCCTTTGTGCGCTTGTGGTATTGGTTATCCAAACTGACGGCCTGATCGGTGAGCCCGTCCAGAGAGGAGGGAATGGCATGAACCGCCAGGTCGTCGTGGAGGTTGGCATTTAAACCCTGAAGGAAGGCGCTGCGCAAGGCAACGTCATTCCAGCCAGAGTCCGCTGCGGTGACCCGAAACTCCACAGAGAAGTCGGCAGCAGACTGACTCCCCTGGCGGAGTGACATAAGACGGCTCATAATGTTACCCTCACTCTCAGTATGGTCAAAGGCCTGGGAGAACTCACCAACAAATCTGTCAAAAGTGTAACTAGGGCCCTCCACACTGTCGAGAATGGACTGAGCCCAGCAGGAGGGTCATAAAATGAATTTTGGACGTGTCGTCTGGGTACTCCCTGCCCACCTGCCCCAAATAAAGCCGAACATGACACAAAAACCCCTTACATTTCCCCACCTCCCCCGCATACGGGGCCGGTGAGGGAATGGAAGTGGTTTGGCGAATGATGGAAGAAACTGGGACGGCAGGTGGCGGGGCAGGACCCAAACAAGACATGTGGCTAAGATGATCGGTGACCGTGCTCAGCTGCTGCGTAATTGTCTGCAGCTGTTCCGTGAGCATGACCACCTGCCTTTCTGTGACGTCGAGACGGTAAAGGGCAGAGTGCTCCACTGATGTAGCACCTGCTGAGCTTAAGTCATGGCTGGCTCGTTTATGTTTGAGAGAATGGTCAGCTCACGTGCAGGATGCTTCACCAGTGAATGCACACGACACAGAGAAGCAACGTTTAAACACAATTTTATTGAACAAAGTAAACTCAAAGTTAGAGAAAAGCGCCACTCGCCAGAGGAGAACCCAGCCTGTAAAGACGGAGATGAGAGCAGGTTAGCAATGAGGAGGGAGACCGGGAACAAAGAATTACAGGGATGAATCTTTCGAATTGTTAGCAGAGAACCTGGCAAAGGAACCCAGCAGGAAACAGATGAGCCAGCAAGGTGGAGCTGGCAGAGAGTTGAGGAGGTGTGGAGCTGGGAGAAGTGTCTGACCAGGTGGAGGAGGCACCGTGATGATGATGATGATGATGATGATGGAGCAGGTGAGCACACAACAACCCCCGGAGACGCACCACGGAGATGGCAGCAACCTAGGAGAGAGGAGGAGAAAAGGAGTTAACAGCTGAGTTCCTTGGTTATTTGTGCGACAACTTACTTTACTTGGATGGCAGCTATACTCAACGAGCCAGCGCTGGAGCGTTCACGAATTGGTCCTTTTAAGCGCTGGCAGGGCAGAGGCAGCAGGTGCTGAAGAGATGCTACCATAACATTTTGGGCATCTTGTAAGTACAAGATGCCCAAAATGTTATGGTAGCATCTCTCTTCCAGAGTCCTGTGTCTTCCTAAATAATAGTAATAACTTTGATTTATATAGCACCTTTCAAGAGACCCAAGGACGCTTTACCAAGGTATTAAGATGGAACACAACAAAAGATTAGCTGCCAAAGGCCTGAGTGAATAAGTGTCTTTTTAACTCAGACTTGAAGATGTCCGTAGAAATAGCATGGAAAATCTCCATTGGGAGAAAGTTCGGGGGGGGGGCACCACACTGAAGGCTCTATCATCAAAGATATGGATGTTGATGCGAGGAATGGAGAGGAGGCCTGAGTCAGAGGACTGCAGGTGCCTTGATGGGGTATGCTGATGGAGGAGGTCCGATAGGTAGTGTGGGGCAAGGTTGTAGAGGGATTTATAAACAAGCAGGAGGCGTTTGTAGGTGATGCAGTACTTGACCGGTAACCAATGTAGGTGAGTGAGGGTGGGGGTGATGTGCTGCAAAGGCTTAGTATGGGTAAGAACCCTGGCAGCTGAGTTTTGAACAAACTGGAGCCTGTCGTGGGCTTTATTGGAGACCCTGAACAGGACTCCATTCCTCTGCAGTTTAGCTGTGAGGGTCCAAGTTTTGAATGCATACAGGAAGATGGAGAACACCAATGCATGCAGGAGTCTGATCTTATGATGCAGGTTGATGTCATGATCTCTCCATGCTGTCTTTAGTTTTGACAGGGCTGTCATTTGTCTGTGCAGCTCTTGCAAGGATTTCTGGTCTTGGTCCTTTGTCACTGATGATAGCCCATAGGCACTTGAACTTTTGCACAGTCTCTAGTTTCTGGTTATAGACTGTGATGACACCCTTTTCATTTATCATGAGCTTATCTATCTCCCTTCTGTTTTTTTGTTTTTGTTTTGTTTTGTTTTTTTGTGTATGCTCTGTTAAGGTTTTTGACCAGGCTGGCTAGTTCATCTCCTTCTCCCATTTATGACATCGGAACTCCATTAGCCAGTAGGTACCAAATTAACGATGAGTCCAATGCTAGCAGATATCTGAAAGATACTGCGGATGTCTAAAATCTTCACACAACTCAGCAAGATAATCAATCTTAGTTGTGCCTGACCCACTGGGTGAAATGATCGCCTTGAAGAGAACATACAGTACTGTACTCTCCTTTAAAATTAAGGGAAAAAACTGTAAATTTACAAATTGCATATACAGTGGGGAAAATAAGTATTGAACACATCAACAATTTTGGCCCACTCATCTAATTGTTGTAATTCAGCCATATTGGAGGGTTTTCGAGCATGAACTGCCTTTTTAAGGTCATGCCACAGCATCTTAATCGGATTCAAGTCAGGACTTTGACTAGGCCACTCCAAGGTCTTCATTTTGTTTTTCTTAAGCCATTCAGAGATGGACTTGCTGGTGTGTTTTGGATCATTGTCCTGCTGCAGAACCCAAGTGCTCTTCAGCTTGAGGTCACGAACAGATGGCTGGACATTCTCCTTCAGGATTTTTTGGTAGACAGCAGAATTCATGGTTCCATTTACTACAGCAAGTCTTCCAGGTCCTGAAGCAGCAAAACAGCCCCAGATCGTCACACTACCATCACCATATTTTACTGTTGGCATGATGTTCCTTTTCTGAAATGCTGTTACTTTTATGCCGGATATAATGGGACACACACCTTCCACAAAGTTCACCTCTTGTCTCATCAGTCCACAGAGTATTTTCCAAAAGTCTTGGGGATCATCAAGATGCTTTCTGATAAAACTGAGATGAGCCTTTATGTTCTTTTTGCTCAGCAGTGGTTTTCGTCTTGTAAGTCTGCCATCCAGGTCACTTTTGCCCAGTCTCTTTCTCATGGTGGAGTCATGAACATTGACCTTAACTGAGGCAAGGCCTGCAGTTCTTTGGATGTTGTTGTGGAGTCTTTTGTGACCTCTTGGATGAGCTGTTGCTACGCTCTTGGGGTAATTTTGGTCAGCCGGCCACTCCTGAGAAGTTTCACCACTGTTCCATGTTTTCACCATTTGTGGATAATGGCTCTCACTGTGGTTCATTGGAGTCCCAAAGCTTTAGAAATGACTTTATAACCTTTTCCAGACTGATAGGTCTCAATTGCTTTATTTCTCATTTGTTCCTTAATTTCTTTGGATCGTAGCATGATGTCTAGCTTTTGAGGATCTTTTGGTCTGCTTCACTTTGTCATGCAGGTCCTATTTAAGTGATTTCTTGATTGAGAACAGATGTGGCAGTAATCAGGCCTGGGTATGGCTAGAGAACTTAAACTCAGCTTTCCAAAGATGTGATAAACCACAGTTAATTTTTGTTTTAACAAGAGGGCAATCACTTCTTCACACAGGGTTGTCTAGGTTAGGATTTTTTTTACCCATAATAATAAACACCTTCATTTAAAAACTACATTTTGTGTTTACTTTTGTTATCTTGTAAATCAAGGCAACTGTGTTCAAGAAACAAGTTATATTTAATAAAGTGGAATGACACAGGAAATAAGTATTGAACACATAAAGAAAAAGAGGCGCAAAAAAGGCATAGAATGCCAAGAAACCAGCTGAAATCCATCAGAATTTAGGAAGCCATCCCATCCCCCATAAGTGCAAATTAATTTCAGCTGGTTAAGTCCTGACTTGCCTTTAAAAATATCTGATTATCAGATTGTCACACCACAAAGAATTCATGATGGGTAGAAGCAAAGAGCTCTCTCTAGACCTCCGCAACCTTATTGTTGCAAAACATAATGATGGCATTGGTTATAGGTGCATTTCTAAACTGCTGAATGTTCCAGTGAACACTGTTGGAGCCATCATTCGGAAGTGGAAAGAACATCATTTTACCATAAACTGGCCATGACCAGGAGCTCCTTGCAAGATTTCTGACAGAGGAGTCAAAAGAATTATCAGAATTGTTATCCAAGAGCCAATGACCACTTATGGAGAGCTCTAGAAAGACCTGGAGTTAGCAGGTACTGCTGTTTCAAAGAAAACAATAAGTAATGCATTCAACCGACATGGGCTCTATGTCTGCTCATCTTGCAAGACTCCATTGCTGAAGAAAAAGAATGTTGAAGCTCATTTAAAGTTTACTGCACAACATTTGGGCAAGTCAGTAATACTGACCCTTACTGGGAGAATATAGTCTTGTCAGATGAGACCAAGAATTGAACTTTTTGGATGCCACAACACACAGCATGTTTGGAGGAGAAATGGCACTGCACATCCCATCATGGTGTGGCGGTGTTTTTCAGCACATGGTACAGGTAGACTTCATATAGCTGAAGGAAAGATGAATGTACAAATGTACAGAGACATCCTTAATAAGAACCTGTTGCCATCTGCCAAGATGCTGAAGATGAAATGAGGGTGGACATTTCAGCAAGACAGTGATCCCAAACACACAGCCAAGAAAACTGTCAACTGGCTCCAGAGAAGGAAAATAAAGCTGCTAGAATGGCTCAGTCAGTCACCCGACTTGAATCCAATTGAAAATCTATGGAACAAACTGAAGATCAGCGTTCATAAAACACACCCACAGAACCTTCAAGATTTGAAGACAGTTTGTGTGGAAGAATGGATTAAAATCACTCCTGAGCAATGCCTGTGGTTAGTTTCTTCATACAGGAGGTGTCTGGAAGCTGTTATTACCAACAAAGGCTTTTCTACTAAGTATTAAATGAATTTCACCAAGCATGTTCAATACTTATTCCCTGTGTCATTCCACTTTATTAAATATAACTTGTTTTGTGAATACAGTTGCCTTGATTTCTTTGTATGTATGGATTACTTGGGTTGTTACTGATATCTGGTGAAAATCTCAGGTCAATGGCTCCATCAAAAATATGTTTCATGAGAAAAATGTTGATGTGTTCAATTTAGAATGGGTGCGTGACATCACCCGTCCAAAAAACTGCAAGGAATTGTGGCAAAAGTGTTCTGCCTGTCTGTTCAGTGGTGAGCAATGAACGGCAGTTGAGCTGAAGTTTTTGAGAAGTTTCCTTCAGTCTGTTATTTATTTATTTGGATAAAAATGACACTGAATATGGTATACAAACATAGAAAATGTAAATATACATATAAAACATCATATAAAATCCAGGATGACACACAAAGTGAAACACTTATTTCCATTGTGGTCCTTTCAGTCACATTATTATTCATCCAAATACCATGCAGCGTTAGAATGGGGAAGTTTTGCTGCATTAACAAATGCAACAACTGCTCTTACGATTGGCATGGAAAAAGACTGATAACGGTGTACCCTTTTTTTTAACTTCCCGACTTGGTAAGAAAAATGGAGACAATTGGGTTTCCGAGCTAACAAAGAGGCGTCGGTTGGATTGTAGAGGTCAGAAGGAAAGACATCAGCTTTCAACAATATTCTTGCACACATGATCGTGTGTTCACGGCATTTTCATGAAGGGAAGTTGTGATTTAAAAAATAATAAAGATGATACACTCATCATATAGTCCACCTGGTCGGGTGCTGGACCCCAAAAAAAGAAAAAACAAAGACAATCTGCACACCAAAAAGTCCCCATTAAGTATTTATTATTTGTCAGTAACATTTCGGGTCACCTGCCCTTCCTCAGACTGGTTGGACTAAACAGTGAACAGGAAAATGCCCAAATAGCACATTAAATTATATCTTACCAAGTGACATCAAGTCAACTCATGGGACACGTTTACTAATATTCCAGACCTATTGTAACATATTCCTTGAAATTTAATAATTTTGGCATTTTGTGTCCCATTTGGACATGTTTGCTGTTTAATCCAAATACTAAGCGGACATTTAAAAAGCCATCATTCCATCTCGGCCATGAAGTTAAAAAACACACTGAGTAGTCAGAGATGACTGAAGCTGCACCACCAGTTGTTGCCGAGCAGAGCTCACAGGTACATAAGGCAATACTGCACAAAACTATCTGCTGTTTTATCATGCTGATAAAACTATCACAAACAAAAAAAAAAAAACCCAGACACAAACAGCTACACACAGCGCTGGGGTTTCCAGAGACACACTGCCTTCATTGCGTGTGGATTTAATATCAGCTGGGGACTGAAGTCCATAGAATGTTTGGTGTTGTTAAATGAAGCAGATTTTCCTCTTTCAGGTGACTAAAAATGTCACTGCCCTGATTTACTAATTATACCGGTAATTTTTTCCGAGGTGCCAGCACGAGCATCAGGTTTATCACATTGCTGGTATTTCATGTCCTGTGGGTAATAATGTGTATGTACTTATCAAGCATCACATGACCCATTTGAACATAAATCCAACATTTCACCGCTGGGACTTGTAATTGCAAACTCAGGGACACATGCTGCAGAAAACTGTGACAAAACAATGGATACAGGTCAAGTGGATCCCTGACCAAGTGAGCACTCCAAGTGGACCCCAGGATCCAACCTGTACATGTACATTTTCAATCCAGTGATTTACAAACTATCATAATTTTCTACAGCTTCATTCAGAACATTATAGTCCCACATACCTATTCTGTGGATTTTCATCTGGGGGCAGCCAGTGGTAACAAGCAGCAGTGGTAAAAAAGAAAAGTCTTTTGAAAGCAGAAACGAAGCCAACACCTTCTGCAGGTCAGCTTAGTTGTCATATTTTTTAAAATATTTTTTCACACCAAAGGAGTTGTTCAGTATAGAGTGATGATAATCAAGTCGTGGTGGTAATGCACCTGTAGAGAGTAATAAATGGAGGCTTTAGCGTAGCTTTCTAGCAGATATAGAGTGATAATTGTAGTATGATGTCTGAAGATAGGGTAGGTGGCGGTAAATTAAATAGTGATGGGTAGATGAGGCGTCATGATGCGTTTCGACACATTGCAAAACTGTATTGATACTGTGTTGATACTGTGTCACTGAATACTGACACCTGCTGGACCTTAAAAATCCCTACAGGCAACCTAGTTGACAAACTCAACTGACACTGATTTGATGACCTAGTATATACAGTACATGACCTAGTATATACAATAATATACTGCTCCAAAAAATAAAGGGAACACTGTTCCTCAAACTGGCCACTTAGGAAGCAACACTGATTGACAATCAATTTCACATGCTGTTGTGTGATTTTGTTGTCAGCACATTCAACAACGTAAAGAAGAAAGTGTTTAATAAGAATATTTCATTCATTCAAATCTAGGATTTGTTATTTAGTGTTCCCTTTATTTTTTGAGCAGTATATAATTTATATACTTATAATTTAATTATAATAATTATAATTTAATAATTTAATTATAATTTATATAATTTCATCTCTTCATTTTAATTTCAAATATCATTGATATTTTTAGATACAGTCAATAAATAATGTGAACATGTATCATAACGTGAAAATCTAAGTGAACATCTTGTGAATGAGTATGCTTGTGGACTGGGATTATTTTTTTTACAAATTTTTATTCAAAAAAATTAGTTTTTCCAACATTTTGAACTTCAGTCTGTTACGCTTTTTGGACACAACTTCTCTAGCTGTCGAAAAAACCCGCTCACATGGCACAGATGAGGCTGGAGTGCAGAGAAATTGTAATGCGAGCTGAAAGAGGTTGGGATAGATGGTCTTTTGGTTGTCCCAGTATCTCAGAGGATCCTGGGACCTGGCAATATTGCCCTCTGCCAGGTATCTTTGTGTAACGGATGCCAACTAGTACTGTTCGGCGTAGAACGTTAGTAAAACCTCCCTCCCAAAGCCTCATACAGTATCGGTAGCGCTGAGCTATCGGTCGGACCTTTAGCTCAGCGCGATCGTGCTGTGTCTCCCATGCTCGAACTGTGTAGTTGACTGAGAGGTCGCGGGTTCGTGTCCCGTGTGGGGCGAACTGCGCAGGATGATCTCTGTCACATTTGCACCTCCTGGATGGCATCAGCTGTGGCACTTTTGGTCTGCCTGCCCACTTCTATGTCAAGAGGTTGCCAAAGGTTATCTAAAAAACAACAAATTGGCATTTTAGTACATGATTTCCAAACAACAACAAATAATGCTGAATAACATGCCTGAAGTGGGTGCAGACAGCTGTTGTGAAGACGGTCCCGGCTGGGGCTCATTTGTGCGTCCGATTACAGACGCACATTCTGACCGCAGTCTACTGATGGAGTCATTGCACTTGGAGGAACTGCGGAACCCGAGTGATTTAAATCTGGGGTCTAGAAGTGTGGCTAGGGTCAACACACTTAATGACTCCAGATTGGAAGCAATGTCTGTGACTCGACGCTTCAGGTGTTCATGTAGGTGTATGGCTGCCTGTGTGTGCAAGGTTGAAGCATTACACTGTAGTGTAAGATAGAGCATTTTCGTCATTGGGATGACCTTTGACCCTGACACTCGCCTCTCTTCAGACAACTCCACTGTAGCTTGATGGAAAGGAGCAAGCACAAGAAGTGTTTCTCCTATGATGGTATACTCATCAGCTGTAAGTGGAGTCAAATCTGTTTTTAGAGAGGCCAGAGATACCCACACTGGTTCCCTCTCATCATGTAGCCTTGACAACATTTCATATGTGCTGTTCCAGCGTGTTGGCACCTCATTGATAAGTTTCAGGGTTGATCATCCCATCTGTTGCTGCACTTGAGCAAGCTTCTCCTTGGCTGTAGTGCTTGATCTGAAGTATGTGACAATGTGCCTAGCTTTGTGTCTGGTGGATGTAAGTGTGGGGATCTGATCACATGATTTACTAACTAATAAATTTAGACTATGTGCAATGCAAATTGAGTGCCGAATTTGGAGCTGTCGAGTGGATGCAATCATGTTTGGTACTGCGTCGGTCACAAGACACTTTACTTTATTGGTTATGGCCCAGTCCTCCATCATGCCCCTTTTGACTTGCGCTAAATTGTCAGGAGTGTGACTTTGTGGAAAGTACTGCACACCCAACACAGACGTACACAACTGCAAATTCTCATTAATGTAGTGACAGGTAAGAGCCAAGTAAGCCTCCATGTTCACAGATGTCCACATGTCAGCTGTTATACTCACTGCCACAGCTTGCTGTACTTCCTTTTTCACTCGTTCCCGTTCCTCCTCGTACTTTTTGGCCACCATTTGTTTGATGGTCTGAAAATTACACCAAGTCAAACCAAAAGCAAATCCATATATCTAAATTAAAGATTAAATAAATTGGATATATCAACTACTACTTTAGATAATTTCCACACAAACCTTTCTGGTGGGCAAAACATATGAGGGCTGAAGGGCCTAAACCAGTTCCCCGAACCCTTCACTTTCCACAATGCTGAGGGGCTGGCAGTCCTTCAGGATGAAATTGAGCAGAGCCTCATCCAGCATCTGCTTCCTGGAAACTTGATGGTTAAAAATGAAGTAAAGAATAAATTAATAGGAATTAATTATCAATAAAGCAACTGTGAGTAAGTTGTAGAATGGCTGTATACCTGAGTTTATCCTGGATGTATCTGGGACTTCACTGTCATGCCTGGCCCTATAATGCCTCAGCATTGAGGAGGTGCTTTTGTTTAGATATGAAAGTTCTGTCGAACAAATGCGACCTTTAACCTGCAGAAAATAATATGAATAGTAAACTAAGAGTCACTTTGAAATGAATTTGAATTCAGATAGATCAAGTGGAAACTCTGAGAGGAACAGGATGAAACAACAAGGAAATTAACCTTCCTCTTGTGTTAGGGTCGGCACCGACCCATTTTAGTTTTTAAATGCATAAAAGAATCACTTAAAATTTGTATATTGCATCAAGGCTTTTTGACTTTGTCAGGAACCTTGAGTTAAACAAAATTAAACCAAAAAATTTTTTTTCACTACATTATAAAATGCTCTGGTTGAAATTATGTCCATTGTGGTGTTAGGGTCGGTTTCGACCCAGTTGCACAACATATTTCTGCAGCCATGGCCAATTCTACGTTGCTGCGAGCAGAGTTGGCAGATCAAGCAGTCTTCGTATTCTTTCTCAAGATGAAGAAACTAAGCAAAAGCGTCGCTTTCTCAGCAATGTTGTTTTTAAAGAGGTGCTGACACAGTAAAAATGTGTAACCTTGAAGAATGTCAGTCTACACTACAAATGTGTAAAATGCCAAGCAAAGCACTGATTTTCTCCGGGTGCTCCAGTTTCTGGGTTTCTACAGACATGCATGAGCCTTCCTGAACAGGGTTGAAAGCCACTTTTTGCTCAGATCTATTTTCATGATCCTGCCCATGAACTGGAATTACGATGCACCTATCCCTCAACCAATGGTCTGAACGAAGAAGAAGACCCACCAGATGGAGAGCAATAGAATGAGGAGAACTGCTGCACGTCAGAAAAGATGCCGTGAACATGAAACACCTCAGGTTCCAACAGTACACCGCAGGCATGACTGTGAACAACACAGCCGTCTGAGACAGGAGGAGACCCTTCAGCAACGGGCATGCAGAAATACTTATTTATACTTGGTTTCTACGGGCATGGACGGTATATACTACTAGCAGTATCTATAAATTCAAGAACTCTGTCACTGTGTAACGACTATAGGCCAGCCTATGATGTCCTATGATGTTCCTATGATTTCTGCATGATAGGACAGCTTAGGGATATGATGCCTGCCTTGATGTCTTTATGAAGTCATACAGACCATGCTGTCCTATGATGTTCCTATGTCAGTGATGCCTGCCTTGCTGTCTACATGATGTCATATACAGTCCATCACTCATGTTCACAGGACTTGCTATGGTGGTCCTACATAGGGACATCATGTGAACCAGTAAATCTGGAAATCTCACTCAACATCATGTGAAGCAGTAAATCTGGAAATCTCACTCAGTAAGTCAGAAGGCAAATCAATAATTAAAAATTATAGAGTGGGAAAGTGGCAAGAATATTGGCACTCAATAGATACAGGAAGACATCTTTATGACATTCAAAAGCAGGTAAACTCTGGAATGGCAGATGGCAGAAACAGTAACGCAGAGATACTCATCACCCGATTAAGAAGAGGACACACTAATTTAAACCAGACAGTACATAAATGGACAGCAATACAGTGAGGACAACTGCTGCATGTCAGAAAAGATCCCGTGAAGATGAAACAGCTGAGGTTCCAGCAGTACCACCCAGGCATGACTGTGTTGCACATCAGAAAAGATGCCATGAAGATGAAACACCTCAGGTTCCAGCAGTACGTCGCAGGAATGCCTTGCTTACACCTGCTTTCTACGGACATGCAGAAATATATGCTTATACTTGGTTTCTACGGGCATGCACAGGTGTCTGTCAGTTTGGCTGTGTGTCTTCTTCTCTTCTTCTTCTTCTTCTTCTTCTTCTTCTTCTTCTTCTTCTCTCAGTTACTGGCGGATAGCAAACAACTGAAATGTGCATACCGCCACCTACTGTACAAGAGTGTGCAACATTATGTCATCTGAGCCTGACCCCTAACTTCTATGACTTAATCCTGTGTTATTTAAAAAAGAGAAAAGAGCCCTTCTCGTGAGTCTTATTGCCTCTCCATCTCCATCTGTTCCCTGAATCCCAGTTAAATCCCATTTCCTACCGGCCTCTCGAACTTCATTTTCCATTATCTGTCTTTCATTTCATATTTGTGACAGTGTAATAGGATGTGCTTGACATTTTCTTTTACTCCACAATCACTACATTTGTCATTTTCGCTTTTCCCCATGGTGAATAAAGTGCCATTAAAACCTATGTGATCCAGTCTTGAGTCTTGCCATAATGATGTCTTCCCTCCTTTTGGTTGTTATGAAATTCTTTATTGCAATAGATTTTTGTATTTTATAATACGATCTACCTTTATGATCTTCATCCCATCTTTTTTTGCCATAGCTCAGTTCCTTTTTTCTTGATTACTGCTTTCCCTTCACCTTTTCCAAGAGACAATGGTATAGTTATCTCTTTTCCAAGAGCACTTTTTGCTAATTTGTCTGCACAGTCATTCCCTTTCAACCCTTCATGTGCAGGAACCCAACAAAACTGAACTTCTCCACCACCCCTGTGTACCCTAAATAAACTGTGATATAGCTCAATCATCAAGTCTTCCCTTGTCAATTTTAGTGTCTGTATGGTTTTTAACGCTGCAAGTGAATCTGTGCACACCACCACCCGGTCCGGTCTGACCTCCTCCACCCACTGCAAAGCAATAATTATTGCCACCATCTCTGCTGTAAACACGGATGTATTGTTGGAGAGTCTTTTTGCGATGGTCACTTTAAACTCTGGAATGTACTGTATACTCCAACTCCAACAGAGCCCTCTTTATTCTTTGAACCATCAGTATAGAGCTGTAAGAAGTTACAGTAATTGTTCCTGAGGTAAATGCTTGTTTTAACACCAACTTAACTCATATGCCCATCCTTTTTCCTCATTAGCAGACTAGCGTCTACTTCTATTCCCGGAAGCAGCCAAGGGGGAACATTACTCACTGGACTGGTGTTAGCTATATCAATAGTGTGCAGCTCATACATTCTGATCCTTCTTTCAGTTGTCCACCCAAACCCGTGTCCCTGAAAATGACAGTATTCCCAGCAGTCTTGTAGTGTTGTTTTTGAAATATTTGCTTCGTCACTTCCTTTCAGCTTGACCCAGTATTATAATGCCAGTTTATCTCTTCTCAAATCCATTGGCATTTCTCCTGCTTCTATTAAAATTGCATTGTTTGGTGTTGTTTGGACGGCACCAATGCAGAGGCAAAGCGCTCTATGCTGCATTCAGTCTATTTTTTCCAGAGTCGTCTTTGCTGCTTCTCCATAAATCATGCATCCGAAATCTATTGTCGATCGCATTAGTGCTCTGTAAATGTCAATTAATGCCTGTTTATCTGCACCCCATTCGTGTCCAGCTACAGCTTTTATGAGATTAATGACTTTTTTGCACTTTGTCGCCACAGATTTTCAACATGAACTCTCCATGTGTATGCACTATCAGACCACAATCCTAGATATTTGAACTCACTGACTTTCTCTATTGGTTGATCATATAATGTTAATGGTTCTGTACCAGTACTGCGTTTTTTTGTGAAAGTCATATAGCAGGTTTTACTGTTTGAAAATTTAAATCCCCAGTCATATGACCACTTTTTTACTTTCTCTATTGCATTCCTGATGTTTTTGAATACAAATTTCTCATTTCTTCCCCTCGTCCATATGGCTCCATCATCTGCATATAGTGCTGTTTTGATGGATCCCTCTTGATCCTCAAACATGTCACTAATCATTATATTGAATAAAACAGGGTTTATCACACTCCCCTGAGGAACGCCATTTTCTATTTCAAAGTCATTAGAAACTTCTGATCCTACTTTAACCCTAATTGTCCTGTGTGTTAAAAAATCCATTATCCAATTATACATCCTACCACCAATGCCCATTTTATTCAATTTGATAAGAAGTCCATCCCTCCACAGTGAGTCATAAGCCTTTTCAGTGTCCAGATAAACTATAACCATTACTTCTTTCATTTTGAGAGTCTTTTCAATATCATTATTTACCCTAACCAGAGCATCCACTGTGGATCTTCCTCTTCGAAAACCATTCTGATAGTCGTTTATTAATCGTTTTTGCTCTAGTACATATGAGAGTATGTAAACTAACACCTTCTCCATCCATCCATCCATCCATCCATCTTCTTCCGCTAAATCCTTTTCGGGTCACCGGGGGGGCTGGAGCCTGTCCCATCATCTTTGGGCGAGAGGCAGGGTACACCCTGGACAGATCACCAGTCCATTGCAGGGCCAACACAGAGAGACAGACAACCATTCGTCTCACATTCATACCTAAGGACAATTTAGAATCCCCAGTTTTTGATGCCAGTTAACCTAACTTGCATGTTTTTGGCATGTGGGAGGAAACCAGAGAAATCCCGGAGTAAACCCACACAGACACGGGGAGAACATGCAAACTCCACACAGATCACTGTTGGTCGGGGGCTGGGATCGAACCCAGGATCCCTCGGCCAAGGATGAGTTGCTGTGCTGCCGCAGTGCTAACCACTCCACCACCGCGCTGCCTTTGCTCTGCTCTAGTACATATGAGAGTCTGTAAACTAACACCTTCTCCATCCATTTCCCTAAATGTGACGTTAATGCTATTGGCCTGTAGTTGTCTGGATGAGCTGGATCTTTCCCTGGCTTATTAAATGGTAAAATTACAGACTTTTTCCACCCACTTGGGATAACCCCTTCCTTCCATATCCTGTTAAACAATTTCAGCACCAGTTGCATTGATTGCACAGGTCTTCTAGCCCACTGCTGCTGGGCGAGAAGCTGCGGGGGATGGGGGTTGACAGCTCTGTGATCTCCTGGATTACCGACTACCTGACAGGCAGACCACAGTTTGTCAGGCTGGGCAGTGTCTTGTCTGGAGTGGTGGCTAGTGATACGGGAGCGCCACAGGGGACTGTGCTCTCTCCTTTTCTTTTTACCTTATACACCACGGACTTTCAGTATAACACTGAGTCATGTCACCTGCAAAAATTCTCTGATGACTCAGCTGTTGTGGGGTGTATAAGAGGAGGAGAGGAGGGGGAGTACAGGGCACTGGTAGACAGATTTGTGGAGTGGACGGAGCAGAATCACCTGAGGTTGAATGTCAGCAAGACCAGGGAGATGGTGATTGACTTCAGGAAGAGGAAGGCTCCTTCTCAGCCACTGCAGATTAGGGGGGAGGATGTGGGAGTGGTTGAAGACTACAAATATCTGGGTGTCAGGATCAGCAGCGGGTTGGACTGGAGATCCAACACCGATGCTGCGCACAAGACGGGGATGAGCAGACTCTATTTCCTGAGAAAACTGCCATCCTTCAACGTGCGCAGCAGGATGCTGGAGCTTTTCTACCAGACTGTTGTCGCCAGCGCCATCTTTTTTGCTGCGGTCTGTTGGGGTAGCAGTATCAGGGCCAGAGATACCAACAGACTTGACAAGATTATCAAGAGGGCTGGCTCTGTAATTGGTCTCAGACCGGAGACCTTTGAGACAGTGGTGGAGAGGAGAACACTAAATAAACTGCGATCCATCATGAACAATCCTGATCACCCCCTCCACCACACACTAGATAGGCAGCGAAGCACTTTCTCCAGTAGACTACTACAGCTTTGTTGTCGAACGGTGAGGTACAGGAAATCCTTCCTGCCACATGCAATTTCACTGTACAATAACTCACTATGATGTTGTATTCTGGTCATAGCTATGCTGCCACACTGCACCTTACAGACTAACTGGTACCTCACATTTCACTCTGCTCCTGATAGTCCTTCTTTGTGCAATGGGATGATTCGTGTGTTTATACGGGTCATCATCATATATTAAGCTATGATGTATATAGGTTCTATAGTCGTGTTAGTTTCTTTTTTACTTTCCATGGGTAATCCCTTTTGTCTGTCGTGTGTGTTTCTGTTTGGCTGTCAACTGTCATGCTGCTGTTACACTGTAATTTCCCAGTTTGGGATCAATAAAGTACATCCATCCATCCATCCATCCATCCATCCATCCATCTATCTATCGTCAGCTCGAGGTGTAACACAGTCATGTCCTCTTTCACTTCATTTTTTAAGTTTGCATTTTTTGCTGAGTTTATGCTGCCTATGAATCTCACCAAGATGCTCTCCTCTATGCACTGCTGCAAATGCTCTACCTAGGACTTCTAGTGCCTTTTCTTGGTCTGATACAGCCATCTTGTCCCCATCCACTAAAGCTGGAATTTTAACTGATACCCTTTTCCCACTCATTTTTTTAAACATACCTGTAACAATATATGAATTAATAATTATGATCAGGTATAAAAATTATTTAATTTATATTAATGTCTTGGAACCTGGGATGAATTCTCGGTTCATACACACAGGAAAAATTGATAACACTCGTGTAGGGGCACCAGCTTCCTTTTTGGAAGCAATTTTAATCTTTATTTCACTTTATACCTGTTTAATCACGCAATAAATTAATTAATAATCAGTCTCAAAATTTTAGTGAATTCGATACTGGGGACTTAAACCAGACTCAGAATGAAATAATTCTCAACAACTTCTCTCATTTTCACATATTTATTAAATGAAATGATGATTAAAAGACATTGCAATGATTTCATTAACCATGAAATTAAACTTGTAAATGATAGATTAACAATTTAAACATTTGCAGAACCAGGGTTAAACTGTTAAATGAATTTAGATCAGTTTGAAGTTAACAGATTATGGAAAACAACGCAAATTTATGGAAAAATTAAACTAATTATATGAAGCATTCTGGATTACTCTTAAGAAAATAAAAACTGGATTTTAATGAAAAGAGGAGTTACAGTATATTACTTGCTCTTTAGATTTGCATCTGATCAGTTATCAAAATTATTATTGAGCCTCAGACGTTTAATTCAGCAGATGAATAAAAATGCAGCTCACGTGACTGGTGTGATGGTTGAAGTTGCCAAGATCCTTCTGCGTTGTCGACTGGAAGTTTTCGATGTGTGAAAAGTGCCAAAAGCCGGAATATTTGTCCAGCAAATATGCGGTGATACGGCAACTTTTCTAGTCGGTTATCACAAGATGAGGTTTCATAGGTTTGATCACAATGGCTGGGGTATAGCCCAGGACATCTCCTCCTCATGGCGTGGTGAGCTGCGTCTTCTTTGTTCTTCGTTGGCAAGCGGCTTTCCAGAGGAATTCGAGAATAATTAAAATTATCTAATCTGATGTCAAATCAAAAGAGTTTCGGACTTTAGATAAAAGAACTTCTGGTGTAGGGATAGTCAATAAAATTATAAAATTAAAGTCAAGATTAAAACTTAAATTAAAACGGTGGCTTTACAGAAAGTTTAACAGGTGAAAAATTAGAGAAATAGAGATGTCTAGGATTGGAGTTTTTAACTCCTATTTAGGATTTGAGCTCAAAGAAAAAAGAATCAATTCCCAGACGTTGAAGAGAAAAGAAAAACATTAAAATACACAAAGTTACGAGTTATCTGCTCTGTGATCGTCGAAAAGAAACACGTGGGAGAAATCCTTTGTTCTCCGGTAGTTGTGTGAATAGACATGAAGACAATAGAGAAAAGCTGGAAGAGTGATGGTGAAAAGAGGATGAAAAAGGGCGTTGTTTCCTTTTTATCTGGGGAAACTTTCGCGGGCCTCCGTGATTGACAGGAACAAAGACCAATAGCCTTCCTTCGTGGGCGGGCTTTAAGAACTGTAGTCCAATAAACAAACAGTCTTTTGTCTGGAACTTTGTAGTAGAGAGAGCTGTTGTCAAGCAGAGATTGGCTGAGATCGGTCATGATTTGAGAGATATTTTGGCAAATCTTTAACACTTAATATTCATCTATACATTTATGTATATAAACTAGGCTAACCTTAGTGATTAATGTAACTTAATCAGTGACATAATGTCTGGCTCAGGAAACACGCACGCAGGCTCAGGGAAGATTTAATAGCTTTTATTCAACAACCAGGTATGTGTGGATGAGTGTATGAGATGTGTGAATGGCGTGAGGGTGAACGCCGAGAAGCGGGAACAGAGCAGTTCGTTGTGCAGCCAGGCAACCCTATGGAGAGAGCAGAGGACAAGGGTAAAAGGGCACTTCACCGAGACAGGCACAAGAGCAATGTGATGCTTACTTGCAGGTGAATGGTGGCTGGCGTTGGCCAGGAATCTTGCCTGGGAGACAACGTCCTGCTGCGCACACGAGGTGATGTGGAGATGAGGAGTGAGGAGTAGGCGATGATGGGAGAGTCCGACGTCAAGGAATCCACCTGTGCACAGGGGAGAATACTGCAGAGCAGGTAAGGAAATAATATGGCTTACTTGTCGTAGCGTAGATCAGCAGGAAAGGAAGGAGCGATCCTGCTGGGGCTTGAGCACGGAGTAGAACAGACGGCTCCAGGCCGATGCTCTGGGCTGAGTGGGCTTAATAGCCCGTGATTGACAAGGCGCAGGTGTGTGCGCAGCTGAGGTGGATGACGAGGAGTGGTGAGTTGTGACAGTACTCCCCCCGCTAACAGCGCCTCCTGGCGCTGGTTTGTCCGGATGCGCCCGATGGAACTCCGTGATGAGACTTCGGTCAAACGAAGAGCGCACCCAGGACCTCCACTCTGGGCCGAATCCCTCCCAATCCACCAAGTACTACAGCCCACGACCTCGACGCCAGGAGTCCAAGATGGAAGTGACTCTCCATGCCGGGTGGCCGTCGATCATCATGGGCGCGGGCGGCGTCGTAGGGGGAGGACAGAGTGGGTCAGAGTTCACAGGCTTGATCTTTGAGATGTGGAAGGTGGGGCACACACGGAGAGAGGGGGGGAGGGCCAAACGCACAGCCACCTGGTTGATGATTCTGATGATGGTGAAGGGTCCAATGAAGCGTGGAGCTAGCTTCCTTTTTTCAGCCTTGAGGTTGATGTCCTGAGATGATAACCAAACTCGTTGGCCCACCTGGTAACTGGGAGCTGGTCTCCTGTGGCGATTAGCTGTTGAACTATTGTGCGCCGCCGTGCGCAAAAGCGCCTCACGCACCCTGGTCCACAAACCCCGGCAGCACCTCAGATGCACCTGGATGGAGGGGATGGTCAACTCACTCTCCCGCTCGGGAAACAATGGGGGGTCGTAGCCCAACGATGCTTTAAAGGGAGACATCCCAGTGGCAGATGACCGTACCATGTTGTGAGCATACTCCACCCAGGGCAGATATGAACTCCAGGAAGATGGGTTGGAGGAGGTGACGCAGCGCAGGGTGGCTTCCAGCTCTTGATTGGCGCGCTCACACTGCCCGTTGGATTGGGGGTGATGACCAGAGGAGAGGCTCACCTTGGCACCCAGGGTGTTGCAAAAACTCCTCCATACCTCAGACACAAACTGGGGCCCCCGATCAGATACGACGTCCATGGGGATTCCATGCAACCTGACCACGTGCTGGACTAAGAGGTCAGCCATCTCTCGTGCCGAAGGGAGCCCCCGGAGCGGCACAAAGTGGACGGCCTTCAAGAACCGATCCACAACCGTCAGTACTGCGTTGTAGGTGTTGGAAACAGGGAGGCCAGTAACAAAGTCTAAGGCAATGTGCGACCAGGGCCTGCCCGGGACCGGCAGGGGCTGGAGTAGGCCCGCGGGGGGAGAGTTGGAGGATTTGCCCGTAGCACACTCGGGGCACGCCCGGACGTAGTTGGCGACGTCCTTCTGGAGACCCGGCCACCAAAAGGACCGCTGGAGTAGATCCACCAACCGGGAAACGCCAGGATGACA
This sequence comes from Pholidichthys leucotaenia, assembly GCA_020510985.1. Classification (NCBI taxonomy): domain Eukaryota; kingdom Metazoa; phylum Chordata; class Actinopteri; order Cichliformes; family Pholidichthyidae; genus Pholidichthys; species Pholidichthys leucotaenia. Next base: position 442,993,857 of record CM035838.1, read on the forward strand.
GGCGAATTTGGACGTGTGGGACCAGTGAATGACCTCCCCCCGAGCAGGCGATGGGACGAAGACCCTATCCTCCGGTCCGCCGCCAGGATCAGGTTCGGTCTCCTGCGCCCTCCGGATTTTGTCCCTGATGGACCAAGAAACTGCCCCCACGACGCACGAACCAGGAAGGATGGTGTGATCCAGCTCCTCCGGGGCCTCAGGGGAGAACTGTCTGGACAGGGCGTTGGGCAACCCATTCTTTGTGCCTGGACGGTAGGTGATGTTAAAGCGGAACCGAGCAAAGAACAGAGACCAGCGTGCCTGGCGGGCATTCAGTCGTCTGGCTGACCTCAGATACTCTAAGTTCTTGTGGTCCGTCCAGACCACAAAAGGCTGGGCTGCCCCCTCCAACCAGTGACGCCACTCCTGCAGCGCGAGCTTGATGGCCAGAAGTTCCCTGTCACCGACGTCATAATTTCGTTCAGCAGGCGACAGGCGCCGGGAGAAGAAAGCACAGGGTCGCTTAACTCCATCTACTGGCGAACGCTGGGAAAGCACTGCCCCCACTCCCATATCAGACGCGTCCACTTCTACCAGGCACTGCAGCGCGGGGTCAACCTGGGTCAGGACCCGGGAGGAGGAGAACTCCGTCTTCAGGGTGTTAAATGCCGCTGCAGCCTCCTCAGACCACCGGAAGGGGACCTTGGGAGAGGTGAGGCGGGTCAGGGGGGTGACAATCGCGCCGAAGTTGGGAACAAAACGGCAGTAGAAGTTGGCGAAACCGATGAATTGCTGCACCTGTTTCCTAGAGGTCGGCGTGGGCCACTCGACCACCGCCTTCACCTTGGTGGGGTCGGGGAGAACCTGGTTATGGGAGATGACAAAACCCAGGAAAGAGGTGGTCTTGGCGTAGAATTCACATTTTTCCGCTTTGACGTAAAGCCTGTTCTCCAACAGGCGCTGCAGGACCTGGTGCTCCTCCCGCGACCTGGAGAAGATGAGGATGTTGTCCAGGTAAACGAAGATGAAGAGCCCCAGGAAGTCCCGCAGGACATCATTAATTAGCCGTTGGAAGACGGCGGGAGCGTTGGTAAGCCCAAACGGCATAACCAAATATTCGAAATGGCCGCTGGGCGTCTGAAAGGCCGTCTTCCATTCATCGCCCTCCCGGATCTGGACAAGATGATAGGCGCTGCGGAGGTCCAATTTAGTGAACCATGTCGCCCCCTGGAGGGAGTGGAAGGCGGTGTCCATGAGAGGCAGTGTATATTTGTCCTTCTCGGTGATGTCGTTAAGGGCCCTGAAGTCGATGCATGGCCGCAAAGACCCATCCTTCTTAGACACAAAGAAGAACCCAGCGCCAAGCGGGGACGAGGATGGGCGAATGATCCCGGCGCTGAGCGACTCCTTGATGTAACTGTCCATGGCCTCTCGTTCGGGTACAGACAGGCTGTATAGGCGGCCAGATGGTAGCGGCGCCCCTGGGCGAAGGTTGATGGCGCAGTCATAGGGCCGATGAGGAGGAAGAGACATTGCCCGAGACTTGCTGAACACCTGGCCCAGGTCATGGAACTCCGGGGGAACCAAGGTGAGATCCAGAGGGGCGGAGACTAGGGCTGGTGGAGATAAGGTCGGGGCACAAGCTGCAGACTGAAGGCAGGTGCTCATACAGAAGGTGCTCCACGCAGTAACACTCCCAGTACGCCAGTCGAGGACAGGGTTATGTAAGCGCAGCCAGGGGTAGCCCAGGATGACGGGGGACGTAGAGAAGGCCAAGACGTAGAAGCTGAGGTCCTCTCGGTGATTCCCAGACACGATGACAGGGGTAGGCCTGGTGCGGTGCATCACAGTACCCAGAGGGGAACGAGATAGGGCGATCAGTTTGAGGGGAGCAGACAATGGGAGACAGGTTATGCCCAGACGGGTTGCCAGGCTCATGGAAATAAAGTTCTGCTCTGCCTCCAAGTCCACCAGTGCGTGAGTGAGATGCCCTGTGGGGTTGTGGCTGAATCGGATGGGCAGAGAACAATGAGTGAGGGGATTAGACCCCCTACAGTGACTCGCCGACCCCCCCCCCCCCCGTTTGGCTTCGTCGGGCATTGCTCCACGGTATGCTGGTCGTCTCCGCAGTACATGCAGAGACCCAGCTCCCGGCGGCGCTGTCTCTCCGCTAGAGGGAGCCTAGTTCGCCCGACCTCCATTGCCTCTGACTCGTTGGCGGACCTCGGACCAGGTAACACCAGGGGGCGAGACTGAGGAGCGAGAGCGGGAGCTGCGCCCGAGCGGCCAATTGACTTCCGCTCGACGGTACGCTCCCACAACCTGTTGTCCAAGCTAATGGTCAGGGAAATTAGCTCCGACAGTCGCCCAGGGAGGTCCCGGCTGGCCAACTCATCCCGCAGACCAGAGCTGAGGCTGCGGAGGAAGATGCTACAGAGTGACGCCTCACCCCAGCCAACCTCCTCCGCTGCCACCCGGAAGTCGACAGCGTAATCCGCCGCCGATCGGTTTCCCTGTTGGAGAGCAAGAAGCCGATCGGCGAGGATGCTATCTTGCCGAGAGTGGTCAAAGACCTTGAGAAAGCTCTGCACGAACTGGTCATAGGAGAGGTTCGCATAGCTGGGCTTCGACATGATGACGTAAGCCCAAGCTAATGCTCTCCCCTCCAAGAGATTAGCCATATAACCAATCCGGCTGTGGTCTGAGGGAAAATCCCCGGGAACGCGCAGGAACACCGACTCACACTGTAAGATGAACCCCCGTGCTTCGCCGAGCTTCCCGTTGAAGCGAGCGGGGTTCGGTACGGGCGTGAGCCGGGTTGGCGTTCCTGAGCTAGGCTGGCCAGCCACGGAGGCAGCCGAAGCCGATCCGCCTAGAGCCGGGGGGAACGCCTGCTGGGGGTCCACACGGTCTAACCGGTGAGTGATGTTAGTCAACTGGTTTAATATTACCTGTTGTTGGTGAGCTATTAGATCCACCCGAGCCTCGAGGGTGGTGAGACGGCGTGCGAGCCCGCTGTCTGCTGAGCCGTTCTGCTGGAGCCGTACTGATATAATGTCTGGCTCAGGAAACACGCATACAGGCTCAGGGAAGATTTAATAGCTTTTATTCAACAACCAGGTATGTGTGGATGAGTGTATGAGATGTGTGAATGGTGTGAGGGTGAACGCCGAGAAGCGGGAACAGAGCAGTTCGTCCTGCAGCCAGGCAACCCTATGGAGAGAGCAGAGGACAAGGGTAAAAGGGCACTTCACTGAGACAGGCACAAGTGCAATGTGATGCTTACTTGCAGGTGAATGGTGGCTGGCGTTGGCCAGGAATCTTGCCTGGGAGACAACGTCCTGCTGCGCACACAAGGTGACGTGGAGATGAGGGGTGAGGAGTAGGCGATGACGGGAGAGTCCGCCGCCAAGGAATCCACCTGTGCACAGGGGAGAATACTGCAGAGCAGGTAAGGAAATAATATGGCTTACTTGTCGTAGCGTAGATCAGCAGGAAAGGAAGGAGCGATCCTGCTGGGGCTTGAGCACAGAGTAGAACAGACGGCTCCAGGCCGATGCTCTGGGCTGAGTGGGCTTAATAGCCCGTGATTGACAAGGCGCAGGTGTGCGCGCAGCTGAGGTGGATGACGAGGAGCGGCGAGTTGTGACAATCAGTGCTTCTAAATTAACATGCAAGAATAAATATTCATTTAAACACTTTAAGCATGCACATATCTAACATCACAGATTAATATATTTCAAACCCATTATTGATTTTTCAGATCAACCTCAAGGTCCATTTGCTTTTATGGTCCTGGAAAAGAAGAGAAGGTTTAGAATTGAGTTAACACAGATGTGATGAAAAGCTTCATTGGTTAGATCGGCATGTCCCAGAGTTGCCAGTAGGGGCAATGTTCAATTCAATTCAATTCAATTCAACTTTATTTATATAGCGCCATTTCACAACAACAGTCATCTCATAGCACTATCAACTGTAGGGAAGACCCCCACAGTTGCAGAAAGACCCCAGCAATCAGGCGATCCCCTGTGAGCAAGCACTTGGCGACGGTGGAGAGGAAAAACTCCCTTTTAACAGGAAGAAACCTCCAGCAGAACCAGGCTCAGGGAGGGGCAGTCATCTGCTGCGACTGGCTGGGGGGTGAGGGGACAGAGAAGAAGAAAAGAACAGACATGTAGAGAGCAAACAGCACGATGGGGACTCAATCTATGGGAGAGAACAAACAAATGTTAATGACCAGCAAAAAAAAAAATATTTCATAGAGAGTGAGGAAAGGAGTGAGGCCCAGTGCATTACTGGAGGTCCCCCGGCTGACTAAACCTATTAGCAGCATAACTAAGGGAGGGTTCAGAAACACATGATCCCTCCCTAATTGTAGGCTATATAAAAAAGGTAGGTTTTAGCCCTATTCTTAAAAACAGAGATCGAGTCTGACTCCCGAATCCAGATTGGCAGCTGATTCCACAGGAGAGGAGCTTGATAACTGAAGGCTCTGCCTCCCATTGTACTTTTGGAGATTCTAGGTCAGGGGTGTCCAACCATGTGCCATGGAGAGCCAAGACCCTGCAGGTTTTCTCTTCTACCCAGTCTCTTCAGCAGGTGTTTTCACTTATCAGCAATCAGTGGGAAGAAGTTCACTGAAATCTGCTGTTGAAGACACTGGTTGGAGGTAAAACCTGCAGGGTCTTGGCTCTCCATGGCACATGGTTGGACACCCCTGTTCTAGGTATTACAAGTAAACCTGCATTTTGGGAGCGTAGTGCTCTGTTAGGATGATACGGTAGTATCAGATCTTTTAAATAAAAAGGAGCCTGATTGTTTAGAGCTTTGTAAGTAAGAAGAAGGATTTTAAACTTAATTCTAAACTAAAAAGACAATGTTGAGCTGTGGATATTTGTAATGACCACATAAGGTACTCCAGAGTTCTGTTCTATGTCTCCACGTTTATTGGCCATAAAGTCAAAACAGGAAATGCATTAGGATGAATTCCTTAGACTGGTTTTAACAAAGGAATGTGAGTTCAGCCGTGGCCTGGGGTAAAAGAGCAATTCCTGGCTGTCCTTTTCCTGGGTGAAACAATGTCTTTAAGCTTAAGAATAATTCTTATTGATGAGCCAAAGTGAGATGATTGCTACATATCCCAAACATCACCTACAGTGGGGCAAAAAAGTATTTAGTCAGCCACCAACTGTGCAAGTTCTCCCACTTAAAAGATGAGAGAGGTCTCCAATTTTCATCATAGGTATACCTCAACTATGAGAGACAAAATGAGAAAAAAAATCCAGAAAATCACATTGTCTGATTTTTAAAGAATTTATTTGCAAATTATGGTGGAAAATAAGTATTTGGTCACCTACAAACAAGCAAGATTTCTGGCTCTCACAGACCTGTAACTTCTTCTTTAAGAGGCTCCTTTGTCCTCCACTCGTTACCTGTATTAATGGCACCTGTTTGAACTCATTATCAGTATAAAAGACACCTGTCCACAACCTCAAACAGTCAGACTCCAAACTCCACTATGGCCAAGACCAAAGAGCTGTCAAAGGACACCAGAAATAAAATTGTAGACCTGCACCAGGCTGGGAAGACTGAATCTGCAATAGGTAAGCAGCTTGGTGTGAAAAAATCAACTGTGGGAGCAATTATTAGAAAATAGAAGACATACAAGACCACTGATAATCTCCCTTGATCTGGGGCTCCACGCAAGATCTCACCCCGTGGGGTCAAAATGATCACAAGAACGGTGAGCAGAAATCCCAGAACCACATGGGGGGACCTAGTGAATGACCTGCAGAGAGCTGGGACCAAAGTAACAAAGGCTACATCAGTAACACACTACGCCGCCAGGGACTCAATTCCTGCAGTGCCAGACGTGTCCCCTGCTTAAGCCAGTACATGTCCAGGCCTGTCTGAAGTTTGCTAGAGAGCATTTGGATGATCCAGAAGAGGATTGGGAGAATGTCATATGGTTAGATGAAACCAAAATAGAACTTTTTGGTAAAAACTCAACTTGCCATGTTTGGAGGAGAAAGAACACCATACCTACTGTGAAGCATGGGGGTGGAAATATCATGCTTTGGGGCTGTTTTTCTGCAAAAGGACCAGGACGACTGATCCGTGTAAAGGAAAGAATGAATGGGGCCATGTATCGTGAGATTTTAAGTGAAAACCTCCTTCCATCAGCAAGGGCATTGAAGATGAAACATGGTTGGGTCTTTCAGCATGACAATGATCCCAAACATACTGCCTGGGCAACGAAGGAGTGGCTTTGTAAGAAGCATTTCAAGGTCCTGGAGTGGCCTAGCCAGTCTCCAGATCTCAACCCCATAGAAAATCTTTGGAGGGAGTTGAAAGTCTGTGTTGCCCAGCGACAGCCCCAAAACATCACTGTTCTAGAGGAGATCTGCATGGAGGAATGGGCCAAAATACCAGCAACAGTGTGTGAAAACCTTGTGAAGACTTACAGAGAACGTTTGACCTCTGTCATTGCCAACAAAGGGTATTTAACAAAGTATTGAGATGAACTTCTGTTATTGACCAAATACTTATTTTTCACCATAATTTGCAAATAAATTCTTTAAAAATCCTTCAATGCGATTTTCTGGATTTTTTTTTTCTTATTTTGTCTCTCATAGTTGAGGTATACCTATGATGAAAATTGGAGACCTCTTTCATCTTTTAAGTGGGAGAACTTGCACAATTGGTGGCTGACTAAATACTTTTTTACCCCACTGTAGTTCTGTTTTCCTACCAAGGGTGGAACAAAATTCTCTCCATGTTGACCTTTTCCTGTTTTTAATAATCCTTCGAACTACTGCCCTTTTCTTTTTATACTCTATTAAGTTTTCACTAGTCATATTCTTCCTCAGCTCTCTGAATGCCCTGTTTCACTCTTTTATTGCAATACTACATTCATCATTCCACCAGCACACAGCCTTCTTCCTACCCTGTGTTGTTTTCTTAGGTATACTTGCTATTGCAGCATTCAGAATATGATTGGTTACCTGACTTGAACACTCTACTATGTCACCTTCTAATGTTACCAAATGACACGATTGAACACAGTATTGCCTAAATTTTCCCCAATCTGCCTTGTCCAAACACCATCTTGTAAAACATCTTCCCTCTTGTATACATACTTCAGTTTTAATAACTGTAAGTACTGGGAAGTGATCACTTCTCAAAGTTGTCCTATTCATAACCGCCCATTCACAGGTACTCACTAAAGAATCAGATAGCAGAGTTAGGTCAATACATGATAATGTGCCCCTATGCACAGCCACCCTGGTACCTTCACCACTGTTTATTCAATTCAATTCAGCTTTATTTATACTGCGCCACATCACAACAGAAGCCGTCTCGTGGCGCCACAGTGCAGAAAAAAACCCAGCAATCAGACAATCCCCTGTGAGCAAGCAATTAGCGACAGTGGAGAGGAAAAACTCCCATTTGGCAGGAAGAAATCTCTAGCAGAACCAGGCTCAGGGTGGGGCAGTCATCTGCTGCGACTGGCTGGGGGTGAGGGGATAGGGAGGATGGAGAGGACAGACATAAAGAACATAATGATTGTTCATAATGATTGTTCAGATGATTATCGACTTCCGGCGGTCACAGCCTGAGCATGTCCCCCTCAGCATCGGCGGCCGTTTAGTGGAGAGAGTAGAGAACATCAAGTTCCTCGGGGTGCAGATCTCGCAGGACCTGACCTGGAGCAAGAATTCCTTGGAGATCAGGAAGCAAGCTCAGCAGAGACTACACTTCTTGAGGAAACTCAAACAGGCCTCTCTCCCCATCTGCATCCTCAGGACCTTCTACAGAGGTGTGGTGGAGAGTGTTCTGACGTACTGCATTGCTACATGGTACTCCAGCTGCAGTATGTCAGACAAAAAAGCCCTGCAGAGGATAGTCAGGGGGGCGAAGAGGGTAATTGGAGTCTCCCTCCCCTCTGTCCAAGAACTTTTTCAGAACCGTTGTAGGAGCAGGGCACTGAACATTGTCAAGGACCGTTCTCACCCTCTGCATAAACACTTTGAACTTCTTCCATCTGGTAAACGATTCCGGAGCATCAGAGGCAGAACCACCAGACTGATCAACAGCTTCCTCCCACAAGCTGTCAGGATGCTGAACAGCTGACCTGGAATCTCACATACACACTACTGCACCTATGGACATTTTGTATATTATAGTTAGTTATTCTTTTTCCCCAAGTATGTCTCAGGGATGTGTGAATGGATGGGGGGTGGGAGCTATGTGGGAGTGTGTCTTAATCATGCTGCTTCTTATATGGATGCCGAGAGAAACGCAATTTCATCTTGCCTGCACTACAGTTGTATGTACAGCAATATGACAATAAAATTTGATTTGATTTGATTTGATTTGATAACAGTAAGATGCCAAGTACAATATTGGAGGTCAACCAGCAGTATGGATCAAACAACAAAACTAAAGTGGGGCTAAGAGACACAAAATCCCTCCTTAAACGTAAGCTATATTAAAAAGGAAGGATTTTACCCTATTCTTAAGAACAGAGACTGAGTCTGACTCCCGGACCCAGAGTGGTAACTGGTTCCAGAGAGAAGGAGCCTGGTAGCAGAAGGCTCTGCCTCCCAATGTACTTTTGGAGATTCTGGGCACCACAAGTAAGCCAGCATTTTGGGAGCATAATGCTCTATTAGGATGGTAAGGTTATATCAGATCTTTTATATATTGGGGGGCCTGATTATTAAGAGCTTTGAAAGTAAGAAGAAGGATTTTAAACTTAGATTCTAAATTCTATGGGAAGCCAATGAAGGGAGGACAGAACCAGGGAGATATGATCTCTTTTTCGAGAACCAGTTAAAACTCTAGCAGCAGCATTTTGAATCAACTGAAGATTTTTTAAGGATACTTTAGGACAACCAGAGAATAACGGATTACAATAATCTTAATCGAGAGCTGACAAAGGTGTGAATCAGTTTTTCAGCATCATTCAGAGACAAGATGCTCCTGATCTTGGCAATATTGCGCAGGTGATAGAAGACAGACTTAGAAACAAATTTAATATGTGAATTAAAGGACAAATCTTGATCAAAAAATAACTCCAAGGTTCCTCACAGAGCTATTCAGAGTGAGAGTGGCGGCATCTGAATTAAGGGGATAATTTGAGAAGGAATTTCTAAGATGTTTTGGGCCAACAAGAATGACTTCAGTCTTATCAGAGTTTAATAGTAGAAAATTACAAGTCATCCAAGCTTCGATGTCCTTAAGACAGGCATCTAACTCAGCTAATTGATTACAATCATCGGGCTTCATTGACAGGTATAGTTGTGTGTCGTCTGCGTAACAGTGAAAATGTATACAGTGCTTTCTGATGATATTGCCTTACAGGAGCATATATAAACTAAAAAGAGTAGGGCCTACCTAACACAGTTCCCTGTGGAACTCCATGACTGAGCTTAGAGTTGGAAGAAAATTCATCATTGATGTGAACAAACTGAAATCTATCGGACAAATAAGATCTAAATCACTGCAACGGAGTTCCATTTAGTCCAACAAAGTGTTCTGATCTATCAAGTACAATGACATGATCAATAGTGTCAAAGGCTGCACTGAGATCTAAAAGAACAAGAACAGAAACAAGTCCATTATTAGATGCGATCAGGAGGTCATTAGTGACCTTCACTAAGGCAGTTTCAGTGCTGTGATGAGCTCTGAACCCAGATTGAAACACCTCAAACAAACCAACTCCCTGCAAATGGTCAAATAATTGCACAGCAACAACTCTTTCCAAGATTTTTGAAATGAAAGGCAAATTAGAGATTGGTCGATAATTGGCCAGAACTCCTGGCTCGAGCGTTGGTTTTTTGAGTAAGGGTTTAATTACATCAGTTTTAAAAGCCAGCGGTACATAACCCAGAGTTAAAGTTAGTTAGTTAGTTAATTCCCTTCACACCATGTTGGTGTATGGGGAGGCGCCTATCTCCGTTTCTCTGACCCTAGATCACACAGCTACTGTAAGTAGTGAAAGCTACAGTGGGGGGTCAGTCCTCTGGTAGCTCTGTGCGTAACTTTACTTTCCCCGTTCCATTATGCGGAGCACCACGCTAGAAGGCAGAAAGTACCATTTTTATATAGTCTTTGGTATGACCCGGCCGGGATTTGAACCCCTGCCTCCCGAGTGTGGGGCGGATGCTCTACCAACTGAGCCACCACTCCGGTAACCCAGAGTTAAAGAAGAAGTAATTATAAGAAGAATACGGCTACCAATAATTGGGAAGATAATTATAAATAACCTGGAAGGAATAGGGTCCAAAAGGCAAGATGAAGACTTAGATGAGGAAATTATTTTATCCAACTCTAAGAGGTCGATTGGAGTAAACTTATCTAAGCAGATATCAATTGAGGGAGTTGTAGTAGTTAATGTACTTGAGTATGCGGTAGGACGAATCTGACTGATTTCATCTCTAATAGATAAAATTTTAAGATTGAAAAAGTTCAGAAAGTCCTGACTAGAAAGCTCAGGGGGGATGGAAGGATTGACCGAGTCCTGGCTCTTTGTAAGCCTGGCTATAGTGTTGAAGAGAAACCTGGGGTTGTTCTTGTTCGCTTCTATTAATTCAGAATAATAGCTTGATCTAGCTTTTCTAAGAGATTTTTTTTATAATCTCTTAGAAATGTCTCAGTGTTTAGACAAATTAACGATCTTTCATCTAACATCTCTTCCACAACATTTCCGTTGTTATCTGTATGTGTGCTTCCCCACAAGCTATTATGGACATTAAAGTCTCCACACCATACCTCTTTCATATGCCCTTCCCCTGCCATAACACTGAAAATATCTGCTGTTAACTTCCTACATGGGTTGTAATAATTAATCAGCTTAATATTTCCTTGTCCATTTAGCCTACATATTTCAATAATATTACACTCTATATCCTCAGGGGAGGGAATCACCCTGTACGCCAGGCCATCTTTAATGAAAGTGGCACATCCTCCTCCATTTACAGTGTTAATTCTATCCTGTCTGATTGAAGTGTATCCTGGAATAACAAAATCTAAGTGAGGTTGAAGCCATGTCTCCTGTACACACACTACCTGTGGAACAACTTCTAGTTCGTAAAGATACTTCTTGAGTTCTTGTCCATTTGCTATAAGACTCCTTGCATTCCACTGTAGTATGTGTAGTACCATAATTAAGGTCTTGTTTCAGCATGTGCAGTCTCCCCAGTTTCAGCTTTCTATAAAGCATGAATCTGGTCAGCTGTGATAGCTTTCACATCTAGGAAGCTTTCTGCTGCTTCCACAATGGTTTTGATTCTGTCACTTTTCTTCTGTAGCTGTGCAGCAACATTCATGGTGTGGCAGATAAAAGCTATAAAGTTTGTCCTCTTAACTATCAATGTGTCATCATCCATTTTGCATTTGTGAACACAAACATTCCTTGCAGCTGCATGATCCTGTGCTTGCGTGGGACCCATTGATTGCTGGGCTTCCATTTGAACTGAACTTCTTTGAGGAAGGCCTGCTGTGTTTCTGACTATTCCTGCCTCTCTAATTGTCTTTAGAGCTTCCACATATGAGATTTTCTTAGTTATTCTTATTTCCTGGACTTGTCTAGCTTCCCTTTGCACAACACATCCTCCATATGCAGCACTGTGCTCACCCCCGCAGTTGCAGCACTTTACTTTGGCATCCTTGTCACATTTACCATATTCATGCTCCCCTCCACATCTAGCACATCTTAGCTTTCCCCTACATTGCTGAGCTGTGTGACCCATCCTTTGACATTTGTAGCACCTGAGTGGCTTTGGGACATATTCTCTGACACTGAAATACATGTATCCTATTAGGACTGATTTAGGGAGTGTTTCCTCAAACTGAATCATGACAGACTGTGTCCTTCAGCAAACCTTCTTTTTTACTCTGTAGCCTTTTCACATCCTTCACCTTTCCCTCTTGGATCTCGTTTTTCATTTCTTCTATAGACATGCACAAAGGGACACCTGATATACTGTAACTTCCCTCAAGTTAGCTGTCACGCCAGGAACATGCGCCTTCATTTGTTCTCCGTTTAGACATGTCATTGTCAGTATTTTCTGTTGCTGTTGTTTACTTGTGGCATGAATTAACAGCCGGTTATTCTTCAAGAACTTTGCAAACTTAACTCTTCCAATTCTTTCTCAATTGCTTTTGTTAGCTTAACCGGGTGATAGTGCCACCCACCCTGATTGAACTCAATGACAACTTTGCAGTCATTCCCTACATCCTCAAACTGCCATCCATTTTGGCCAGTTCGTGGTTTTTTTTTGCATTGTTACTTCCTCCCGCATCACTCTCATCTGACCCGCTTCTACGTCTTGGTGCCCCCCTAGCTGCCTTCCTCATAGCCCTGTGATGTTTCTCTCATAGCTTTGTGACATCTTCCTCATAGCTTTCTGATGTAATTCTCATTGCTTTGTGGCTTTGTGGTGACGTCTTCCTCATAGCTTTGTGACATTTTGACCAAGATTCGGGATTCATCCAGGTTTTGTCGTCACCCGTCACTATCACTCTTCTTCTTCTAGATCTGATTGCCAGCTGGCAACCAAGCCTGCAGATGCACCATTGAGAGTGGGAGGGGTAAAAGAAAAACAAAAACTAAATTCTTTTGAATAATCCAGTTGCACTTAAATATCTAAGTAGAGCTACATATATTTCTTTGACCAAGGTTCCTAACATGTTTTCCAAACCAAAACTTAAAATAGTCCTTTCCATTACTGCAATCAGATATTTCCTTTGTTCCCAGTATCCCTGACATTCCAGCAAAACATGCTGAACTGTTTCTGGAAAACCACAATGTGCACAGCTGCCTGTTGGGTGTGTACCTATACTATGTAGCGTCTGGTTCAAAGTAGTATGTCCTATTCTTTTTTTTTCCACAATATCTTTATTGAACCTTTTTTTTTTTTTTTTTAACAAACATGATACAAACAATCAAACACTAACACTAAAGTACTACAAAAAAAAAAAAAAATGCACTAAAAACACCAACAACCACCAACAAAATCAAGTCTTCAACAATGCTCCTCTGTTTAGTCTAGACAATCCAATACAAAAGTATACATATTATGTTCACCAGTTTGGAATTTACAAGGTCCACACACATCATTCACCTTCTTCTTCAAGAGTTATGTTTAAATTTTTTACATAATCAATAAAAGGTCTCCATATATTCTCAAACACAATTTCCTTTGATTTTAGTATATATGTTATTCTTTCTAATGGAAGGTTTGTTAACATCTGTCTTAACCACTGAGTCACATCTGGTCTATGAGTCTTTTTCCATAATAGTGCAATACATTTTTTGGCATTAAGCAAACTGAGGTCTATGAATGTTCTTTCACTTTTATTAAAATTATGCTTTTCTGGGTACAGACCCAACAAAAACAGTTTAGGATTCAATATGATTTGTTTTGAGATTATTTTTTCAATTGTTACCCTCACCTCTTCCCAAAACATTCTTATTAATCTACATTCCCATAAACAATGAAATAGGGTTCCTTTACTTTCCATGCATTTTGTGCATGTATCTGGTATATTTTTGTTATATCTATTTAACTCCTCCGGTGTAACATACATCCGCATTAACCATTTGAAATGTATCAATTTAAGGCGTGCATTTATTGATTTGGTTTGAGCTTCTGTACAAGCCAATTCCCATTGTTCCTCTGAAATTTCAATTTGCAGATCTTCTTTCCAGTAGTTTAATCTTTTCAGTGAATTTTCACTTGAAGATAGTGTCAGTGAGTTATAAAACTCTGAAATAATACCCTTTCTTTTACTATCTTTCATCATCATTTTTTCCAAGGATGAATAAATAGGTCGAGTGAGAGCTTTATTTTGATTTGATCGAATAAAGTTTCTAAGTTGAAGATATTTAAAAAAATGTGTTCTATTGAGATTAAATTTGATCCTCAGCTCTTCAAAAGACATTATGTTGTCTGCACATGGCAAATATAAATCTTGAATCTTTTGTATCCCTTTTAAATTCCATACTTTAAATACAGCGTCCGCTCTCCCTGGTTTAAAATATTGATTACCCCATATTGGACTAAATTGTGACAATAACTGTGGTTCTTTTAAATAGTTTTTAGCTTCACACCATATTTTGATCATATGCTTTACAAATGGATTTTTAACTTGTTTTTGTAATTTTTTTGCCGAATCTGAGTATATGAATATGGGAAGAGGTAAAGGTAAATTGTATGATTCCATTTCAGTCCAGTGAGGGAGATCATTTGATGAAAAATAATATGTCATAGACCTCAGTTGTGCCGACCAATAATACAACATAAAATTTGGACATTTCAGACCTCCACGATCAAATGGTAAATATAATAAAGACAAACGTAATCTAGCCCTCCTGTTGTTCCATATAAATTCCACTAACTTTTTTTTTATTCTTGAGAATAGATCTAAAGGTGGTGATAAGGGAATGTATTGAAATAAATAAAGTATTTTAGGTAAAATATTACTTTTAAGTATATTGATTCTCCCGATCATCGACATTGGTAGTGACATCCATCTCTGAGTTAACTCATTGATATCTGACATTAAGGCTTCATAGTTGACACTGGCGACTGATTCTAGCTTAGGCATAATTTGGATTCCTAAATATTTAAACTGATTTACAACATTGAATTGATTTACCTCAGGGGCTGGGTAATTTCTCTGGGTCTCATTTAGCATTAATATTGAAGATTTAGTTTTATTTATTTTATATCCTGATATTTCCCCAAAATTCTTTATTAAATTCAACAAGGTTGGAATTGATTTTTTTAGATTCGACATAAACAAAATTATGTCATCGGCGTACAGGGAGATTTTATGTTCTGTTGGTCCAACTTTAATTCCATATATTTGTGAATGTAAACGTATCGCTATCGCTAAAGGTTCAATTGCCATAGTAAACAGTAAAGGTGAAAGTGGACAGCCTTGTCGACATCCTCTATTGATTTTTATTGGTTTTGAAATATTGTTATTTGTTAGGATTTCTGCTGTAGCATTATTGTATATTATTTGAACCCATTTTATGAAATTATTTCCAAGTCCAAACCTTTGTAGGACTTCAAAAAGAAAGGGCCATTCAACTCTATCAAAGGCCTTTTCGGCGTCCAATGATAGGAGAGCTGTATCCGGTGCTTCTTTATTAAAATAAATAATATTAAATAGTCTTCTTACATTATGGAAGCCTTGTCTACCCTTTATAAAGCCATTCTGATCTCGATTAATAATATTTGGTAAAATTTCTTGTATTCGTCTTGCTAAAATTTTACAGATTATCTTAAGGTCGGCGTTTAATAGGCTTATTGGTCTCATATTTTCACATTTATTAGAGGGCTTACCTGGTTTTGGCAGCAGTATAATTAAGGCATTATTTATGTATGATGGTAAATTATTATTTTGAAATGCTTCTAAAACCATTTCCAAAAAAGGTTTTATTAATTTATTCTTAAATTTTTTATAAAGGTCAACTGGAAGACCATCTGGTCCTGCACTTTTTCCTGATTTCATATTATCAATGGCTAGCCCAACTTCTTCTTGACTAATTTTAGAATCCAATATCTCCCTGTTTTCATTTGGAATACACGGTATAGATAGTTCGTTCAAAAACCCATTTAGTTTTGTTAAATCAGGTTCATTTTTGGTATCATATAATTTTTCATAGTAATCTCTAAAGGCTCTATTAATTTCTAAAGGATCTATAACTACCTGTCCATTACTTATAATACTGGTAATTGGTGTTTTAATTTCCAATTGTTTAATCTGCCATGCTAATAATTTTCCCGATTTTTCACCTTGTTCATAAAAAGATTGTTTCAATCTTAGAAGACTCGAGGCAGCTCTATTCGCTGATTTTTTGTCGTATTCAGCTCTCAAAATCAGTAATTCATTCTCCAACCTTGGGTCACTTCCTGCATACACTTTTTCCTGAAGATTTTTTATTTTATGTTCCAATTTAGCTCTCTCCTCTCGAGTCTTCTTAGATTTTGATCCTGTATAACTAATAATATGTCCCCTAATAAAAGCTTTGAAAGCCTCCCACTTTACACATGCTGATGTTTGTGTAGTATTGATGTCAAAGAACTCGTCTATCTGTTTTTCTATATACTTGACAAATTCCTCATCCTGAAGCCATTTATGCTGAAATTGCCATCTACCTGATTCCTTTGTCAATTTTTTATCTACATATATTAGACAACAGGGTGCATGATCAGAGATCACGATGTTATCATAAAAGCAGTTTTGAATCTTGGACCTTAATTCTGTGGAAATCAAAAAATAATCAATACGTGAGAATGTCTTGTAGGTACTGGAATAACAAGAATAGGCTTTAACTTGTGGTTTCATTTCTCTCCATATATCTAACAATCTCAATTCTTTCATAAAATGATTAATAGTCATCCTACATCCAATGTGCGTACAATCCAGTCCTGTTGATCTATCCACACCTGGATTCAATGTACAATTAAAATCCCCTGCTATTATATGTTGCCCTGTAAGTGATGATAAGATGAGAAATAAATTAGCAAAGAACTTCTGATCATCTATATTGGGACCATATAAGTTCACAAGATTTATATTTTCTAATAGCAAAGAACCTTGAATGATTACATATCTTCCAAATTTGTCTCCAATTACATTTTTCACTTGAAAAGGAACTGATTTATGTATGAGAGTCATAACTCCCCTGGCTCGGGATGAAAATGAAGAGGTGAATACACTTCCCTGCCATCTACTCCTAATTCTTTTAACATCCTCCTCTATCAGATGAGTTTCTTGTAAAAACACAATTCTTGAACCCATGTCCTTTATTTTATTCATAACTTGTTTAAGTTTTTTTAAATTTTGTAGACCTCTGCAATTCCATGAAGTTAAATTAAGGTTAACACTTTGGTCCATGATCAATAGAGAGTTTGGGATTACCTTGCAGTGTAAACATGCTCATACAGAGAAGCAAAAACATGAGTGGTTGAACATTCATCCTACAAACTACACACAAACAAATTTCCCCTTCCCACACTTGTGGCAAACCCCCCAAAATCAAAAGAAAAATTCTGTCTCCCGATATAGCCATCGACCGTTCCACACCCACGGGGAACAGCCTAAGCCACTCCTTCTTCATCCTCCCAATCACCCTAACTCTACTGCTTTTAATGACGTAACATTAACTCTCCTCTGTAGTTTTCCAACTTAACTCCAAAATTTTTAACAACTTTGTACATCATAGTTTTTTTTTTTTGTTTGTTTTGTTTTGGTTTTTTTAATATATAATACAATCTATATTTTGTAAACTTACTATTTACTTCAAGTCAGTCAGATGCCTGTGCAAATGCTTAATTATTCTACCTTATATTTTGTTCATGCTTAGCTCCCACCAGTCTCTTCTTCTTCTTTGATCTTCTTGATGAACTCCTGCGCCTCCTCTGGGGTCTTGAAGATGTGGGTTCTGCCCTCATACGTGGTCAGCAGTCTCGCAGGATAGATTACACCATGACGAATCCCAAGGTTGCGCAGCTCCTTACGTACGGGATCAAACTGCTTCCTCAATTGCTGGATTCCTGTGGCCAAATCTGGGTAGAACCGCACCTGCTGGTCCTGGTGTTTAATCTCTCCTTTAGCACGTGCAGCGTTGAAGATCTTCATCCTGTCTCTGTTGCTAAGAAACTTCATAATTAAGGTCCTCGGCGGTCCCTTATCTCTCCGTGGGCCAATACGATGTGCTTTTTCCAGAACCACTGCTGATTGCAACTCCTCGCTGCCCAGCACCTCCGGAATCCACTTTTCCAGAAAGAAACATACGTCCCGACCTTCTGATTCCTCTGGAAGACCCACCAGCCTCAAATTATTCTGTCTCGACCGAGATTCCAAATCCAAAATATTATCTTCCAGAGATTTATTTTTTTTTTCCAAAGTGCGCACCTTTAATTGAAGACGGGTGACGTCATCTTCAGCACTAGCGAGACGGAGCTCCATCTGCGCCGTTCGTTCTACACAGTCACCCAATTCCTTTCTTATTCCTTCCAACGCTGTCATAATCCCATCAAATCTAGAGGAAAAGTCCGCTCTCATTGAACTCATGGCAGCCATCAGCGCATCTGCGCCATTCCCCGCAGAAATCGCACCGCCGCCAGCCTCCTCCGCCATATATGGAGCCTTGTTTGCTGCGTTGCAGACCTGAAAGTCCGTTAATTTGGACTGTTTCGGCGGCTCGCTTTTTCCTTTTCCTGGTTTTCCAGCCTTAGGCTTCGCCGACATATCCTCGCCCAAATGCTGGGATACGTTCTGTCCCAAATGAGAGAGTTATTTGCCGATTTTTTTTCTCCAGGAGCAGAGCAGAGCGAGACACGTCCGTCCTACGTGGCAGCCATAACCGGAAGTGAGTATGTCCTATTCTTAATCGGGTGATGAGTATCTCCTCTTTCTTGTTTCTGCCAACTCCCATTCCAGAGACCACCTGCTTTTGAATGTCATAAAGGTATCTTCCTGTATCTATTGAGTCCCAATATTATTGCCACTTTTGCGCTATATACTTGTTAATTATCAATTTGCCTTCGGCCTTACTGAGTGAAATGTCCAGATCCACTGCCTCAAATTTCAAAGATTGTTTCGTTAATGAGTCCACATCCTCATTACCCTCTATTCCAACATGGGCTGGAACCCAAAGAAAGCTTACTGACTGGCCTTTACTGTAGGGGTTGTAAATTAAGGAGTGGATTTCTACAATTAGGTCCTGCCTACACGACTGCAGTGACTGAACACTCTTGAGAGCTGCCCAGCAATCTGAAGCAATAACAGCATTATTACTATAATTTTCCTTCAACCACTGTAGAGCTAATATAATGGCAACTAGCTCAACTGTGTATACTGATAAGTGATTACTGGTTCTTGTACTGATAGATATTTTATACTGAGGAATGTATACCGCAGCTCCACTACGACCAGTTGTAGGGTCCTTGGAACCATCGGTAAATGCTATCAGCGTGTTTTTGAAGTTCTGTTCAATATATTTATGCACTATATAATCTGTTGCTGATTGCTTATGTTGCCTCCTCAGTTGTTGTATTTCAAAATCTACTAGTGGCATCTTAAACAGCCATGGAGGAATAACAGACCACAGGACCGTTGGGCTAAAATCTACGTGTTTTAATCCTGCCTGCTCAGCAATGGTATCACTTATCCATCCAAAGCTACTAATGTTGGACTCATTGTGTTCCCAGCAATCATTAGGAATAGCTTTTGCAGGATGTGATATCTTATGCCCTTTCAAGTTGATCTAGTATGCCAGCATTAATTTGGTTCTTCTTAATCTTGAGGGCATTTCACCCGTCTCTACTTGGATCGCTGATACTGGAGAACTTTTAAATGCACCACAACATATCCTAAGAGCCTGTGTCTGCTCTATGTCCAGAAGGTTCAGGTGACAATCAGCAACCGACATGAATGCAACACATCCATAGTCTATTGTCACTCTCATTAGTCCTCGATATACCCTCAACAGAGAGGCCCTAGAAGCCCCCCAGTCCCGTCCTGCGAGGCATCTCAAAATATTATTTATTTTCTTACATTTTCCTTTAGTTTTTTCAATATGCTGCTTCCAGGTTAGTTTTTCATCAAACAACACACCTAAATGCCGAACTACATTTATCTGCTCAAACTTTTGGCCATAAATGTTTAAAGAAATACCTTTGTGAGTTTTAGAGAAGCAAATCACTTGTGTGTTTGAGACCGATAATTTAAAAGCCCACCAGTTTGCCCATTGTTCAACTTGGGTCTTTTGCTGCCTGCATTTTCCTCTGAATGTACTCAAGATTACGCCCCCTTATCCATAAGGCCCCATCATCTGCATACAAGGCCTTCCCTAGTCCCCTACTGATTCCTTCGAAAATATAATTAATCATAATATTAAACAGAACAGGGCTACACATGCTGCCTTGGGGAGTACCATTTTCAACTTGATATATTTTGGATTATTCTGTACCAACTCTTACCTCAATCGTTCTGTCATACAGGAAATCTAATACCCAGTTGTATAAATTACCTTCAGCACAAAATTGATTTAATCAGCAACCCTTCCTTCTACAGCATGTCATATGCTTTTTCTACATCAAAGCAGACAGCAATCACATTTTCTCTATTTACCTGGGCCTTCCTAATTTCAGATTCTAGGTGTAAAATGGAATCCATAGTATTTCTCCCTTTTCGGAACCCACTTTGAAAGGGAGAAGGACATTCCCTCCCTTCTAAAATGTAATTCAGCCTTTCAGTCACCATTCGTTCCATTGTTTTCCCTAACTGTGAGGTAAGAGCTATTGGCCTATAATTATTGGGATATGATGACTCTTTCCCTGGCTTTAACATTGGAACAATAACTGATTGTTTCCATGCCCAAGGAATCTTCCCAGTTTCCCAAACTTTATTAAACAGCTTTCATACTGTTTGAAGTGCACTGTCTTCCATGTGCGACAACATCATATAACATACGGCATCCTTCCCTGGCGAAGACTGTTTGATAAGAAGAACATCATAGAGCTATGAGGAAAATGTCACAAAGCAATGAGGAAAACGTCACAAAGCTATGAGGAAAATGTCACAAAGTTCTGAGGAAATGTCACAAAGCGATGAGGAAAACGACACAAAGCTATGAGGAAAACGTCACAAAGTTATGAGGAAAAACAAACACATAGAAAGAAAGTGAAGTATGTGGCAGTAATGCGCCTGTAAGCTGGTTGCCAACAGAGAGAAGAAGAAGAAGAAGAACCACCAATCAAATCTAAAAGAAGAAGAAGAAGTGAAAGTGCGGTTGACCGACAGGAGACAGTGGAGCTGGACATCTCACTCAATAAGGCAGAAGGCAAATTGATAATTAACAAGTATATAGTGCAAAAGTGGCAAGAATATTGGGACTCAATAGATATCTGATTGCAGTAATGGAAAGGACTAATTTAAGTTTTGGTTTGGAAAACGTGTTAGGAACCTGTCAAAGAAATACAGTGGGGTAAAAAAGTATTTAGTCAGCCACCAATTGTGCAAGTTCTCCCACTTAAAAGATGAGAGAGGTCTCCAATTTTCATCATAGGTATACCTCAACTATGAGAGACAAAATAAGAAAAAAAAAATCCAGAAAATCGCATTGAAGGATTTTTAATGAATTAATTGGTAAATTCCTCGGTAAAATAAGTATTTGGTCAATAACAAAAGTTCATCTCAATACTTTGTTATACCCTTTGTTGGCAATGACAGAGGTCAAACGTTTTCTGTAAGTCTTCACAAGGTTTTCACACACTGTTGCTGGTATTGTGGCCCATTCCTCCATGCAGATCTCCTCTAGAGCAGTGATGTTTTGGGGCTGTCGCTGGGCAACACAGACTTTCAACTCCCTCCAAAGATTTTCTATGGGGTTGAGATCTGGAGACTGGCTAGGCCACTCCAGGACCTTGAAATGCTTCTTACGAAGCCACTCCTTCGTTGCCCGGGCGGTGTGTTTGGGATCATTGTCATGCTGAAAGACCCAGCCATGCCCTTGCTGGTGGAAGGAGGTTTTCACTCAAAATCTCATGATACATGGCCCCATTCATTCTTTCCTTTACACGGATCAGTCATCCTGGTCCCTTTGCAGAAAAACAGCCCCAAAGTATGATGTTTCCACCCCCATGCTTCACAGTAGGTATGGTGTTCTTTCTCCTCCAAACACGACAAGTTGAGTTTTTACCAAGAAGTTCTATTTTGGTTTCATTTGACCATATGACATTCTCCCAATCCTCTTCTGGATCATCCAAATGCTCTCTAGCAAACTTCAGACGGGTCTGGACATGTACTGGCTTAAGCAGGGGGACACGTCTGGCACTGCAGGATTTGAGTCCCTGGCGGCGTAGTGTGTTTCTGATGTAGCCTTTGTTACTTTGGTCTCAGCTCTGTGCAGGTCATTCACTAGGTCCCCCCATGTGGTTCTGGGATTTTTGCTCACTGTTCTCGTGATCATTTTGACCCCACGGGGTGAGATCTTGCGTGGAACCCCAGATCAAGGGAGATTATCAGTGGTCTTGTATGTCTTCCATTTTCTAATAATTGCTCCCACAGTTGATTTCTTCACACCAAGCTGCTTACCTATTGCAGATTCAGTCTTCCCAGCCTGGTGCAGGTCTACAATTTTGTTTCTGATATCCTTTGACAGCTCTTTGGTCTTGGCCATAGTGGAGTTTGGAGTCTGACTGTTTGAGGTTGTGGACAGGTGTCTTTTATACTGATAATGAGTTCAAACAGGTGCCATTAATACAGGTAACGAGTGGAGGACAGAGGAGCCTCTTAAAGAAGAAGTTACAGGTCTGTGAGAGCCAGAAATCTTGCTTGCTTGTAGGTGACCAAATAGTTATTTTACTGAGGAATTTACCAATTAATTAATTAAAAATCCTTCAATGTGATTTTCTGGATTTTTTTTTCTCATTTTGTCTCTCATAGTTGAGGTATACCTATGATGAAAATTGGAGACCTCTCTCATCTTTTAAGTGGGAGAACTTGCACAATTGGTGGCTGACTAAATACTTTTTTGCCCCACTGTATATATACAGTTAGGCCCCAAAATATTTGGACAGTGACACAAGTTTTGTTATTTTAACTGTTTACGAAAACATATTCAGGATACAATTATATAATCAATATGGGCTTAAAGTGCAGACTCTCAGCTGTAATTTGAGAGTATTCATATCCAAATTGGAGCAAGGGTTTAGGAATTACAGCTCTTTAATACGTAGCCGCCTCTTTTTCAAGGGACCAAAAGTAATTGGACAATTGACTCAGAAGGCTGCAAAAAAAAATAACAAGGCTGCATGGGCTGTTCCCTTGTTAACCTGTCATCAATTAAGCAGTTAAAAGGTCTGGAGTTGATTCCAGGTGTGGCATTTGCATTTGGAAGCTGTTGCTGTGAACACACAACATGCGGTCAAAGGAGCTCTCAATGGAGGTGAAACAGACCATCCTGAGGCTGAAAAAAAGAAGAAATCCATCAGAGAGATAGCAGAAATGTTAGGAGTGGCCAAATCAACAGTTTGGTACATTCTGAGAAAAAAAGAGTGCACTGGTGAGCTTGGGAACTCAATAAAAGGCCTGGACGTCCACGGAAGACAACAGTGGTGGATGATCACAGAATCCTTTCCATGGTGAAGAACAACCCTTCACAATATCCAGTCAAGTGAAGAACACTCTCCAGGAAGTAGGTGTATCAGTATCTAAGTCTACCATAAAGAGAAGACTTCATGAGAGTAAATACAAAGGATTCACCACAAGGTGCAAACCATGAATCA
The DNA here is from genome assembly GCA_020510985.1 of Pholidichthys leucotaenia. Classification (NCBI taxonomy): domain Eukaryota; kingdom Metazoa; phylum Chordata; class Actinopteri; order Cichliformes; family Pholidichthyidae; genus Pholidichthys; species Pholidichthys leucotaenia. Next base: position 443,017,154 of record CM035838.1, read on the forward strand.
GCCTCAAAAATAGAAAGGCCAGAATTGACTTTGCCAAAAAACACCTGAAGAAGCCAGCCCAGTTCTGGAGCAGCATTCTTTGGACAGATGAGACTAAGATCAGCCTGTACCAGAATGATGGGAAGAAGAAAATTTGGAGAAGAATTGGAACAGCTCATGATCCAAAGCACTACATCTTCTGTAAAACATGGTGGAGGCAGTGTGATGGCATGGGCATGCATGGCTTCCAATGGCACTGGGTCACTTGTGTTTATTGATGATGTGACAAAAGACAGAAGCAGCCGGATGAATTCTGTATAGGGATATACTTTCTGCTCAGATTCAGCCAAATGCAGCAAAGTTGATTGGACAGCACTTCACCAATGATCCAAAACATACTACAAAAGCAACCCAGGAGTTTTTTAAAGCAACGAAGTGGAATATTCTGCAATGGCCGAGTCAATCACCAGATCTCAACCCAATTGAGCATGCATTTCACTTGGTCAAGACAAAAGTTAAGGCAGAAAGACCCACAAACAAGCAACGACTGAAGACAGCTGCAGTAAAGGCCTGGCAAAGCATCACAAAGGAGGAAACCCAGCGTTTGGTGATGTCCATGGGTTCCAGACTTCAGGCAGTCATTGCCTGCAAAGGATTCTCAACAAAATATTGAAAAGTAACATTTTACTTTGGGTTATGTTTATTTGTCTAATTACTTTTGAGCCCCTGAAATGAGGAGCATTTGTATAAAAATAGCTACAATTCCTACATGTTTTATCATATATTTTTGTTCAACCCCTTGAATTAAACCTTAAAGTCTGCACTTCACTTCCGTTGTAGTTGTTTCATTTCAAATCCAATGTGGTGGCATGCAGAGCCCAAATCATGAAGATTGTGTCACTGTCCAAATACTTCTGGGCCTAACTGTAGCTCTACTTAGATATTTAAGTGCAACTGGATTACTCAAAAGAATTTAGTTGGGTTTTTTTTGCCCCTCCCATTCTTGATGGTGCACCTGCGGGCTGGTTGCTGGCCGGCAATCAGATGTAGAAGAAGAAGGAGAGTGATATAAGCAGTGATGCGGGTGACGACAACAAAACCTGGATGAATCCCGAAACTTGGTCAAAACGTCACAGAGCTATGAGGATTACATCAGAAAGCTATGAGGAAGACGTCAGAAAGCTATAAGGAAAACGTCAGAAAGCTATAAGGAAAACGTCAGAAAGCTATAAGAAAAACGTCACAAAGCTATGAGGAAAACGCCACAAAGCTATGAGAGAAACATCACAGAGCGATAAGAGGAAAACGTCACAGAGCGATAGGAAAACGTCACAAAACTATGAGGAAAACGTCATAAAGCAATGAGGAAAACGTCACAAAGCTATGAGGAAAACATAATCAAGTCAGTGGCGGTAATGCATCAACCAGGTGGTTGCCAACCGCCAATCAAATCTAACAGAAGAAGAAGAAGACATCAAGTCAGTGGTAGTAATGCACCTGTAAGCTGGTTGCCAACCGCCAATCAAATCTAAAAGAAGAAGAAGACCAACCAGGATGGACGAAAATGGACGAACCCAGGAGCCACCTTCACCAGTTGTGACGAATTTCTTGGTTTCTTTACATTGTACTGATTTTCTGGTTCATATACTTTGAAGATAAGATAACATCCATCCAGCCATCCATCTTCTTCTGCTTTATCCTTTTTTGGGTCGCCCAAAACAAAACCGGTGACAAGAAAACAAAACCATTCTTTGTGTAAATATGTTCAAGGTCCACTTTTGACTGACAGTTATGTTATTTGATATGGGTGCTGTGGCATTATGCAAATTAGATGCGTAAATTTACTGCTGTCTCAAACTTTGGATCATATTCTACATCTTTCTAATTGACAGTAAGCCATTATCTCTTACCACTTTCAAGTTATAGCCTTGGAAATCTCTGATATGGGTGCCGTGGCATTATGCATGGCATTATGCAAATGCGTAAATTTACTCCATGTCAAACTTTGGATCATATTCTACATCTTTCTAATTGACAGTAAGCCATTATCTCTTACTACTTTCAAGTTATAGCCTTGGAAATTTCTGAAATCTGATCTGAATATTTTCTTGAAAAAAATCTTTACCACTGTTGACCACTAGGGGGTTATAGTGCAGTTTGGCGACATACACAGTTAGCTTTCCTTTCCCCATTCTATTATGCTGAGCACCAAGCTAGAATGCTTAAAGTACCATTTTTATATGCTCTTTTGTATGATCAGATGCTCTACCAACTAGGCCACCACTCCGGTGTGTGTGTGTGTGTGTGTGTGTGTGTGTGTTGTACAATTATATGAACTATATAAATTTATGGGAAAAGGTATATACATTATAGTTGTTGTTTCCAGAGTAGAACCGCTGCTCCTCCACATCAAAAGGAGCCAGTTGAGGTGGTTTGGGAATCTGATTAGGATGCCTCCTGTGGGAGGTGTTTCGGGCATGTCCCACTGGGAGGAAATCCTAGGGTAGATCCAGGACACACTGGAGAGATTACATCTCCCAGCTGGCAATCCGTGTAATTACTGGGGTTAGGATGAGTCATAAAATGTTCTGTATGTGCTCACTTCTTAAATATTCTTTGGAATTTGGATCGGTTGTTTAACTGATTTGCTTTGGAAACGAACAAAGTGGAGCAGAGACAAGAACCAGGAAATGGGAAGGAGGAGACAAAGTGGACCAATCATCACTCTTGGGGTCTGCATCACCGATGTGCACCTCTCCTTCTCTAGAGAGGTGCATGTCGGGCATCATAGGGGGATATCATGTCGCTACTGCGTCAATGCGGGTGCATAAATCCAGCTTTGCTGGGACGGTTTGCTACTGAGTGTGAAGCAGCCAGGATGAGAATCAGTACCTCCAAGTCTTCGTCCATGGTCCTCAGCTGGAAAAGGAGGACTGTTTTGTCCACTGGGTTGGGGACAGGGTCTTATGCCAAGTGGAGGAGTTCAAATATCCTGGGGTCTTACTCATGAGTGAAGGAAGAATGGAGCGAGAGGTTGACAGATAGATTGGAGCAGCATCTGCAGTGATGCGGACATTGTACCATTTTGTGGTGGGGAAGAGGGAGCTGAGCTCTAAAGCAAAGCTGTTGATTGACTGGTCAAGCTATGTTCCTACCCTCACCTATGGTCATGAACTTTGGGTAATGACCAAAAGAGTGAGATCACAGATACAAATACTAAAACTAGAAAGCACTCAGAGAGCACAGACCTCCACCAAGGCTCCTTCCATCCCTCATGGATCACCTCCAAAATGTATTGGGTTTGTGTGTAGGCCTACAGCCACTTCTGGTGAAAATTGCATCAAAGCCTGTTCATTAGTTTTGGAGTATTGTTACTAACACACTGTGAAAGATAAAAGCCTTGGCTGAGGTATGCATTCTCAGATCATCACCAAAATGTAATGGGTTTGTCTGTAGCCCAAGAACCACCTCTGGTGAAAATTTCATCCAAATCCAGTAGTTTTGGAGTATTATTGCTAACACTGTGAGAAGATGAGAGCCTAGGTGGAGGTATGCATTTTGAGATCATCACCAAATCTAATCATGTGCTCAGTGTGCCATTACACATCTTTCCTGAAAATTTGAATGAAAGGTGCTATATAGTAAATGCATTCCATTATTAGTGTTATTATTATTAATAGACATCGAAACAACAGCAAAAACAATATAACAACATTATATGATAGATTTGTTTATTTGACAGGGACAGTGCAATAAACATAGACAATTAATCAATGACAATCAATCTGATGTGTTGCACAAAGAGTGTATAGCTATTAGCTAATTTGCAACTCTTGTCCCTGGATGGGCTTTAGAAAGGAGAAACAAGTGAAAAGAAAAAAGGAAAGGAAAAGATAAAAAAAAAAGAAAACAGAAAAAACAATAACCACATACATCAATGCAAAAAGATTATAAATACATTATAAATACACAATTATAAAGATTATAAAGATTATAAATATTATAAATACATAATATAACAACCTGACTCACATTTGCCTATTTCAGGCCTCCCTCCCTTCCTCACTCACTATAAACAAACACATTCATTCCTTCCCTTCATTCACTCTCACTCTAATAATAATAATAATAATAATAATAAGACTGTCATAATTATATTGACCATACATTGGAGCTGGGCAATTCCACCTTAAATCAACATCATGGTTTATTGAATCTTTCAGTTCGGTTTTCATTTTTTTTTGTTTTATTTTCCCCCACTCCTCTCTTCTCCATTACAGTTTACTGACAAGGTTCATAATTATTAAGCAATATTAACACAACAGTGCAGTATCATACCTTTTTTTTTTTTGCAGTTATCAACTACAAATTCACATAGTATCCTTATTATCTACTGCAACAAACTTGTAAGAAATATGACCATGACAAAGGAACAAACACTCATCTGGCACACCGACAGATGCAGACATGTTCCTCCAAGTGTTTGCTTTCAAATTTTGATCATGATATCCTGTTAAGGTCAGCTCAAAGAGGACCAGGTTGTTTGATGCAGCAAAGTTCAGCCTCCACCTCCTCCACTGTCACCTACCGCTCTCGTCTTCTGTACCGGCGTCCTATGTCCTGCCCTTCCTTAATTCTGATTGGCTGCTTAGAAAGGTCTGACATTGATGAGTGCAGCTGTACAGTAGTCTGACAAGTTCAACATTTTTCAGCCCTGAGCCCCGTGACAAAGAGCAACTGTCATGAGCCGAACCGGCTTGGTTTTCCCCGGCTCGGCCCTGATCTCTTTGTGGGTTTTGGCTTTACTGTTTATGTGCACCTTGTGTTTTCTTTCCATCATTTTAGCCACTGCCTGACCGGCAGCTGTTAGTCAGCCTCTGATCTTTTTCCCACGCTGCTGACAGTCTGACGGTCCTACCAAGCCCCCTCGCTCTCCATAATTCCACCAGCTGTCCCAGCCCCGGTACTTATCTTTCCCACGCCTCAGGTGTTCCCAATTTGTGTGACCAGTGGCGTTTGGACTTAAGCAGCTCTTCGCTAGACAAACGCCGTTGGGTCATTGCATGAGTCACTCCTGCTTTTCACAGGGTGATCATCATGTCTGGAAGGATTATTGTTTTCACTCGCCTGGAGAACTGGACTTTTTGGGACTGCTCCAACTTGTGAGTTTTTTGTGGTTGCCGCTATGCTGTACCAGAAGTGTCCCTTCCCTGGTAGCATTCCGCTTCGCTTCTGGCAGCGTTTCCGCTCCGCAGCACAATTGCTACGCTTAGGCTGTGCCCAGTTTACGTTCCCCCCAAGTTTGTTGAGCTACCCGCTGTCTTCCCTGCTCTCCCGAGCGCAGCCATATTGTATCACAATTCACGTGTCGCCTGTATCTGTACACTGACAGTCAATAAATATGTGTGTGGTGAACTCTAGCATTTAAATCCTCATTCTTTCTTCTCTCTCTCATGCGCCATGTTGCACGGAGGCTCATGACAGAATGACCCAACCAGGAAAAAGGATTTAGCGGGATCACCCACATATCATTTTCCCCTAATCATTATAACTGTTCCTTTGTTTTGGACTAACCTGTGTTGGAGTTCGTCATGCCCCGGTCCCGCCGGAGAAAGGGAGCGGCAGCGGGGTCTCCGAGCAAGGAGGAGGAGTTGGCAGCTGTCTACATCCAGAGCTATGTGGATGAGTTTCTCGCTGCCAGTGGACCCAAGAGGGATTTGTGGTGCATCCACGGAGCAGTGGGGATTTTGGAAGCATACCCCGGGCTATGGATCTACCCACAATACGCCACCGACCTGCTCTCCACAGTCTGCTCGCTCCAGCGCTCCTCCCCGGGCCTGATATTTCCTGCAACGCTGGAACAGAGGCCCGCTTACCTGCAAACTGGCAGCCTCCGTGGCGCGTTGCTCGACCCTCCACTCGCTCCAGCACGGTCAATCCGGGCACATAAAGGACAGCGTCGTCCCGCAGGGGGACACCGGGAGAATCCCTCCTCTTCTCCAGCGGCCATCATCGCTTCAGCCGCCAAGAGATCTGCTGGATTCACCCTGGCCATGCCTACCTCCGTCGTCAGGGAGACGGCTCCTCCAATAGCCTGCGGAGGGGTCAAAATCATCGCTGGCACGGAGACGGGTGAACTCCTGCCCTCTGCAGCTACAGATGTCATCAACCTGGATGACAGGCAAGTATTTTTTTCATTCTGAATTATTCTTTAACACTGAATCTTGCCTGTCTCACGAGGGGAAGGCCCAGTATCAGCAGCCCACTGGGTCCGCTCCTCCAGCTGTAAGTAATAATTGTTTTCATCCCCTCTCCGTGTCTCCTCCCATTCTCCCTGAGGGCCTGCCGGACCAAGAACTGGGCCGCCAGATGATGGAGGATGTTGAGGCCCTGGATGATCCTGCCCAGGAGCCTACACAGAGGCGTTCCCCCGCAACCACTCTGGCTGACAAGGAGTGGGCGAGTCTGCTCACCTTTGTCAACTGCCGGGTCGAGGAAGAGCGCCGTGAGCGGGAGGTCCGAGGACGCACTTCCCCAGCTGTGAGGGTTCCACCTCTTATGCCTGCTCAGCCCATGGATGCACCATCCGACGAAGAGTGGGTGAACCTGATCGCCACAGTCAACCGCCGGGTCAAAGAGGAGCGCCTGAGGACCAGGGCTGCAACCACCATCACGCCTGCTGCAGGGACCGCCGCAGCAGAGCCACCCCTTGGACTTGACCCCCAGCCAACGGGATCCAGACTGTCACTGTCGACAGCGTTGAAGTCCTGGACGGCGGTGGAGCCCAAGCACAGGCAAGTAATCTCTCCTGTAGTTCATTCTTCAATGATTGAGAGATCTTGTCTGGCTCTTGGGGAGGAGAGCCGGGCTTCCCTCGCCAGGCTCTGCCGCTGCCGGCAACCCTAACCTTTTCTCTTCTCCCATGCCTGCCGAGCCCCTCACTAGGGTCACCGGAGAGGAGCTTCCATCACTGGGGTTGCCAACCGATGACGAGAGGTTGGTGGTCCTAGAGGAGGTCGTCGAGGGCACAGCACCGGGCACAATGATGGAGACTACGCACCCCAAATCGCCGGAGTCCTGGACAGTGGTACAGCCAGAGTTCAGGCAAGTGTGCTCCATTATGTCAGTTCCTCATTTGTCTATGTCACACTGCCTGACTCATGGTGAGGAGGACCCGGGGCAGCTCGTAGTATTGCTCGGCCCCGCCTCACTGGGCTCTGCCACTGCCGGCGGCCCTGACCTGGTCTCTTTTTCTCCAACCCAGCCAGGATCGCTGGAGAGCAGCTGATTTTGCCAGAAGCCACCGAGGATCAGGATCCAGCACCAGGTGGCATTAGGAGCACCACCTCCCTCGCTGGGGAGGCCACCACAGGAGCAATGAGGCCCCTGATGGGGGTCACCGCTGGGGCAATGGTGCTCCAGCCGGAGCCCATCGTGGGTGCAGCCACATCCCAGACCGGACCCATTGTGGGTGCAGGTCTGGCCCAATCGGGGCCCACCGCGGGCGCTGCGGAGTCGCTGCCGGAGGGCACCGAGGGTCTGGCCCTGCCGAGGGAGGACGTCACCGCTTCAGCCCCTTCTGCCAAGGTCGTCAGGGCTCCCCCCATCGATCGTCTCCTCAGCCTGGTGTTGCTACGGGTCAGCCCTCTCACCGCGGGTGCAGCTTTGACCCAATCAGGGTCCACCGCGGGTGCAGCAGAGCCTCAAGTCAGAGGCCATTGTGGGTGCAGCGGAGCCGGCCCAGTTGGGGGCCATCATGGGTGTAGCTGAATCTCAGCCAAAGGTCACCGTGGGTGCAGCCAGGCTCCCGCTGGAGTCCATCATGGGTGCCAGCGGAGCCGGCCCGGTCAGGGGCCACCATGGGCGAAGCTAGGCTCCTGCTGGAGTCCATCGTGGGTGCAACAGAGCCGGTCCGGTCGGGGCCCACCGCGGGTGCCACTATGGACCACCCTGAGGATGCCATGGTCCCCTTATCCCCGCCCTACGCCATGGAGGTCCCCTTTCTCCGGTCCTGTTGCCCACCAGTGAGCCTTCCAGTGGACAGGCCGCCTCCTGCTTCACCCCTTCAGTCCTGGTGGCTGAGCAACATTGGCCGGCCGCCGGAAGAATGGACTTCCTGGGCCAGGTGGCCCACGTGTTCCGGCAGGCTGCCGGGCGCCATCCACTGGACCTTCTGCTGGGCCTGGGACTCTGGGTGGCCTCCTGAGCCCCAACGCCCGTGGACTTGGAGGGGTTAATTGTGGGTCCTGGGCGGGGCATTGTATTCCCTCCTTCCTGTTCCCCCTTCCGCCCACCCGGGTTTGAGTTGTTTGTTGTTGTCGCAACTGTTGGGGGGGGGGGACTTCTTGATGTTACCTGTTACCTGGGGTGTCTGGGATTCCACCCCTTAACCTGTTGCACTTCGGTGTACCACGGGCGGACACGTCTCTGCGTCCTAGAGCGCACGAGGGCGCTGCGTCCTAGATAGAGCGCACTGAAAAAAAAAGCTGCATTTCCGTTCTTCCACTACAGACACAGCCGTGAACAGAAAGCCAAAGGAGTGCTTTGATTGATTTAGATGTGATTGACCTCTTATTCGACTAATAAGAGCCTTGAATTGGGTTTCTGAAACCTTGAAGAACCAGTGACTGAAAACCTAGCAAGAAGGACCCGCCTACCAACGGCTGCGAATACAGCAAGCCAATTGAAGCACAGTAGTTCGAAAGCTGTTTTGTGTAAGGCTGGGTGAGGCGTTCGCCTGTCTTTTTTTCTAACTACTGTTCTTATTTGTTTTGAAAAATCATTCAACAAAACCGCAATCATGGAAGCGCAAAACCGCAATAATGGAATTATGGTTTGACCGGGTTGCGTGACCAGAACCACGAGTCCGTAACAAGCGGACCAGCATCATGTTCGTCTGACAATGAGGAAGAGAAGTTCGCCAGCGACATTGCTGTTGTGAACAGTTAAGTGTTATAAGCTAAAATATTCTTTATCCCTGAAAATTGTAATCCAAATGACTTTTGGCCGATTGGTAAATTACAACTGTGCGTAATGCCCCCCCCCCCCGTCATGTTGTGAACGCCCCCCCCCCGCTACTCTTCTGTAGCAGATTGCAGATATATTGCAGATATTTTAGTGCAACTGTGCGTAGTAGACCGCGGCGCACTGTCACCGCTTTCCGTCATGTAGCGATGGGCGATGTCCATCCTCTGTAGCGGGGGGGAGGGAGTTGTTATTTTGTACATTACAGATATTCTAGTATAATTTTTAGTGCACTGTAGGTTATTTTTTCTTGTAAAAAAAAAAAGCCACACATTTTTACGTGGCATGCTTCTTTGTGTGTGGGGGCTTGTTTGTTCATTCATTCATTCATTCATGAATGAAAAAACAACCCCCCCCACACACACAGACACACAGCCCTGAGTGTCACCTTTCATTAGAGCCCAACATCAAACTTCTATATTGGATCATTCAAAAGTTACAGACATTTTTCCAAACTGGCTGCACAAATTGGCTGCACGGTGGCGCAGTGGTTTAGCACTGTGGCAGCACAGTTTTACCCTCGGCCGGGGGATTGCGGGGATCATGAGATTGTGGGTTCGATTCCAGCCCCCGACCAACAGTGAGCTGTGTGGAGTTTGCGTGATCTCCCCGTGTTGCGTGGGTTTACTCCGGGATTTCTCCGGTTTCCTCCCGCATACCAAAAACATGTAGGTTTAGGGCGCTCGCGCACGCAGCGACCAGCAGCCAGTGGCTTGTCACCAGACTGCAAACCAAATCTACCTACGGGTACAAATAAGTAACAAAAAAAAAACAAAAAAAACTGTGCCATTTGGCACAATTTGGCACAGTTCAAAAACGCCTGGGAACAACCTAAGGAAAAAGCTGTGTAATATATTCATTTTTTGTGGTATTGTTACAAAATTTTGACCTCAGCTGGATAACACTTGGTTCTACATTTCTGTTGCATTTTCCAGCCAGTATCTGACAGTTGTGTGTTATTTGCAAGCATTTGTATCCAAAAAAACACCCAGGCGAAATTTATTTTCGTCAAGTTCAGTATGTTTAGATGACTGTTACTCAGTGGCAGGAGCACTTAGAATCAGAATCAGAATCAGAATAAGCTTTATTGCCAAGCATGTTTACATTTAAACCAGGGGTGTCCAATCATGTGCCATGGAGGGCCAAGACCCTGCAGGCTTTACCTCCAACCAGTGTCTTCAACAGCAGATTCCACCGAATTTCTTCCATTGACTGCTGATCAGTGAAAACACCTGCTGAAGAGACTGGGTAGAAGAGAAAACCTGCAGGGTCTTGGCCCTCCATGGCACATGATTGGACACCCCTGATGTAAACATACGAGGAATTTGACTTGACATTGGGTGCGCTCGATAAGCGCTTCCCAATGACGCGGCGGCCATGCAAGGCGCCTGTCATACAGTGGAGGGTAAAGAGGGGGATGGGGGGGGTGATACATTGGGCAGAGAGAAAAAACATAGTTATCAAAATAAAGCTCGTATGAGCAAAATTGTGATTACATAGAAAAAAACCCTCTAATGCACAATTAGCAGACAATACAGATCACACATTAACAAAGCAGCAGTTGAGAGAGACAGTGTGAGTGTGTGTGTGTCAGTGTATGTGTATCAGTCATGTAATGTTGTATGCAGTGTGTGTATCAGTTACTGGTGAACAGCAAAAGTCCTCCCTGAGCAACGTTTAGATGTTATGTCTTTAGTGTCCTCAAAACAGAGATAGCATGTCCTACAAGAGTTTATTCTCTCAGTGCATGTCCGATGGTAAACTCCATGCTGGTCACATAACGCTGTCCTTGAGAGATCAGATTACTGCGCACCAGATGTTTATGTTAGGGAGAAGCAAGCCAAAACTGTCTTCTGCCTTATCTTCCTCCAGGAGGAATGTAATCTTCAGGGTGCCGAATCAAGGTCTAATAGGCACAGATCACTCAGAGCATAGAATTTTCATCTCTCATGCGATTCTGTGCTTCCAATTCACAGGCTTTAAAATCATTCCCTGGAGAGCACCAGCGACTCCAAGATGTATTCCACCTACTGAATCGGCCACCATTCAGTTCACCATTTGCCGCTATCAGTGCACTCCCCAACTGGTCGAATTGTTGAAGGAGCTTTGCCGGGTCCGCATTTTGATCAGCTCTCCCAACTTCTTTAATTTCTGGTACATCAGGAAACTCCAAAGCCAAAGTAGAAATCCTGTGATCATAGCCAAACAGATAGATGTCTTCCGCATCTTCAATCGAATCACACAGACACATGAGTTCCCAATTGTCCATGAGTCTCCCTACTTGGGCTCCCCCTGGCCCGATCTTCTTTTAAAGTGGTGTCAATTGCATTTAAAGCCCATTCCATAATTTTCCGTTTTGAGTCGAGATGCAGCAGAAGAAGAGCGAAACACAGACAGGACACAGCAAGCTGGGATCAGTGAAGGGAGGAGAAGAAGGGAGAGGAGAAGAAATGTGTCTGCTCTCTCTGAAAGCCGGAAGAAGTATGTATATACTTAGAGAGATTATGACTGTTTTGCCAAAAAATTCAAAGTGTTTTCTTTTAAATGACACCAACCCCATGAAGATGCTGCAAAGGGTTGAAGAACAGCTTTTGATTTACTTTGGGTACGTTATTTTTTGGCGTTTTTAGGGAAATTGACCAGAGTGCAAGGGGTTAAATGGGGGGCTCTGTCATGAGCTGAGCTGGCTTGGTTTTCCCCGGCTCGGCCATGATCTCTTCGTGGATTTTGACTTTACTGTTTATGTGCACCTTGTGTTTTCTTTCCATCATTTTTGCCACTGCCTGACCGGCAGCTATTAGTCAGCCTCTAATCTTTTTCCCACGCTGCTGACAGTCTGTTGGTCCTACCAAGCCCCCTCGCTCTCCATAATTCCACCAGTTGTCCCAGCCCGGGTAATTATCTGTCCCACGCCTCAGGTGTTCCAAATTTGTGTGACCAGTGGCGTTTGGACTTAAGCAGCTGTTCGCTAGACAAACGCCGTTGGGTCAGAATCAGAATCAGAATCAGAATAAACTTTATTGCCAAGCATGTAAAAAACACACGAGGAACTTGACTTGACATTGGTGCGCATGCGCGCGACACAACGACACGGTCATTGAATGGGTCACTCCTGCTCTTCACGGGGTGATCGTCGCGTCTGGAAAGATTATTGTTTTCGCTCGCCTGGAGAACTGGACTTTTTGGGACTGCTCCAACTTGTGAGTAAATTGTTAGTGATTCTTTTGTGGTTGCCGCTATGCTGTACCAGAAGTGTTCCTTCCCTAGTAGCATTCCGCTTCGCTTCTGGCAGCGTTTTCTCTCCGCAGCACAATTGCTATGCTTAGGCTGTGCCCAGTTTACGTTCCCCCCAAGTTTGTTGAGCTACCCGCTGTCTTCCCTGCTCTCCCGAGCGCAGCCATATTGTATCACAATTCACGTGTCGTCTGTATCTGTACACTGACAGTCAATAAATGTGTGTGGTGAACTCTAGTGTTTAAATCCTCATTCTTCCTTCTCTCTCTCGTGCGCCGTGTTATGGCGCATGGAGGTTCATGACTGCAACCACTGCTCAAAGTATTTCAGCGCCAAGGGCGTTCAGCGCTGTAGACGCTGGGCTACATAGAGAATGAATAGAAAATAGTCACCCACAGCTGAAAAAACAAGTTTGGTGGACACGCCCCTAATAATTCTTCTGCAGTGTTTGGCTTCCAGGTTGCCAAGGCGCGTGGCCCTATGGTGTGGCCATGCACATAACTCAGTGGACATGTCATGTGATCAAAAAGGGTCATTTGTGACATTATTTTTAAATGTGCTATATAACTAAATTTGACAATGACGTTAACATCCATTATTATTACAATGTTGGAGAGGCCTGAGTGGCTTATCAATTACCTTTAGTTAACTGAATGATTAATAGTGGCGAACAGGTTGCTGATGATGTTCAGGCCATGAATGACCTGCATGTATCTGGAATTAAAATGAATCTGTAGCAATAATCAGTATCTTCCTGGTTAAATGACTAATGATAGATTTGTGTCCCATAAACATACAATGTGAAGGTATAGAGACAATTTCTGTCTCTTAACCATGAGTGATAATTTCAGTAATCACCAATGTTCTACCACACTGCTGATTGATGTGAACATCTGTCTATTCATAGCTGGGCCCATCTTCTTTAAGTGATGCTGAAGTGATGATGTTGGTCAACTCGAAGCACATTCCTGCCTACAAACTAGAAGCCATGATGGAGAAACCTGAGAGAGGAGTGGCCATACGAAGACAGATGATATCACCACAGCTTCCCTTCCCTTCTGCGCTCTCCTCTCTGCCGTACACTGACTATGACTACGCCAAGGTGAAGAAAAACATACAACACTGCACACCTGTTGTTTCACTTCCTTTTTTAACAGCTCTCTGTTTAGGTTGTAGGCACCTGCTGTGAGAATGTGATTGGTTATGTACCTGTACCAGTGGGTGTGGCTGGGCCGCTGTGTCTCGATGGGAAATGGTTCCAGGTTCCCATGGCAACTACAGAAGGCTGCTTAGTCGCTAGCACCAATCGTGGCTGTCGGGCAATCACTGTAAGTTCCATACTTGTTGATTTCTGACCAAAAAGCCCAGAGGCCAAATTCATAAATGATCCTGGTGTCAGAATTCTGATGGTGTGTTTAGACCAAATGAGAAGTGAACTTTTCACACAGCATCCAAAGTCAGTGGAAAGACTCAATACATGTGAAGTTGCTCTGGGTGATTCGCGTACAGTTGCAGTTGAAATCATTCAACCCCCATTGCATTTTAGGTTAACTGGCAAAATTTACAATTTTTCGGGTGTTTGCAACAAGCAAATTACAAAAGAACAGTTTTAATAGTTTAATAAAACTAATATTACAAGGATTTTATCCAAATTCAATACTAAATCCTACTTTCTTACTTACTTACTTTTTATTTGAAAAGGGACCATGTACAATAATAAACATAAATTTGATGCATTGTACCAGAGTTAGCTTTAAACTAATTTACATCTGCAGTCCCTTGGCAGGTCACAATTAAAACATCATAATGCACAATAATAAAATACTGAAACAATATAATAAAACAATAAGACAATGCAACAGTAAAGGATAGTTAAAATGCTAAACTAAACTACCGCAGGTGTCAAAATTATTCACCATCCTCAAGCACCCCTGATGCAACCAATCAAGGGCTTCATTAGTTGCATCGGGTGTGCTTGAGATGGAACACCTCAAATACCTGGACTGTTGACCGTGACGTTTGATTGCACGTTAGAAATTGGGCAAAGTCAAGAGAATTGTCCAAAAAAGCTCAGAGAAGAGATCATTGCCTAGTACAAACAAGGAAAAAGATGAATGTTCCTAGAAATACAGTTGGAAGCATAGTTCACAAGTTTAAAGTTAAAGAAAAGAGGCTACACAGTACCTGGATGTGGTAGAAAGATGAAGCTGTCAACAACTGCCACCAGAGTCCTCAGGAGGCAGGTGGTCAGAAATCCTCGACTGACTGCAAAAGACCTGCAGAAAGACTTGGTGGCAGCAGGCACTGAGGTTTCAGTACCATTACGTTAATCAGTGCCATTACGACGGACAACGGTCCACAGTTCATCTCGGGGTTTCGAGACGTTTATGAATGAGAGGGGTATTAAACACATAGACTGCTTTCTACCACCCACAAGCGAACAGTTGGGGGGGGGGTGAAAGATTCAATAAGACCTTGAAGAATGAACTGAGGGTGTACCTGGCAGACAGACTTCAGTTCTTGGCTGCCCTTCAGAGTACTTTACTTCATTATAGGGCGACACCTCATGCCACGACGGGGCGCTTGCCGGTGACGTTGATGTTGGGGCGTGAAATGTACCTTCCTCTGGACTGCTTGCGGCCCCCAGCAGCAACCACCCAGGCAGAAGGACAGTCATCAAGGGGACGGGTGGTCGAGCAACAACGTCAAATGAAGCGGTGGTTCGACAGGAAACACTGGGTGAAGAAGCATGGGCTTGCGGTATCGGACTGGGTCAGGATTAGGTGTCTCAACTGCGCACACAAGCTGCAGTCATTTTGGACGTCACCACTGCAGATCACAGCGCAGCTGGGTGCTGCCACATTCCGCCTCTCTGACGGGTCACGGTGACACACTAATCACCTCAGAAAATCACCGCCAACCCTGGATCAGAGGGCGGCCACTGACATAGCGGACTCAGGCTGGGACTTCACTGATGTGGAACAAGAAGCTCTCCGGGAGAAGGTGGTGGGACCAGCGGCAGGACTGCAGCCTGTGAGACACTCGTCCAGGGTCCAGCAGAGGCCTCAACACCTGAAAGACTTTGTAGTGGGTTTTGGTTAGCTAGAGCGTGTTGGGTTAAGTGGCAGAATTAATCCACTCCAGCACGTGGGCATCTTGGTAGTGTACCTAAGTGCTCAGTCAGGTCTTTAAAAAAAAAAAAGAAGTAAGAGTAATGAGATGGGGGGGGGGCTTTAGTTTTTTGGGGGCGCTGGTATCCTATATATATTGCAGCGTGTGTAAAGCAATAAAGTGTTCATTGTTCACTGCAAGATGGCTCACAGCTCGCTCTTTTCAGACATAATCATATGTGTAACTCGTGAGAAAATTTGATCGGGATCAAAAGATAATTTCTGTCTTGCCATTCACTTCAATGAAGATTTTTTTTCTGATTTAAGGCCCCATATGCAGAAGTAGAAAACATTATTGTCATTCATGTACAGTAGAACAAAATTACATTTCTCCTATCTACAATGATAATCGCATCTAGAATCAGAGGGGTCACTGCCGTGAAAGGCGCTGGCACAAACAACTTTTCCTTTCCCCATTCTATGATGCTGAGCACCAAGCTAGAAGGCAGTAAGTACCGTTTTTATATGGTCTTTGGTATGACCCGTCTGGGACTTGAACCCCTGACCTCCCACTTGTGGGGCGTATGCTCTGTCAACTATGCCACCACTCCATCCGGAGGTGGAGGTGGAAGTAGAGGGGGTGTGACTTAGGCTGTCTACAGTATACATGTTAACAGAACAGCAACACTGAAGATAAAAAAAACTAACACTGTTAAAATACCAGATTTTTATGATGTCACAAATCAGACCATTTGTTACATCACGTGATTTCTAAACTTTCCCAACTTTGATTTGACCTGAAATCCAAACAACTGAAAAACTAATGACAGGGGCAAAATATTAAAATAAGTCTACACACACTCAAACAAATATTGTCTTTTATATTCAGTGTTGCTGTTCTTTAACTTTGATTTGACCTAAAATCCAAACAACTGAAAAACTGACTATGGAGGTTTTTTTTCCTGATTTAAGGTCCCATTGCAGAAGTAGAGGGGGCGTGACTTGGGTTCTCTATTGTCTCCTTTTTCCTTGTGTGCTGCAGCTGGGGGGCGGAGCCAGCAGTCGTATCCTCGCCGATAGCATGACTCGGGGACCTGTGGTGAGGCTTCCCTCTGCTCAATATGCTGCTGACGTCAAAGCCTGGCTGGAGACTGCAGACGGTTTCCAAATTCTCAAAGAGGCTTTTGATAACACCAGCAGGTAAAACATGATGATCGAGCTGTGATGTTACTGTTAAACTTGGGCAATAGATTACAAGATCACTTCTAGTAAAAAGGAATCATTACATAACTTAGTTTCCTACTGAGAGAAGCAGAAAAATTCCAGCCTCACTGTGTGATGAGTTTCTGATAATCATAAACGATGAGAAGCTCTGATGTGTAGACACTACGATGATGTAACCTTAGGTTCAATTTATGGCTCTCCGTGGAGCTCCCGAAGTACTCTTCATGTGTAGCCAATACCATTATCAGCAGTTCTACTTGTGTCCTGGTTTGAATGTATTATTGTGTTGCCAAAATGGGTTTCTGCTGATGTGCAGAGTGATTTGTGTTCGGCATGTGTTTTTATTTATTAAATATCAACGGACAAGAGTAGATTGTGTTGGAGTTTATTATGAATATACTATATGTCCGAAAAGATTATATCGTCACTGCCAATGAAAATGCAGCACAACAATGCAACTCACTTTCAGTGTCTACTCACTGTCACGATTCACTGTCTTTGAGCTCTGGCTCTATAGTCTTTTTGAGCTTGTTGTTTGTTTTGGGTACTCAAAACTCAAAAATAAGTGATCATCCCCCCCACCCCGGTCCTGTCAAGCAGCTAGGTAAGCAGAACAGAAATCTGCCTCCCTTATTGTGCCAGATTTACTTTGCCAAAAGGAGCTTTATACAGCACATATCTACAGCAGGGAAAATAACTATTGAACACATCAACATTTTTCTCATTAAACATATTTCTGATGGAGCCATTGACCTGAGATTTTCACCAGATATCAGTAACAACCCAAGTAATCCATACATTGTGGAGAGAATCAGAATCAGAATCAGATTTATTGCCATTGTTCATGTAGTACACAAACTAGGAATTTGTCTCGGTGCAATGCTGCAACATTAAACATGGAGTAGCACTAAAGATAAAAATAAAAAACTATGCATTCAATAAAATGTAGAATATGAGTAATACTAATCTATGCAATTTTGAATATATTAACCAGCAGCAGATATTGTGGAGTTCCACATAGTGCAGTCGGTAGTGCAAAAAGAAAACAGTGATAATTGTCATGAGACCGGTTGAGCTGCTGTACATAGTGCACGAGAGTCTGATAAGTCACTTAGTGTTCAGCAGTCTGATGGCAGAGGGGAAGAAGCTCTTCATGTAGCGGGAGGTTTTAGTCTGAATGGACCGAAGTCTTCTACCTGAGGGGAGGGGGGCAAACAGTACGTGTCCAGGGTGTGAAGGGTCGGCTATGATCCGGCCTGCACGCCGGATCAGCACCTGTTAGCATAGAGAAATAACCAGGCCAAACTTTTCCGAGCAGATGAAGCTTTATTCCACTCTCTCACATTCACCAGAATAAGACAACTCCCCACCAGGTTGCAGGCACTCTCTTTTATATCACAGCACTAACACTTCTCTGCTACCTGGGGTGCTGCATTAACATATCACTCCCCACACTCCCCACTTTTGATCTGCTACTTCAGTCTGAGGGAAAACTACTGAGTAGCTACTGAGTGGGTTCCCCACACCATACAAAATCAAGGCAACTGTGGTCACAAAACAAGTTATATTTAATAAAGTGGAATGACACAGGGAATAAGTATTGAGCACGCTTGGTGAAATTCATTTAATAGTTAAGTAGAAAATCCTTTGTTGGGTAATAACGGCTTCCAGACGCCTTCTGTATGGAGAAACTAGGTACAGGCATTGCTCAGGAGTGATTTTAGCCCATTCTTCCACACAAACTGTCTTCAAATCTTGAAGGTTCCGTGGGTGTCTTCTATGAACTCTGATCTTCAGTTTGTTCCATAGATTTTCAATTGGATTCAGGTCAGGTGACTGACTGGACCATTCTAGCAGCTTTATTTTCCTTCTCTGGAGCCAGTTGAGAGTTTCCTTGACTGTGTGTTTGGGATCATTGTTTTGCTGAAATGTCCGCCCTCATTTCATCTTCAACATCTTGGTAGATGGCAACAGATTCTTATCAAGGATGTCTCTGTACATCTGTCCATTCATCTTAACTTCAATTATATGAAGTCTGCCTGTACCATGTGCTAAAAAACACCCCCACACCATGATGCTCCCACCTCCAAATCTCACTGTTGGTATGGTGTTTTTGGACTGATGTGCAGTGCCATTTCTCCTCCAAACATGCTGTGTGTTGTGGCATCCAAAAAGGTCAAAAGACTATATTCTCCCAGTATTTTACTGGCTTGCCCAAGTGTTGTGCAGCAAACTTTAAACAAGCATCAACATGCTTTTTCTTCAGCAGTGGAGTCCTGCGAGGTGAGTGGACACAGAGCCCATGTTGGTTGAGTGCATTACTTATTGTTTTCTTTGTAACAGTACCTGCTAACTCCAGGTCTTTCTGGAGCTCTCCACAAGTGATCTTTGGCTCTTAGATAATTCTTCTGATAATTCTTTTGACTCCCCTGTCAGAAATCTTGCAAGGAACTCCTGGTCATGGCCGGTTTATGATAAAATGATGTTCTTTCCAGTTCCGAATGATGGCTCCAACAGTGCTCACTGTGTAGAAGATGCCTTACAAACGAGACTGAGTGTATTTTCTCAGGAAAGCTTTATTGGAAGTCACATCTTCTATCATCAAGGTTCTCAGCAGAAAAAGAGACAGAACCAACTTTCCTCACAGCTTTTATAACCTAGAGATACTAAACCCCCACATCAAGTATCTCACACCTTCAACCCACAGAAGTTTAGTAAACACATGAACCCACAGTCACATATAGCCACCGAGACTTGCTGGTGCCTCGTTCTCTTCTCCACCTCGGGGCTCCTGTTGGGACATTGTCTCTAACCTCCGTCTTCCCCCAGCACCCACCTCCTAGCCGAGGTCCCTGCTGGGGCATTGTTCCTTTGGACGTTTGATCTGTAGGGTCTGCGCCTTCATGCCTACTGGATGCATGTGGGGGAGAATGCGTACCATACAAGCATGCCATATATGTGCCTTAAATATGCACCATATAACCCCCCCCAAACGTTCAAATAAGGACAAGTTACACTTCAAATGCACAGAATCATGACACCCCACACAGAACAAGAGAGAAAAAAAACTTGGCACAACAGATCACATATCCCGCTGCTTGGGCTTCAACTCTCTGCCATATCTGCTGCGAGCAGGTCTCGCTCTGCCTGTGGCTGTCTGCTGCATCTGTGAAGTAGAATCATTAACACATCGTCGTGAAAGCTTAGCAGAGCGTCTCCCGGGTGGCCTGCCGCGGCGGGGGGCTCTGGCCAACTGGACTGGGTCGTCAGCTAACACAAAAGCGGGTTTGAGTCTGTTAATGCAGACTAAGTCCCTCCTGTCTCCCAAATCGAGCAAAAAATGCTTTTCCCCGGTTTCTAACACTCTGAACGGTCCATCATAAGGTGGCCTTAAACCTAACCTCTGTGCGTCGTGTCTAACAAAGACAAATTCTGCATTCTTTAAGGCTTTGGGTACAAAAACACGTGGAAAACTGTGATGAACGGGACCGGGGAGGGTGTGTGACCCCGCGTCGCTCTGCAGCAGCTGAGCGGGGAGGTGCTCCGGAGCAGGGTTCTCAGGGAGGAAATCTCCCGGTAACCGGAGGGGTTGGGCGAAGACGAGTTCGGCCGGAGAGGCTTGCAAATCCTCTTTAGGTGCTGAACGCAACCCTAATAAAACCCATGGGAGTTTATCAACCCAATTTGTGTCCGTGAGAGCCGCTCTGAGGGCTGCTTTCAATGACCGATGGAAGCGCTCGCACAAACCGTTGGCCTGGGGGTTATATGCGGTCGTGCGATGAATTTTCACCCCCAGGCTGAGTGCCATGGACGGCCAGAGCTCAGAAACAAACTGGGGTCCTCTGTCGGACGTTATGTCTGACGGGATACCAAAACGTGTGACCCAAGCTGTTAAAAAGGCACGCGCAACGTCTGCTGCTGTGGTTGCCGCCAGAGGAACCGCCTCTGGCCAGCGCGTGGTGCGGTCTACCATGGTTAAAAGGTGTGTGAAACCCTGTGACAGCGGAAGAGGTCCTACTAAGTCGATATGCACATGATCAAAACGTTTGGCTGGGATGTGAAAAGGTTCTAGAGGGGCTTGTGTGTGTTTGTGTACCTTTGCCCTTTGACACGCAGCGCAGGGTGCAGCCCACTCTTTGACTTGTTTACGCAGCCCCGGCCAAACAAACTTCTCTCCTACCATTTTGATAGACGCGCGGACGCCCGGGTGTGCCAGTGAATGTATTAAGTCAAAAACACGGCGACGCCACGCAGCCGGGACTACGGGACGGGGACGCCCCGTGGAGGTATCGCAGATTAGGGAGGGTATGCCTCTATGAAGCACCCTGTGCTCCAGCCTTAGCCCTGTTGGCCCAGACTGGAGCGCGCGCACGTCCGCGTCGCCAACCTGTTCAGCGGCCATGGCTGCATAATCCAACCCGACGCAGACCGGAGCTGTGAGCGCTTCCGCGTCGCAAGCCTGGCCTAGGTCTGCCGCCGCCGAATCTGCCCCCTGGGGGCCTGTCGCTGCCACTGCACGCGAGAGGCAATCTGCCACTACATTGTGTTTACCCGCTACGTGTTGAATGTCAGTGGTAAACTCCAAAATTGCAGCTAGCTGCCTCTGTTGTCGGCCCGACCAAGGCTCTGAAACCTTAGCCATTGCAAAAGTTAAGGGTTTATGGTCCACAAATGCGGTAAAACGGCGCCCTTCCAACCAGAACTGGAAGTGGCGGATGGCCAAATGTAGGGCCAAAAGCTCCCTGTCAAACGCGCTGTATTTACGCTCGCTATCGCGCAATGTTTTGCTGAAAAACGCAAGTGGTTGCCAGCATCCTGCCACCAGTTGCTCAACAACCGCTCCCACTGCCACGTCGGAGGCGTCTGTGGTTAGCGCCATGCGAGCTGCCGGCACCGGGTGTGCCAATAACGCAGCGTTCGCGAGGGCTGATTTGACTTGTGAAAAAGCGCGCTCCCGATCCGGGGACCACTCGACCTTAGATGCAGGTTTTTGCTTCTTTAATGCCGCGTACAATGGGTGCATGAGCCGTGCCGCGTTTGGGAGGAAACGGTTATAAAAATTGACCATCCCCAAAAATTCTTGCAGCGCCTTAACCGTCTGTGGTTGGGGGAAATCCGTTATCGCGCGCACTTTATCCGGCAGCGGGACCGCGAAACTGGTTGAGTAATGCATGAAACTTACCACCCACAGCTGTGACATTGGAATGTGCAGAAGGCAGGGCCACCCGAGCTGTGCAGGAGATAGAGTAGAAAGACAGTGCATTTACAATACGTCTATTAGCAAGATCAACTAACAAACTGTTTGAGCACAAAAAGTCAGCACCTAGCATGTTGTTATTAACTGCGGCGACAACGAAAGTCCACTCGAAGTTGCGCCCGTGGAGGGACAGGAGGAGCGTCTTCTCCCCATAGGTTTTGATCGTGGAGCCGTTCACCGCTAACACCAGGGGGCCGCTGGCCGGCGCCAGTGTGTCCGCGTAGGTAGGCTTGACAAAACTCAGCTGGGAGCCCGTGTCCACCAGGAATTCTTTCCCAGAATTCGTGTCCGTCACGAAAAGCAGCCTATTCTTCGTGCCGAGAGTCGCAGCTGCTACCGTTCCCGGTCTTGGCGTTTCCCTGGCGCTGGTACCGGCACGGTGGAACGCATCTGTGGGCTTTCTCGGCGAAACGTCGATGGTAGAAGCAGAGGGCGTTGTCAGCTCCGCTTCTCCTGGTCTCCGCCGCTGCTGCCGTCAGTGGGTCCGGTGCCGCAGCCTCTGGTCTCCCTCCTTCTTGCAAAGGGGCGGTCATCTCTGCTGTTGCCATCGTGGCTGCGCGACGTTTATGGGAGTCGACAAGCCGTTGCGCCACCTGTCCCAGCTCGTGGTAGTTACGGTTGACGAGCGGCTGCGAGCTGGCCAGGGTGACTCTCACTGCTGACGGGAGCGTTCTGAGGAAGAGGTGGGCGAAGATAAAACTGTCGTCGTCCTCGCCTCTCAGGCTCATCATCTTCGCCATCAGATCCACTGGCCTGTCTGCTTCTCCCTCTGTCAGCGCCAGGAGCTTCTCTGCCCGCTCTTCCAGCGAGGGAGTGAAGGCTCGGATGAGGGCATCTTTCAATGTGCTATACTTGTTGTCTTGGGGTGGGTGGTTGGTCAGGCTCTCCACCCGTTGCACTGTGAGGCTGTCCAGCTTCGCGACGACATGGTAGAACCTCGTTGCATCCACTGAGATTCCCCGAAGGTGGAATTGCACCTCCACAGTGGTAAACCAGGCGCGTGGGTTATGCTGCCAGAAGTCGGGCAGCTGTAGCGTGGTAGCCGCGTTAACCCGGTTGGCTCCTGAAGAGTCCGGTGCGGAAATCTCGCCGTCACCGGCCATAGGTAGTCGTAGGTCACCAGTGTAGAAGATGCCTTACAAACGAGACTGAGTGTATTTTCTCAGGAAAGCTTTATTGGAAGTCACATCTTCTATCATCAAGGTTCTCAGCAGAAAAAGAGACAGAACCAACTTTCCTCACAGCTTTTATAACCTAGAGATACTAAACCCCCACATCAAGTATCTCACACCTTCAACCCACAGAAGTTTAGTAAACACATGAACCCACAGTCACATATAGCCACCAAGACTTGCTGGTGCCTCGTTCTCTTCTCCACCTCGGGGCTCCTGTTGGGACATTGTCTCTAACCTCCGTCTTCCCCCAGCACCCACCTCCTAGCCGAGGTCCCTGCTGGGGCATTGTTCCTTTGGACGTTTGATCTGTAGGGTCTGCGCCTTCATGCCTACTGGATGCATGTGGGGGAGAATGCGTACCATACAAGCATGCCATATATGTGCCTTAAATATGCACCATAACTGGAACATTCAGCAGTTTAGAAATGTGTTTGTAACCAATGCCATCATTATGTTTTGCAACAATAAGGTTGTGATGGTCTAGAGAGAGCTCTTTGCTTCTGTCCACCATGAATTCTTTGTGGTGTGATAATCTGATAATCACAGACATTTTTAAAGGCTATCAGTCAGGACTTAGCCAGCTGAAATTAATTTGCACTGATGGTGGATGGGATGGCTTCCTAAATTCTGATGGATTTCAGTTGGTTTGTTGGCTTTCTATGCCTTTTTGCACCTCTTTTATGTCATGTGTTCAATATTTATTCCCTGTGTCATTCCACTTTATTAAATATAACTTGTTTTGTGAACTCAGTTGCCTTGATTTCTTTGTATGTATGGATTACTTGGGTTGTTACTGATCCATCCATCCATCTTTGTCTGCTTAATCCTTTTTTCGGGTTGCGGGGGGGGGGGGTGGAGCCTACCCCAGCATCATTGGGCGAGAGGCAGGGTACACCCTGGACAGATCGTCAGTCCATCGCAGGGCCAACACAGAGAGACAAACAACCATTCACTCTCACAGTCATACCTAAGGACAATTTAGAGTCCCCAGTTTGATGCCAATTAACCTAACTTGCATGTTTTTGGCATGTGGGAGGAAACCGGAGAAATCCCGGAGTA
Source organism: Pholidichthys leucotaenia (assembly GCA_020510985.1). Classification (NCBI taxonomy): domain Eukaryota; kingdom Metazoa; phylum Chordata; class Actinopteri; order Cichliformes; family Pholidichthyidae; genus Pholidichthys; species Pholidichthys leucotaenia. The sequence goes on from CM035838.1 coordinate 443,041,216, forward strand.
AACCCACACAGGTCACTGTTGGTCAGGGGCTGGGATCGAACCTGGGATCCCCCGGCCAAGGGTGAGTTGCTGTGCTGCCGTAGCGCTAACCACTCCTCCACCGCGCTGCTCAGGTTGTTACTGATATCTGATGAAAATCTCAGGTCAATGGCTCCATCAGAAATGTTTAATGAGAAAAATGTTGACGTGTTCAATACTTATTTTCCCTGCTTGTATGTACTGTATATTATTTATAGACTCCTCTCTTAATAATTTTTAATACTTTATTTAAATTGTTTTATCCATGATAGACCTGGGGGTGGTGGAATGGGATAGAGAGGGGTGGGGAGGGGGAAAGAAAAAAGAGGAACAAACAGAAAAAAGAAAAACAAACTGACACAACTGAAACAAATAGAAGACGAATTGTTTCTTCTTCTGAAAAGGTCTCATCACAAGTCTGGTATCAGCACCTGTAAAAAAACATGTGTGTGTGCGTGCACATGTATGAGAGCATGCTCAAAGTGAGTGTGTGCATGTGAGTGGTTTGCCAGGAAATATACAAAGAGGGCAGCAGGGCACAGCAACAACCCCCCTCCCCAGAAACGCAGCGCAAGCAAGACAGCATCACTAACCCCCACAGAGCAGAAATGCCCCGAAGCCAGCAATCCCCAGGACAGCCATGCGACTGCCCCTGGAGGGAGGGCCAAGGGAGGCTTTGGGCCTTTTGATGGGCGGAATGTCAGCATGACACGTGGCACTCTGATTGGACTGCAAGGCATCAACCATTGTGTGGTTGCAACAACGCCAGGTCAAAACTGGATCTGTGGCTGATAGACCACATCCAGGATGAGCACGTGTCACCACCCCTGAGCAAGACTGGTACATCATGCTGCAGCACGGCCCAGGAAACTCCAGGGAGTCACCAGCCAAGGATCTTGGCCAATACCATAAGAAGGCACCTCAGGTGTCAGCACCTACGAGCCCGAAGACTCTTTTGAGGGATGATCCTGACCAACAGCAACTGGCCCATAGAGGGTGCCAGGGCACTGCCCAGTCGGACTTAAAGTTTCCCTTTTTTTCTTTTTTTTAAGTTTTTAATTATACAATCACTGTTAATTTTAAATAATAATACGTTTGGAATTCTTAAGAATAAATCATACAAAATAAAAAATCATTTGCATTCATATTTACATTCTGAATGTGAACATGACTTTCAGTGTTCATTTTCTCCTCTCACTTTGAATGCAGCAGCCCAGCCAATCATTTAAGGCAACGGGGAAATGATTGGTACTTCATCAGTCAGCACAATCAAATAGTGTGTTCGGGCTTTGAAGATGTCACCCGAAACAGTTACTGTAACAACCAGCTGCCGTAAAGTTGGCAATGGTGAGCACAGCTGCAGCAGCAGGCTAGGCTGACTGGCTGTAGCTTGAAATGTGTCGATACGGTGATGTTATCAAAAGACTGACTGATTGCTTAGTCTATTCTCCTTCAGTTTTTTTTTCTTCAGTGCCTCTTTACATTTTACATAGCAATAAAAACAAATTTATTTCTGACTGGCTGATCCTGCAGTGGCAACCCTGTTTTTTCCTCCTGTGGACTACTGCCTGGATTCTGACTACATGTTACACAGTTATGTACATATAATATAAATACATTTATTATTACAATGTATGGATCATTTCTTCTCTTTTTCTTAAATTTCTGAGGAAGCTCAGCCTCCCTTGCCTCCTCTGACAAGCCGCCACTGGTAATTAATGGAGTTAGGACGAATTAAACATACGGATGTTCTGTATCTACTAACTTGCTCAATATTCTTGTAAATTCAGATAGCTGTTTATCCGACTCGCTTTGGAAGTGGTGCCACGGTGAATGAGCAGAGTGAAGCAGAAACAAGAACCAGGAAATGTGAAGGAACAGACAAAGCACACCAATGACAGCTCTTGCGGTCTGTGTCACAGTGACGTGTAGTTACATTTCTATAGAGGTGCATGTCGGGCGACGCAATGAGGTACTGAGTTGGGTCTGTGCCTACACCAATGCAAAGGCATAAATTGGGCTTTAGACAACAACCCGAATCAGGAAACATACAGGTGTAAAATCTCATGGAATCACATCACCCATCCATCCATCCATTTTCTACCGCATTTCCGGGGTCTGGGCTGATGAGGCAGCATCTCAAGCAGAGGAGCCCAGACTTCCCTCTCCCTGGCCACCTGTTCCAGCTCTTCAGAGAGGATACCAAGATGTTCCCAGGCCAGCTGGGAAATGTAGTCTCTCCAGCGTGTCCTGGGTGTGCCCCAGGGTCTCCTCCTCCCAATGGGACGTGTCCAGAGCATCTCAAGTGGGAGGCGTCCAGGAGGCATCCTGATCAGATGCCCAAACCACCTCAACTGGCTCCTTTCAATGTGTAGGAGCAGTGGTTCCACTCTGAGCCTCTCCTGGATGACTGAGCTCCTCACCCTATCTCTAAGGGTGAGTCCAACAATCCTACAGAGAAAATTGATTTCAGCCGCTTGTATCTGTGATCTCATTCTTTCGGTCATTACCCAAAGTTCATGACAATATGTGAGGGTAGGAACGTAGATTGACCGGTAAATCGACAGCTTTGCTTTGGAGCTCAACTCCCTCTTCACCACAACAGACCGGTACAATGTCCGCATCACTACAGAGGCTGCTCCGATCCATCTATCAAGTCTCTCGCTCCATTCTCCCCTCACTTGTGAATCAGACCCTGAGATAAATGGTAAAAATGATAAATGGCATTCACTTATATAGCGCTTTTTCTCATCTCTGGATGACCAAAGTGCTTTACAGATCCTGCTATCCACACATTCACACACTGGTGGTGGCAGAGCTGCCATACACACACAGGCGCTAGCCTGGCCACCAGGAGCAACTGGGGGTTCAGTGTCTTGCTCAAAGACACTTGCAGACCCATGCAGACTGCAGACAGAGCGGGTACTTAAACTCCTCCACTTGGGGCAGGAGCTTGTCCCCAACCCAGAGAGGGCAATCCACCCTTTTCCGGCTGAGGACCATGGACTCAAGACTTGCTGATTCTCATCCCAGCCGCTTCACACTCAGTAGCAAACCGTCCCAGCAAGACCTGTAGGTCATTGCTCGATGAAGCCAACAGAACAACATCATCTGCAAACAGCAGAGATGAGATCCTGTGGTCACCAGTCACATCCTCCGTTCCTTGGCTGCACCTAGGAATCCTGTCCATAAAAATTATGAACAGGATTGTTGACAAAGGACAGCTCTGGGGGAGTCCAACTCTCATTGGAAATGAGTTTGACTGGGTGTTGGCAATATGAACCAAACTCTTGCAACAGTTGTATAAGGACTGGATAGCTTGTAACAAGCCCGATACCCCATACTCCCGCAGCACCCCCCACAAGAGACCACAAGGGACACTCCCATGAACCCCCGAGGATTCTCAAGAGTGTAAAGAGTTTGTCCAATGTGTCACTGCCAGGACGAAAATCACATTGCTCCTTCTGGATCCAAGGTTCGACCAGCAGTCGGATTCTCCTCTCCAGTACCCTGGCGTAGACCTTCCCAGTGAGGCTGAGAAGTGTGATCCCCCAAAAGTTGGAACACACCTTCCAGTCCCCCTTCTTGAAGAGAGGAGCCACCACCCCGGTTTGCCATGCCAAAGGCACTGTCCCCAACCAGCCCTACAACATACAATCACGTCACCTACCGCTGTGTAAACATGCTACATACTAGTACGTTGTCGTGCAGTCATACTAACAACTGGAGCACTGGTCAGACTATTGTCTGCTGTTATTTCTCAGGTAGGCTTTCTTCCTACACTCTGCATTTTGGATAATTTTTCTTTTTCTTTAGGTTTGTGTTCTTTTTTCCTATGCTGCCATTACCTCATGGCTCAATGGGCCTCATGCCAGAACATGTTAGTATGTGTAAATCATGCATATTTTATTAGTAAGCTGTGTTAGCATGAACGAATCACTCCTGATTCAAGGAACACTTGTATGTCCTCCAAATGTGTGTCGAAGAAAAAGAAAGTCAAGTTTATCGTCATTCAAATCCATGTTTTTCCTACTGGAAGGGCTTCTGCCATGCAAGGCACACCACCATTTCCTTTCACCCCTTCTATTATGCTTAGCACCAAGCTTGAAGGAAGGAAATACCATTTTTTTTTTCCTGGTCTTTGGTATGGCCCGGCCAGTGCTTGAACCCACAACTTCCCAACTATGGGGCAGCTGCTCTACCACTAGGCCACCACTCCACATGTGCAAAAATGCAGTTTCTCAAATGTGTAGGTGTGCGTGTTCATAAGATTTTATTTTCAAAATAAAACTAGAACTAAACAAAAATGACAGCAACAGCCAATAATGCAGCTCAGTAAATTACTGTGAAAATGTTATTTTTTTCATTATAAAGAGCAAATGATGAACAAGATAATCTGCTGCACTCACCCAGATCTATGACATTGTTATGCTGTAGTCAACAGCCATATTAGCCCTGTAAGAAGTTCTCACTCTGAGCATTATGCCTGGTGTTGTATTTTCTTATGGGAGTGTGGAAATTTTATTTTATTTTAGTCCTGTGTAGAGGTTTTCCCCTTCAGTTTGTTTTAATTGAACATTTTTGCCCCATTTTAGTTAAAACCCCCAATCTTCCCAGTTCCCCATTCCTTCCCCTTCAACCCGGCTACAATTTCAATTGTCGATCACCTCGATCGGATCCCCCTGATCCAACTGGGGAACGTAACAAGCAGATGCAGGAATTTAATATTAATAATAGAAAATTCTCCACAAATGTGACCTGTATGGAAGGGTTGCACGGAATAAGAAATCTCTCTGAAGAAAGGCTGCAGCTTTGCCACAGCATACCTTGAAGATTCTGAAGCCAAGTGGAAAAAAGTGTTATGTCAGATGAGATGAACATTGAACTATTTGCCTCAACACCAAATGAAGTCTGGCAGAATACCAATACAGCTCTACATCCAAATGACACCATTCCTATAGCAAAGCATGGAGGTGGAAGTATGCTGATGTGGGGGTGTTTCTCTGCAGCAGGGACTGGAGCATTTGTCAGGATAGAAGAAAAAATAGATGTGTGAAAATGTATGCTGTAGAGGAAAACCTGCTGGCCTCTGCTTTAAAGCTGTCAGTGGGATGAAGGTTCACCTTCTAACATGACCATGAGCACACAGCAGAAGGGGCCTCACAGTGGTTGAGAACCCAGATTTAAACCTCACTGGAAACCTGTGGAATGACTTGAAAACTACAGTTCACCAACGTCACCATCAAATTTAACTGAACTGCAGCAGTTCTACAAAGAAGTGGGCAGATATTACAAAGTCTCGATGATTAAAGCTGGTAGAGATATATCCCAACAGACTGAAGGCTGGGATTAAAGCAAAAGGTGGTTCATCAAAATACTGACACATGGAGGTGATCCTTTATCTGTATTGGTGGTTGTTGCTCTGACTTTTTGCTGTCATGTCTTTAGTTGGATGGTATAAGGTGACTAAATACACCTGAATAAAACTAAAACTGTGTCTGTCTTCATTTCAGATGACAAAGCAACAAAATGCGACTATTTTGAAGGGGGTGGTTCTCTTCTGTAGTAGTTGAAACCTTGTAAATATTAGAATATATGAATATTCATTAATAATGTGACTGTTGACAGATTTGCTCGGCTCCAGAAGCTGCTGGTTGGCCTCGCTGGCAGAAATCTTTACATCCGCTTTCATTCGAAGACGGGAGATGCCATGGGGATGAACATGATCTCTAAGGTATCTGTGTGTATAATTATTATATAGATTCAGAATTTTGTACTTTAAGATTATACAGTATAAATATTTGATCATTATCCAAATTCTGCAGTTGTATGACTTTTTTTATTATATGTTTAGGGACCTTTCACGCCTTAGTTTTTTCCTCTGGTCCCAATCACTCGGTGGGTTTTTAACTTTTCCAACATTTTCCCTTAATTATGCCTCGGTGCAAAGCAATGTAGACATATGGCAGTATGTCAGTGCATCTGTGTGTGTGTGTGTGTGTGTGTCTGTCTGTCTGTCTGTCTGTCTGCCTGCTACCAGGTTTTCAGCTCGTCTGGTCAAGATCAAGTGGAACTAAAGGCTTGCATCAATGAATTGACATATTTTCTCAACTTTTAATTTGCCAGAATTTCAAGATAACACTTTGTTGTCAAAATAAACACAAAAACAAAACACGGTCACACTCACCAAAGCTGTGAAAAAAGTTGTTATAATAACTATGATGGGCCAGTAGGTGGCAGTGTGACTTTTTTGCAGAACCATGTACCACTTCTCCTCAAAAGTCAATCATGTGCTGAACTTTTAAAATAGCAGTTGTTACTGAAAAGTAAACACATATGCGGCAACTACACCATTTATTCCTCACATTGTTGTTTTCAGACATGTTTCGCTGTTTAGTTTTTAAGATATAGGGCAACACATTTTCTCCCTGTACTTTTTAGTTCATCTGCAAAAACTACGAGTCCCACATTCCTCAGATCACAATGCATCAATCACAGCAGATCTGCCACAGCAAGCAATGGCACCTTCCAAAGAGGAGTGAAAGAGAAATATGGTTTAAAAGTAAATTTTGGGCTTAAATTATACAACGGTTTGAATATTAAAACACCGACGACTCCTACAACAGCAATATTTGATTCTTAAAGCTTATGTTATATCATATTTTTTTCTGATGTGCTTTGCTACTGGTGGCTAATTAGTTACATTGTTAATTTAGCATATTAAATTGTTTACTGTAAAGTTGAGCCAATTTTTTTTATTTTTCAAATCAAATCAAAATCAAATCAAACTTTATTGTCATATTGCTGTACATACAACTGTAGTGCAGGCAAGATGAAATTGCGTTTCTCTCGGCATCCATATAAGAAGCAGCATGATTTAAGACACATTCCCACATAGCTCCCCCCCCCACCCCCACCCCCCCATCCATTCACACATCCCTGAGACATACTTGGGGAAAAAAAAAATAACTAACTATAATATACAAAATGTCCGTAGGTGCAGTACTGTGTATGAGAGATTCCGGGTCAACTGTTCAGCATCCTGACAGCTTGTGGAAGGAAGCTGTTGATCAGTCTGGTGGTTCTGCCTCTGATGCTCTGGAATCGTTTACCAGATGGAAGAAGTTCAAAGTGTTTATGCAGAGGGTGAGAACGGTCCTTGACAATGTTTAGTGCCCTGCTCCTACAACGGTTCTGAAAAAGTTCTTGGACAGAGGGGAGGGAGACTCCAATTACCCTCTCCGCCCCCTTGACTATCCTCTGCAGGGCTTTTTTGTCTGACATACTGCAGCTGGAGTACCATGTAGCAATGCAGTACGTCAGAACACTCTCCACCACACCTCTGTAGAAGGTCCTGAGGATGCAGATGGGGAGAGAGGCCTGTTTGAGTTTCCTCAAGAAGTGCAGTCTCTGCTGAGCCCGCTTCCTGATCTCCAAGGAATTCTTGCTCCAGGTCAGGTCCTGCGAGATCTGCACTCCGAGGAACTTGATGTTCTCTACTCTCTCCACTAAACGGCCGCCGATGCTGAGGGGGGCATGCTCAGGCTGCGACCGCCGGAAGTCGATAATCATCTCCTTCGTTTTGTCCACGTTGAGCACCAGATTGTTCTCCCTGCACCAGCCCTCCAGGTCTCTCACTTCTTCCCTGTACATTGATTCCTCATCCCTCTGGATAAGTCCCACCACCGTGGTGTCATCTGCAAACTTAATAATCTGGTTCCCCTCATGTCTGGATACACAGTCATGTGTTAGAAGTGTAAACAACAGTGGACTGAGTACACAGCCTTGAGGGGATCCGGTACTCAGCGTGACAGACTTGGAGATGTTGTTTCCAACCCGGACAGACTGAGGTCTCTCAGTCAGAAAATCCAGGATCCAGAGACATGTGGCAGTGTTCAGACCGAGAAGGAGTAATTTCTCCATCAGTCTCTGGGGAATAATGGTGTTGAATGCTGAACTGAAATCAATGTACAGGAGTCTGGCGTAGGTGTCTTTCTGGTCCAGGTGGGTGATGACAGAGTGTAGGGTGGTGACTATAGCATCCTCCGTGGAGCGGTTTGAACGATATGCAAACTGGAGCGGGTCGTGTGATGCAGGGAGGCAGGCTGTAATGTGTGGTGTGACAAGCCGCTCAAAACACTTCATCACAATTGGTGTCAGTGCAACAGGACGATAGTCATTCAAACAGGACACCACTGGTTTCTTTGCCACCGGTACAATGATAGAGGTCTTGAAGCATCTGCGAACGATGGCCTGACTCAGGGAGATGTTATAAATGTCAGTCAGGACATCCGCCAACTCGCTCGCGCAGTCTCGGAGCACACGTCCCGGTATGTTGTCTGGACCTGCAGCTTTGCGTGGGTTGACTCTGGTTAGGGTCCTCCGTGTGTCCGCTGTGTTGATGGTAAAAGCTGGTCCGACCGATGGTGGGGGAGGGCCAGCCCTCCCTCTGATTGTCGAGTTTGATGCTTCAAAACGTGCAAAGAAGTCGTTAAGCCTGTCTGGAAGTGAAGCGTCGTCATCATCGACCCCCTGCCTAGGCTTAAAGCCCGTCAGTGTCCGAACTCCCTGCCACATCTGCTTGGTGTTCCTAGTGTCACAGAGGTGTCCCTGGATTTTCTCCGCATAGGCGCGCTTTGCCGCCTTAATTCCCTTAGAAAGCGCAGACCTGGCTGAGCGGAGGGTGATCCTGTCCTTCGCTCTGAAGGCGAAGGACTATAGTATTAAAAGCAGCCCTGCTTTTAATACTAATGTCAGTAATATAAAAACACCACGGTGTGATGTAGTTGATTCACTTGCTTTAAAGTCCTATAGAGATCTCAGTAAGCTTACATTGGTTATTGATTTACTTACCTACTAAAGCAAAGTGACATAACGTTCGGCTCAGGAGACGCACACACACAGGCTCAGAGTAGTTCAAACTGTTTATTAACAACAGGGATGTTTGGGTGCGTGTCTGCGGAATGTTAATGTGTTGGTGGTGGCGTCTGCTTCGGACCCAGAGGCAGGAGACCATTCAGCCGGCAACCCTATGGGAGAAATTGGACACAGGGTGATGAGCACACACCAACACAGGAGGAGAATAGGCGAGGGAGAGAAGCTTACTTGTTTGGGCAGATGACTGGCGCTTCAAGGATGGAAGCCCGGGAGACAGCCACCTGCAGGGCTCGGTGCAGCAGCGAGGAGAGACGAGGGACGGGATTGTCCGCCACCGAGGAATCCACCTGTGCACAGGGGAGCAAACTGGAGAGATGAGGTAAGTGATCTTCTTACCGGTAAAGAGGATGCTGAAGAGAATGTGGTAGAAGTCCATGCAAGGGAAATGAAGTCTACGGCTTCAGGCCGACGCTCAGGGTGAGGCGGCTTTTATCCTTCGCCGCTGACGAGTAGCAGGTGCGTGGGCAGGTGGCGCCGCTGATGAATGGCGCGGCGTGACAGTACTCCCCCCTCTAGCAGCGCCTCCTGGCGATGGCTTATCCGGGTGCGCTCGGTGGAAGTCCGCGATGAGCGATGGGTCCAACACAAACGACGGGGGCACCCACTGTCGATGCTCGGGCCCATAGCCCTCCCAGTCCACCAAGTATTGCAACCCACGACCCCGGCGCCGGGAGTCCAGGATGGAGGAGGCGGACCAGGCCGGATGGCCACCAATCATCCGGGGCGCGGGTTGCGCTGCAGGAGGAGGGCAAAGGGGGTCAGTAACCGCCAGTTTCACCTTCGACACGTGGAAAGTAGGATGAATGCGGAGGGAGGGGGGAATAGCCACGCGCACAGCCACCGGGTTGATGATCCGGGTGATGGGGTAGGGACCCATGAAGCGCTGTGCCAGCTTTCTCCTCTCGCCTTTTAGAGTGACGTCCTGGGTGGAAATGTAAACAAGCTGCCCAACTCTGTACGCCGGGGCAGGTCTCCTACGCCGGTCCGCCACAGTCCTGTTGCGCTCCGCTGTGCGCAATAGCGCACGGCGCGCGGCAGCCCAGGTGGAGCGGAACTGCCTGAGATGGGCCCTGACTGACGGGACAGTTACTTCACTCTCCTGCTCCGGAAACAGCGGGGGGTCGTAACCCAGGGACGCTTTGAAGGGGGACATCCCTGTAGCAGAAGAGCGAGCGGTGTTGTGGGCATATTCAACCCAGGCAAGATGGTTGCTCCAGGACGCGGGTTTGGATCTGGACACACAGCGGAGCGCAGCCTCCAGCTCCTGGTTGGTCCTCTCACACTGCCCGTTGGATTGGGGGTGATGGCCAGAGGAGAGGCTCACCTTGGCTCCGATGACGTTGCAGAAAGACCTCCAAACCTCAGATGAAAACTGGGGGCCCCGGTCCGAGACCACGTCCACCGGAATCCCATGCAGCCTGACCACGTGTTGGACGAGGAGGTCCGCCGTCTCCAGGGCAGTAGGGAGGCCTCGCAGGGGGACGAAGTGCACGGCCTTGGAGAAGCGGTCCACGATGGTCAGGATGGTGTCATAGGAGTTGGAGATGGGGAGTCCGGTGACGAAATCCAGAGCGATGTGCGACCAGGGCCTGCCAGGGACGGGCAGGGGCTGGAGCAGACCCGCTGGAGGGGCATTTCCCGACTTGCAGGTGGCACAGATTGGGCAAGCCCGGGCGTAGCGGGCTGCATCCCTCCGCAGGCCTGGCCACCAAAAGGACCGTTGGAGGAGATCTATCATCCGGGAGGTGCCAGGGTGACAGGTGAGCTTGGAGGTGTGGAGCCAGTGGATGACCTCTCCTCGGACCGCGGATGGCACGAACAGCCTCCCCTCCGGTCCGCCGCCAGGGTCAGGTTCCACCTCCTGTGCCTTCCGGATCTTGCTCTCAATGTCCCACGAGATGGCTCCCACGACGCACGACCTGGGCAGGATGGAGTGGGGCGCCTCCTCCGACTCCACGGGGGCGAACTGCCTGGAGAGGGCGTCAGGCAGGACGTTCTTAGAGCCAGGCCTGAAGGTGATGGAAAATTGGAACCTGGCGAAGAACAGGGACCAGCGCGCCTGGCGGGCGTTCAGGCGCTTGGCAGACCGTAAGTATTCCAGGTTCTTGTGGTCCGTGAGGACCACAAACGGCAGGCTTGCCCCCTCTAACCAGTGGCGCCACTCCTGCAGGGCGAGCTTGATGGCCAAGAGCTCTCTGTCCCCCACATCGTAGTTTCTCTCCGCCGGGGACAAGCGCCGGGAGAAGAAGGCGCACGGTCGCTTGGCGCCATCGTCCGGTGACCGCTGGGACAGCACTGCTCCCACTCCCGTGTCCGAGGCGTCTACCTCTACAATGCACTGCAACGCGGGGTCGACCTGGCGAAGGACCCGGGAGGAGGAGAATTCCGCCTTCAGCGCCTCAAAGGCGGCAGCGACCTCTTCGGTCCACCGGAACGGGACCTTCGGGGACGTGAGGCGGGTCAGTGGTCCAACGATGGCACTGAAGTTGGGAACAAAGCGGCGGTAGAAATTGGCGAAGCCAACAAATTGCTGCACCTGCTTCCGGGATGCAGGTGTAGGCCATTCCACCGCCGCCTTTACCTTCTCTGGGTCGGGGAGCACCTTATCGTGGGCGATGATGAACCCCAGGAAGGACGTACTCCTGGCGTAAAATTCACACTTTTCTGCCTTAACGTACAGACGGTTCTCCAGCAGCCTTTGGAGGACCCGCCTCACGTGGACCTGGTGCTCATCCCTGGACTTGGAGAAGATGAGGATATCGTCCAGGTAGACGAACACGAAAAGGCCAATGAAGTCCCGGAGGACGTCATTAATGAGGCGCTGGAAGACTGCAGGAGCGTTGGTCAACCCGAACGGCATCACCAGATATTCAAAGTGGCCGTTCGGGGTACGGAAGGCCGTTTTCCACTCATCTCCCTCCCGGATCCGGACGAGGTGGTAAGCGCTGCGTAGGTCCAGCTTGGTGAACCAGGTCGCCCCCTGGAGGGAGTGGAAAGCAGTGTCCATGAGAGGCAGGGTGTAACAGTCCCTCTCCGTGATATTATTGAGGGCCCGGTAGTCGATACAAGGGCGGAGGGACCCATCCTTTTTCCCCACGAAGAAGAACCCTGCCCCCACGGGTGACGATGATGGGCGGATAATCCCAGCACTTAATGATTCCTTCAGGTAGGCGTTCATCGTCTCCTTCTCCGGCGCAGACAGGCTGTAAAGGCGACCAGAAGGTAAGGGAGCCCCCTGGCGGAGGTTGATGGCGCAGTCATAGGGCCGATGAGGGGGAAGAGACATAGCTTTCGCTTTGCTGAACACCATACCCAGGTCGTGAAATTCTGGGGGCACCAGAGACAGGTCCGGGGGTGCAGCGTCCGTCGCAGGGGGAGGAGCGGACGGAGAGCAGGCAGCGGACTGAAGGCAGGTGCCCATACAGAACGTACTCCATGCCGAGATCCCAGCTGATTTCCAATCCAGAACCGGATTGTGAAGGCGGAGCCAGGGATACCCCAGGATGACGGGCGACACAGAGTTGGGAAGGACGTAAAAGGTCATCTCCTCCCGGTGGTTTCCCGAGATGATGACCGGTAGGGGAACAGTTTGATGTGTCACTCTCCCGAGGGTGGCACGGGAGAGGTGGATCAGGGAGATGGGAGTGTTGAGTGCCTGGCAGCGGATGCCCAATCGGGTTGCCAGGCTTTGTGAAATGAAGCTGCCTTCTGCGCCCGAATCCACCAGTGCGTGGGTGAGGTGCCCAGTAGGGTTATGGCAGAAACGGATGGGCAGCTTCAATTGAGTAAGTGATCCTAACCGATTGACATCCGCGAGGCTTCCAACAGTGACTCGCGGACCCCACCGACTGGCTTTCCGTGGACAACGCTCCACGGTGTGTTGGTCGCCTCCGCAATACATGCAGAGGCCCAACTCACGGCGGCGTTGTTTCTCCACAGGGGAAAGTTTAGTCCAGCCCGTCACCATCGGCTCCGACTCCTCGGGGCGCGATGCTGGCGGCGCCGCCAGGGGGCGAGCTTGGAACAGGTGCGGCGAGGCTCCACGAGGGCGAGAAGAAGAAGACCTCCGCCCCGAGGAGCGCTCGCGCAGCCTGTTATCCAAACTTATCGCTAAGGATGTCAGCTCCGCTAGCGTCCCAGGGATATCCCGACCAGCCAGTTCATCCCTCAGATCACTATTGAGGCTGCGGAGGAACAGGCCACAGAGGGAGCGTTCCTCCCAGCCCAATTCCTCCGCCGCTACCCGGAAGTCGACCGAGTGGTCCGCTGCCGACCGGCTTCCCTGCTGGAGAGCGAGAAGCCGATCGACCTGGACCGTTTCGGTTTGTGAGTGGTCAAAGACCTCCAGAAAGCGCCTCACGAATTGGTCATAGGTGAGGGTGGCATAACTGGGCCTCGCCATTACGGCGTAGGTCCAGGTTAACGCACGCCCCTCCAGAAGATTCCCTATGTAACCAATTCGGCTGTGATCCGAGGGAAAATCTCCGGGCACACGGTGGAACACGGACTCACACTGCATAATAAACCCCCGCGCTCCGCCGAGCTTACCGCTAAAGCGGGCGGGGGTCGGAATCGGCGTGAGCCGAACCGGTGCCACTGGAGCCGGCTGGACGGCCGCTGGAACAGCAGGAGCCGCGCCACCCTGGCGAGTCGGGAGGAACGGCTGTTGGGGGTCCAAGCGGTTCAATCGGTTAGTCAGTTCTAATAATTGATTAAGAACCACCTGTTGCTGATAAACAATCTGATCCACCCGAGCCTCGAGGATGGTAAACCGGTGTGCGAGCCCGCCGTCCGCCGAGCCGCTCTGCTGAAGCCGTACTGACATAACGTTCGGCTCAGGAGACGCACACACACAGGCTCAGAGTAGTTCAAACTGTTTATTAACAACAGGGATGTTTGGGTGCGTGTCTGCGGAATGTTAATGTGTTGGTGGTGGCGTCTGCTTCGGACCCAGAGGCAGGAGACCGTTCAGCCGGCAACCCTATGGGAGAAATTGGACACAGGGTGATGAGCACACACCAACACAGGAGGAGAATAGGCGAGGGAGAGAAGCTTACTTGTTTGGGCAGATGACTGGCGCTTCAAGGATGGAAGCCCGGGAGACAGCCACCTGCAGGGCTCGGTGCAGCAGCGAGGAGAGACGAGGGACGGGATTGTCCGCCGCCGAGGAATCCACCTGTGCACAGGGGAGCAAACTGGAGAGATGAGGTAAGTGATCTTCTTACCGGTAAAGAGGATGCTGAAGAGAATGTGGTAGAAGTCCATGCAAGGGAAATGAAGTCTACGGCTTCAGGCCGACGCTCAGGGCGAGGCGGCTTTTATCCTTCGCCGCTGACGAGTAGCAGGTGCGTGGGCAGGTGGCGCCGCTGATGAATGGCGCGGTGTGACACAAAGCTGACGTGCTGCTGTGAAATAAAGCCCACATGTGGTTATTTTTAGAGAAAACCAAACAGTTTATTAAGGTGAGGAGGAACATGACATCTGTAAGAATTTATTTGATTATGCTGACTTTAAAAATGTTCTGTCATATCTTTAATAATAGTCAGATTTTTACAGTGTTTTTCTTTCCTCTTGTTTGTCTCTCTGATGCCCACGGTCTTGAACCTGAGGGTCAGCAGTAAGAGGAGCTGTGAAGAGAGCGGGCTGGGAGCTAAATAAGAATATTGCATGTTTACTGTTAACAGTTAAAAAAAATACTAGTGTACTTTAATAAATTTCTCTTTGGAAACGGTTAATGTTTTTTGCAAGATAATTAAAGAAAGGTACTCACTATGCATTACACATAGAATGAAGCATTTTTGATTTAATATTGATGATTTTGGTTATAGTTTATGGAATTTTGATATTTTTACCTGCTATTGCATGCCGTAGTGTACATATACATGTATTAAAATCTGTTACTCCAGTATTTTGCTTTGTGCTTCTAGAAGAAGCCAACTTTATTATCATTCAGTCCATACAGCTAATCGTGTACAGTAGAACGAAATGACATTTCTGCTATCTACAATGTTAATCACGTCTAGAATCAGAGGGGTTGCTGCCATGCAAGGTGCCGCCACAAACAACCCTTCCTTCCCCCATTCTAGTATACTGAGCACCAAGCTAGAAGGCAGGAAGTGCCATTTTTATATGGTCTTTGGTATGACCCGCCAGCGGCTTGAACCCACGACCTCCCAGGTGTGGGGCGGATGCTCTTGTCAACTAGGCCACCACTCCGGTAGTTGTATTCTTGTGCTTCTATATTTTTCTTTTACAAGCTCCTTGATGAAAATACCAGCGTACAGCCCTGGGATGACCTTCTGTGTGTTGTAATGGTGACATCAGCATCATACCTGTGTGAACAAATACCAAGCATTTCAAGACAATTCCAAGTAGATTTTTATTTGTTGTGGGTAGTTGGTAGTTGTCTT
Source organism: Pholidichthys leucotaenia (assembly GCA_020510985.1). Taxonomy (NCBI): domain Eukaryota; kingdom Metazoa; phylum Chordata; class Actinopteri; order Cichliformes; family Pholidichthyidae; genus Pholidichthys; species Pholidichthys leucotaenia. Next base: position 443,056,581 of record CM035838.1, read on the forward strand.
ACTATGTAAAGTGTAACAAAAGACAACTCCACATATTTTTAATTGAAAAGATGTAAACACAGTCTCTGTAAGACAGAAAAAACAATATTACCAGTAAATATTAATACATAAGTTACTTTTTATGTAAATAACTACACAGTTGTAAAATGGCAAACGCCTGAGGAGCATTTACTCTCCTGATTATTTTCAGCACAGCTGTGTGAGTGTGTGGGTTTTCTTACATTTTAGAGTTTTCCTCTGTCCTCATGATTCATTCCTGAATGAAGTAGGTGGTACAGCGGTTCATGTCTGAGTCTCATGAGCCATCTAATGCCCATTTTCATGTGAACGCTACAGATCCTGAAGCAGAAATCCGGGGTTAACCAAAGTTGATGACCACCTTTTAGACACCTGTTAACTCTGATTCAAGGGTGGAGTTTTCTGGAGCTTGGTAGTTAAAACAAAGTCTGGATAAGTTGAGCCAGCTTCACTGCACACCCCTGTGATGAAAGGAACTGAACCAAGAAAACAAACTAAAGTTTGATGTAAACGGAGTAATGCCTGTGGGTGTGAATGAACCTCAGCTTTAGAAGATGACTGTCCTTGTTTGTGTATGACATTCACCTATTTTTCTGCCCACAGGGAACAGAACAGGCCTTGCGCACACTACAGCAGCACTTCCCAGAGCTGCAGGTTCTGGCTGTCAGTGGAAACTTCTGTACAGACAAGAAACCAGCAGCTATCAACTGGATAGAAGGCAGAGGAAAGTCAGTGGTCTGTGAAGCCACCATCCCTGCTGCGGTGGTTAGAGAGGTAGGAGTGGGACGGGGAGGAGACAGTTAAATCTGAAAAAAGGAGACCTTTCATATCCCATGTTTCTTACAAGTAAAAGGGAATACACACACTGGCCACTCTCCTATCTGTTACTGTGTTAGACCCCTGTGGCCTTCAGTCCTGCTTTAGCTGTGTCTGATTCTGCTCCGCCTGAGAACCGATACCGCCCACCCTGCTGTGTCTCCACTCAGTTCAATGGTCGTGAGAAGTTCTGTGAACATCCAGGTCCAAACCCACACCAACAGTGTGTTAGAGTTGCCACCAACTTTGCTTGGCAAACATGGTTTTTATTGTTATTTCACTTAAACAATAGTTGCCCCACTAGAGATTTCTGTTCTCAACTGGTACATTAACTCGCAGTTGATGATGAATCTGCTATAATCCAAGCTTATTCTGTTACATTTTGGTAGTAATAGACTGGCACCCTGGTGAAGAGAAGCCGATGGATCAGCCTGCATAGCACTAGCTTAGCTGTTGGGACTTAACCTTTTGAGTGTGTCTGTCGCCGAATTGCGACATAACCCCTAGTGGTCAAGAGTGGTAAATAATTTTGTCAATAAAGTAGTTCAGATTTCCAAAGCTATAACTTGAAAGTGGTAAGAGATAATGGCTTACTGCCAACTAGAAAGATGTAAAATATGATCCAAAGTTTCAGATTGGAATAAATTTATGCATCTAATTTGCTTAATGTCGCAGCACCTCTTTAAATTCCATAACTCAGTCAAAACTGGACTTTGGACATATTTACACAAAGAATGGTTCAGTCTTTTGACACCATTTTTTTGTACAGAGGTACCTCATCATCTTATCTTCAAAGTATATGAACAAGAAATCAGTACAATATAAAAAAAAAACACCAGCTTCCTCTACCCTCACCAGTCATTCATGTTTACATGTGGTTCACTAATTCACAGCTTGATAATACATCTTGCGTAATTCTGACTTACTTTGTTATAGATTTGTTGTAATAACCCAGCAGATCAGTTTGCTGGCAACTTGGCTTGGTGGCCGGGGTCAGTCGGTCTACCACATTAGACATCCCCTTGATGGTCAGAGACCAATTGATCAGCTGTTAACGCTCTTGGTCATCATGATGCTTTATTTGGGCTCTTACATGGTCAAAATTCAGCCACATTAATAAGCTCGGTCCGTCTTCACCATCTCCAGCCAACATTAGCTTAAAAATGTCATCCCATCCACATTACCAAAATGATTCTGTGGTGACAAGAGGCAGGGTGGGGTGAATTTAAAGAAACATGCACTGAAATGAGTCAACAATTGTGCTGAAATAATTAAAGCCTGATGCACTTTCACCAAATCTTGTTAGAGACATGTCATTTGGTCTTTTGTCAGCATTACATCATATTTCCCATTTAATTCTTGATGCCATAGATTCAGAAAGGTGCTGGAATCATTCCTCAGGTCCGCACTGATATAGTGTAGCATGGGGAGAACATGCAGACTTCACACAGACAGGCCCTGCTGTCTGGTGGACTTGAACCCACAACCTTCTTCCTGTGAGAAGATAGTGCCAACCACCACAGCAACCATGCATGGTGTGTAATAATAACCTGACTGTTATTCAGTGGTCCACAGTCCTCTTTTTTGGATGAAAATAAAACTTGCATTTTATTTCATTTGGAGGTCAAGGACCTGCTTTTATGTAAAATACATAAAAATGTTTCAAAACCACATTAACATGAGCAGATCAGATGGGAAACCTTTGTATCACATGGTTCACAAGTGTTTTTACACATGTGAAACATGATTTTTTTTTTTCTGTAGAGTGTAGAGAATGAAGAAAAGGAAAGAATTAAGGGTGAATGTTTGGGCTGCCGTGTTCTCCACTGGTGTTGCCCCACTGTGTTTCATCAAGTCCAGGGTCAACGCAGCCGTCTACCAGGCAATTTTAGAGCACTTCAAGCTTTTTACTGCTGCCCAAAATAACAAAACTCCAACATGGTTTGATGACTATGATATTACTGTTTGTTTACTCCTGAAACTCCTGGTTTCAGGAGTTAATTTTAGCTTCATCATTTATGATAAGCTGGTTTGTAAGAAAAGTCTGTTTTTACTTGGTCATAATGTGTGTGCAGTATTATTTGGTTTGCTGTTATATGTGGTGCAACTTTGTAGGAGCTGCAGCCGTTTCAGTTAATCAGACTTGGTAAAGAAAAAAATGACTATTTGTCCTGTACCTTTAAAGAGAGGATTTATTTTTGTTGTCAGTTTAGGGGTATCTCACTGGGCTGAGACAGCTCACAACTAGTTGGAGATAAAACAAAAAGCATGAGACAAATCAAGATTTTGTGACAATTTTCACTTGGAATTACACTAACGAATGCTGCAATAATGTTGCACAAACTCCCAGTGAGTTTTTGGCCAAAGTTCTCCGGGTGTTTTAATACATGTCATGCAAGTGCTGCAGAACATTCTCGCAACATATGCGAGACTAAATTTTGTTTTTTTTTTCCCTCACGACAGTCCCACAATGGCTGTCAAACACCCAAGAAGTAAGATCTGTAGGTCATTGCTGGATGAAGCCAACAGGACAACATCATCTGCAAACAGCAGAGATGAGATCCTGTGGTCACCAAGCATGACACTGTCCAATCCTTGGCTGCGCCTAGAATCCTGTCCATAAAAATTATGAACAGGATTGGTGACAGAGGGCAGCCCTGGTGGAGTCCAACTCTCACTGGAAACGAGTTTAACTGGGTGTCGGCAATACAAACCAAACTTTGGCAATGGTTGTATAGGGGACTGGATAGCTCGTAACAATGAGCCCAATACCCCATACTCCCGCAGCAACCCCCATAAGAGACCACAAGGGATGCACTCGAATGCTTTCTCCAAGTCCACAAAACATATGTGGACTGATTGGGCAAACTCCCACGAACCCTCGAGGATTCTTGAGAGTGTAAAGAGTTGGTCCGATGTGACTTGGCCAGGATGAAAACCACATTGCTCCTCTTGAATCCGAGGTTCGGCCAACAGCCAGACTCTCCTCTCCAGTACCCTGGCATAGACCGTCCAGGGAGGGTGAGGAGTGTGATCCACCTAAAGTTGGAACACGCCCTCTGGTCCCCCTTCTTAAAAAGAGGAACCACCACCCTGGTTTGCCATGCCAAAGGTACTGTCCCTGACCTCCACGCAATGTTGCAGAGGCGTGTCAACCATGACAGCCCTACAACATCCAGGGCCTTGAGGCACTGAATTGGTGCTATATAAATACAGTTGAACTGAATTAGAGCTCACGTGAAGCAGGGACACCAACTCTACCACAGAAGCAGCACACTTCCTGACCAGACTCCAGATCAGCACCAGCCTCACTGCACTCTGGACCTCCAGTCATGTGCACCGGTTGTGGAGCTCATAAGAAACTGCACCTCCCAGAAGATCCGTGATCCAAAGATGGCTATCCGACATCATGTGGGCTGTCTCTCTGGGGAATGATCCAGCAGAGTTAGACTGGCTGCACTGTACTGTGTTTTTTCCTTTTTCAGAGACATGATGAAGAGAGATTGAACTCAAAGGTTAAATTGGCAAAGGTCAAGGTTGTGACATCATTTTGATTGAAATTGTGATCCTGACACCCCTAGTAAACATCACTAGCATGTATGCAGGGGTGGAGCACCAAATTTTGGGCCCCAGGTACAACACTGTGGTGTGGGCGCCTCAAACACAAACCAAATTTTGAATTTTACATTCCAAGGTTTAAGATGGGGCCATTTCCATTAAAAGCCTTGGTTGTTAAGCTCCACTGTTATGGACAATTTTATGCTAGTATATAATTTATCTGTCTTTGAGAATATGTTTACTGTCATCAGTATTTCCAAACCTCTTTGTCTCTAATTCACTTTTGAGAATGGACCTGTAGTGTTTTTCCATTTACTCTTATTTACTTACATGAACTTACGTGAGTTATGAGTTGAGCACTTATCACTTATTTATGTATTTATTTATTTTACATTTTCTATTCCATTGATCTTCTTCTTTTGTATACTTCCATTTTTGGCTAGTAGAGCATCTTTAACAAACCCAGTTTCCAACTGAGAGCAATATCCTGTGATGTGCACAGACATTTTGGGGGCAGGTGGTCAACCAAAAAAAAAGCACTCCTAAATAATAAAAAAAAAGGAAATTTACATACAGTAGTGCAAATTTTACTGTACTTGTTTGGTATATCTATTTTATTTAATAACTATACACTCATGGACACATTTAATACCCCATCGATTTTTACAAAATTATCAACTAATACAGAGACCATGGTCTTCATCATTAATTATGTAAAAGTCAATGACAAAAAATGGGCAGCTTCCATTAAAAAAATAAATATGTTCAAAATACAAAAAATCTTTGCAAAAATATGAAAAAGATTGTTTTTCAATAAAAAAAATATTAAACCTCCATTCAAATAAATAAATATTTGAAAAAAAACAACAACCTTAAAAAGTCTATTCCCCTTGCATTGTTTCCTCTGGCTTAAAGACCTTGGTGTGTGGCAACATATTTTTCGGTGGGGGGGGGGACATATGACACAGATGTAACCAGAATATGTTAATTTTATACTATTTTTTTTTTAATTTTCACTGTAACTTTGCATATGGAACTTACCATTTGAAGTATTGTACAACCGAGGCTTGAATGTTGGAATATTGGGCCAGTTGGGGTTCCACCCAGACGTCCTGTGTTTGGACTTTTTACTGATGTCATCCTTCTCTCCTTCCTGTGCTCCCACCTCTCCTGGACCCTCTGCCAGAACACTTTCCTCTCCTTGGCTCCTCTCTTCTGTCTCATCTTTCCCTCTCTGAGCCCTGTCTAATTCAGGTTCTCTCTGTCTATGGTGATATACAAACAGGTTAGAAAATATCAAGCGTCATGTTTTGTCCTGCAGGAGTTTTTTGTCATGGTTTACATAAATGACAAAAATGTGTGTATTTTTTTGTGTTTTTATTCTAGTGTTTCTTTTTTTTCCATTGAGAGAGTAGGGAAGGAAAAACATTCATAATAGTAATTTACTCATGCATACTGTAGGAACATTTAATTGGTTATAAGGTACAAAGATTATTTAATTTAGACTTAGAGGTGTATGTGGAACCGGCGGTTGATTGCGTTACCCACTAACACTCACAAACAAGAGGAAAACACTCGTAAAGGAGCACCAGTCCAAAAACGTGGGCAATTTATTAATGACTAATCTTTATACCTTCAATCAATCAGTCTCAAATATTCGTGAATTATCCTGGGTGACTTTAGAAACAAACACAGGAAAAGAAATAGCAACAGAAACTTCCATATACCGTTTACAGTTTTAATGATCAGACTCAGATTAAATGACATTATATTCAAAGGATTTGTTGGTAAAGTGAAATGATGATGTATCAAGCATCACCTTCAACTTGTATCTGATTATACATTTGTGGAACCAAGGAAACCTTAGTCTGAATTTGTAACTGTGATGAAAATGGAGACTGAAATAACTGTAACAAAAATATGAAGAAAACTGGATGCAAATTTTATGAAGAAAATTATAAAAGCTAATTATATGGAAAAGAAATTCTGAGTTACTCTAAAAATAAAAATGGAATATAATGATAGATAGATAGATACATACATACCTTATTTCGAACAAAAAAGTAAAACAAAAACAAAACAAATGACAAATGCAATAAAGTAACAGTATAGTATTCGAAAGGGAGAAGGAAGAAATGAACACTTATTAATTCCAACTCCTCTTTTCCATAAATACACCCATGTGAATTATATACAAATTACCACATTTAAGACCCCAAGTAAACAATTAACTGTATTTTGTACATATCAACATCAACACCCATCCATCCTAACATACATTGATGTCCATACATCAAAACCAGCCTCGAACAACACAGATATACACAGTGCTGTCCCACCCACCATTCCATAGTGTCCCAGAGTGAGCATAGTGAATCGTACCTATAAATACTACCCTTCTAACATATATCCTTTCAGCAAATAATGTTTATACCTCTTTTTGAATTGATTTCTGTTCGTACATAGTTTCAGTTCCGGCTCCAGACTGTTCCACAAATCCACCCCACAGACAGATATGCACATACTTTTCTTGGTTGTTCGTATCTTGGGTTTTGTAAGGTTTAAGTCTCTCCTCAAATTATAATCATTGTCTCTTTTTTAAAATATTTTTTGTATATTAGTTGGGAGTTGATTATTAATTGCCCTGTACATGGCTTGTGCTGTCTTAACTAAATCGATGAACTTTATGACATGTGACTTTAAAAACAACGAATTGGTATGGTCTCTATATCCTACATTATTTATTATCCTTATACTGTAGCTCTTTTTTGTAATGTGCATGTTGACTGTAGGTTGGTCTTGTAGGTGTTTCCCCAGACTTCTACACAGTAGTTAAGATAAGGTAGAAACAGTGAATTGTACAGTAAGAACAATGATTTATAGTCCAAGATGTGTCTTGTCTTCCCCAGTATGCCTATACATTTTGCCAACTTGGCCCGGATGTGACTGATGTGAGGTTTCCAGCAGATTTTATTGTCTAGCGTCACCCCCAGAAACTTATTTTCTTGTGCTGTTTCTATTCTGGTATCATCTATCGTTACTGTGGGTGACCCCCACAGCCATGGACAAGCAGAGCGCTCAGCTGGAGTAATTAGCAGAACAATGAGATGTGTGTATTGAGATCAATAGGCAGCCTCTCTTTGTGTAGCTTCTTTCCGCCAGTATCCTGCTGTTATGTATGACTCAAATACAAATGTTCATGCTTCCTGCTCTGTATTGTGATGCAAATGTCCCATGCCTTCCTGCAGTTACTTTGATGATAATGTGCCTGTCATGTATTGTCTGTAACTAGGTATATAAGTGACTGAATATCACAGGCTCACTCTCTCTCTGACCACTGCTCATCTGACTACACGCATCTCCTGTACGCTGACTAGAGGCACAGGGCTCGCTCCTGCGCACGCTCACAGCGCAGGGGCGAGTCTCGCCGTGCCGCTCGGGGTACACCTTATTTCACCATCGCCACACTGGTGACCCTGAAAGAAAGAACACGCTTTGTGCAACACAACCTTCTGATCTGGACATCCACACTGGGAACGCCCGAAGGACAAAGATCGTCTACTCCCTCTCACCGCTCCTCCGCATCGACACGAGCCCGAGGGACAAAGACATCTGCTCCCTCTCATCGCGCTGTGGATTCCAGAGACAGAGAATCGCTCACATCCTCTGCATCTACACGAGTGCGCACGCACCATGACCCGGCATGAGCGACGACCAACAGCCCAAACAGGGAGGACCATCGGCGCCGACGACGTTGATCTCCATCAAGCTCCCTGACTCTGATTCGCCTCGCGACAGCGGACCTGCCATGCACAGAAGCCCCGCATCAGAACAGCGCAGCTGGAAGGTACATGGCCGCAATGCGTGCCGCGCACCAGAGAAAAGCTGGCTCTATGGACTTATACATCATCCCCCGCTGCTGGACACGGCTCTTCAGGACTGCTCACACACCTGAAGCACGCACGCAGCCTGCACACAGGATTTTGTGTAGGTCTCAGCCACGGCGCACGACGGGAATCCAGCCGTCAGCTGTCCCCGAGGGCTTTAGGGCCGCACACACACCTAAAGCCAAAACGCCAAGTCCCTCACACAGCTGCAGCTCCTGTTTCTGTCTTCATTGCCGGACTGAATCGCGAGAGGAATCAGAGACTAATTTTTCTTCTCACAGCCGCTGTGGACCTCCGCCACGTTTAACGGACAGCCCCTCAACATCATGGATCCACATGCAATTTTTGCGCTGCCCAGACTTGCTACCCCCACCCCCTCCCTCCACCCCCGCCTGCACAGAGCTTTCCCCGCTCGCTACCAAAGCCAGACTATCGAGGCCTCAGCTTCCGGCTGAGCCCTCTGGGGGGGGAAGTGTGTGGGTGACCCCCACAGCCACGGACAAGCAGAGCGCTCAGCTGGAGCAATTAGCAGAACAATGAGATGTGTGTATTGAGATCAATAGGCAGCCTCTCTTTGTGTAGCTTCTTTCCGCCAGTATCCTGCTGTTATGTATGACTCTTAATACAAATGTTCATGCTTCCTGCTCTGTACTGTGATGCAAATGTCCCATGCCTTCCTGCAGTTACTTTGATGATAATGTGCCTTTCATGTATTGCCTGTAACTAGGTATATAAGTGACTGAATATCACAGGCTCACTCTCTCTCCGACCACTGCTCGTCTGACTACACGCATTGCCTGTTTGAGAGCCTGAGAGCTCGCTCTGGCATGCTTATACAGTGCTGGTGTGAGCTCCGTGATGGCGATGATTGATGAATAAACTCCCTTAAAAACTCCAGTTCGCCGTGCCTTATTTCACAATTGCCACAGTTACCATTATTTCATGATTTATTTGATAATTTCCAAACAACATAATCTTTTGTTTTTTTCAGATTTACAGATAATTTTTTTTTTTTTTTTTTTTTTTTTTTTTCTCTCGGCGCCACACGAGTCGGCTGCCTTTTGCAACAGCGGCTCGATTCCGAGTCTTTTTCCCTTCCTCTCTCTTTTGATCCGTCTTTTTTTTTCACCCCACTTATATCACGGACACACAGATCGTCCTAAATGTCTCCTGAGCCGGTGGACGGAGCCACTGTCTATAGCAGGATACGATACAGCAGAGAACAGCTGCTAGCATTCAACCGCCACCCGGTCCCATTGGAAAAACTCGACATACCGAGAGAACTGAGGCGAAAACGCCGCGGCTGCCGGGCTGGAGTAAGGCGGAGGACAAAAAATATAAGGTACAGACCCTCCCTTCCATCTGTTGTCATGGGAAATGTACGGTCGATACTGGGAAAGTTAGATGAGCTAGCGGCTATCTCCCGTTATGATAGCACATACCGGGAGTGCTCTCTCCTTTTGTTTACTGAGACGTGGCTAACTGAACTAGCAGCAGATGCTAACATTGAGCTGGAGGGTTTTCACATGATACGAGCTGACCGAACACCAGACAGTGGCAAGGCTAGGGGCGGTGGAGTGATAATGTATGTTAACAACAACTGGTGCAGACCGGGACATATCACTGTTAAACAACGACACTGCAGCAAAGACATTGAGTTGCTAGCTGTTAGCATGAGGCCTACATATCTCCCGAGAGAACACTCACACGTGATCTGCATTGTTGTTTATGCAAATCCGACGGCGAACGCTGGGACAGCACGTGACGTCATCCATTCAGTAACCAGCAGGCTGCAGACAGAACACCCAGATGCTCTTCTCCTCATCTCAGGCGATTTCAACCATGTTTCACTGTCTCCCATTCTACCCACGTTCACCCAGTATGTCACATGCCACACTAGAGACAATAAAACACTGGATTTATTCTACGCAAACACTAAGGAGGCGTACACCTCATCACAACTCCCCCCACTCGGGAGATCGGATCACAACTTGGTTCATCTCCGGCCGGTGTACAAACCCCTAGTGCACAGACAACCTCCGGCCATGCACACTGTGGAGTTATGGTCTGAGGAGACAATGGACACCCTAAAGGGCTGTTTTGAAGCCACCGCCTGGAAGCAGCTCTGCGATCCACATGGTGAGGACATCGATGGCCTCATTCACACCTTCACGGGCTACCTCAGCTTCTGTGTGGACAAATCCGTTCCCACCAAGACCATACGGCGTCACTCAAACAACAAACCCTGGATCAACCCTGAGATAAAAACACTTCTGAGAGAGAAGAAGAGGATCTTCAGGTCAGGGAACAGGGAGATGCTGAAGTCCGTACAGAGGGAGCTGAGGAGAAAGATCAGAGAAGGCAAGGACAGCTTCAGGAAGAAGATGGAGGACAAGCTGCAACAGAGCGACATCAGCGGGGTCTGGAGAAACCTCAAAACCATCTCGGGGCTCCAGAATACCTCCCCCCAGGCCACAGGGGGCAGGGAGTGGGCGAACAACCTGAATCTGTTTTTCAATAGATTTGACCAACCGCCCTCCCCCCTGACTGCACAACAACCACTGCTGCCTCTAAAGAAATCAAGTCCTGCTGCCCACCCCCCACTCCACCAACACCCCCCCCACTCCCAACACACAGCCCCCCATCCTGACCCTGACCAGGACCCAGGTGAGGACGGAGCTGAGGAAGATCAAGGCGAGGAAGGCGCCGGGACCGGACGGCATCAGCGCAAAGCTCCTCAAGTCCTGTGCAGACCAGCTGTGTGGGATTGTGACGTATATCTTCAACATGAGCCTGAAACTGGGGAGGGTACCACAGCTGTGGAAAACATCTTGTGTGGTACCTGTACCAAAAACTTCCCACCCCAAAGACCTGAACAGCTACAGACCGGTGGCCTTGACGTCCCACTTGATGAAGACCCTGGAGAGACTGCTCCTTGCTCACCTCCGCCCCCTGGTGGAACCAGCGATGGATCCACTCCAGTTCGCCTACGAGCATGGCATTGGGGTGGAGGATGCGGTGATCTTCCTCCTTCACCGTTCTCTGTCCCACCTGGAGAAGCCCGGGAATATGGTGAGGATCATGTTCTTTGACTTCTCCAGTGCTTTCAACACCATCCAACCGATGATCCTGAAGGACAAGCTGCTGCGCGCAGGGGTGGACCAGCACCTGTCATCATGGATCCTGGACTACCTCACAAACCGGCCTCAGTTTGTGAGAACCCGGGACTGTGTGTCCGACACGATCATCAGTAGCACGGGGGCCCCCCAGGGAACGGTGCTGGCTCCCTTCCTGTTCACTCTTTATACTGCGGACTTCTCACACAACACAACACACTGCCATCTACAGAAGTTCTCTGATGACTCTGCGATCGTTGGCCTCATCTCCAATGGAGATGAAGCTGAGTACAGAGGGCTTATCCAGGACTTCGTGGACTGGTGCCATCGGAACTGCCTCCAGATCAACGCGAGGAAAACTAAGGAGCTGGTGGTGGACTGCCGCAGGCATGGGCAGCCCCTCACAGTACCAGTAAATATACAGGGAACAGACATCGAGATGGTGACATCCTATAAGTACCTGGGTATTCATCTGAACAATAAACTAGACTGGTCACACAATACTGATGCACTCTACAAGAAGGGACAGCGCAGGCTGTTCCTGCTGAGGAGACTCAGGTCTTTTGGTGTACAAGGGGCGCTGCTGAAGTCATTCTATGACACGGTGGTGGCATCAGCCATCACTTTTGGAGTGGTCTGCTGGGGCAGTGGCATTACTGCAGCCGATAGGAAGAGACTGAACAAACTGATTAAGAAAGCTAGCTCTGTCCTGGGGCAGCGCCTTGATCCGATGGAGGAGATAGGAGAGAGAAGGACGGTGGCTAAACTGTCATCTCTGCTGGAGTCCGAGTTCCACCCTATGCAGGACATACTGAATGCACTGAGGAGCTCATTTAGCAGCAGACTACATCATCCCAGGTGCACAACCGAGAGGTTTCGTAGGTCCTTCCTACCAACGGCTGTCAGACTGTACAACCTAAGCAGGGCTGCTCGCAGAGATAGCAAAAAGACGTAACAAACTAATAGTTTTTTTGAATGCAAAAGATGCAATAGACTTACACAATGGTCCCCTCCGGCATACAACTAGGAACATACCGGTCGCTATGGAGGGTGAGAATATGTATGGGCACATAATCATACCATGTAGGATAACTAAGTAGACGGTTATGCTGTTTCATTCCATCTAGCAACAATGCTCTGCACTGTGTGTGTTTATATATTTGCATATTTATTCCATCTAGCTACAATGCTCAGCACTGGGTGTGTTTATATATTTATATATCTACATATTATTCCATCTAGCTACATTGCTCCGCACTGTGTGTGTTTATATACTTGCATATTTATTCCACCTAGCTGCAATGCTCCGTACTGTGGGTGTTTATATATTTACATATTTATTCCATCTAGCTACAATGCTCTGCACTGTGTGTTCATATATTCATATATTTATTCCATCCAGCTACAATGCTCTGCACTGTGTGTCTGTGTGTGTGTGTATATATATATATATTTTATAGTAATACGTACATATGTTTATTAGCTGCTCTTGCTTGCTTGTTTTTTTTCTTGCCTTCTGATTGTTGCTCTGAGTGTTGCTATCCCTGTGCTGTTGCAATCCTGGAATTTCCCCGTTGTGGGACTAATAAAGGCTTATCTTATCTTATCTTATCTTATCTTATCTTAATTTATTTTTGTTGAACCACCGTGTTAACTTTTTCATTTCAGTTGTGGCCACCTCTAAAACCTGCTGCAAATTCTCACCAGCGCAAAGGATATTTGTGTCATCCGCAAACAAAATAAATTTCAGAATTTTTGATACTTGGCATATGTCATTTATATGGATCATATGTTCTCCATGGATCGCCACCTTGTCGCGGTGGAGAACCTTGTGTGTTCCAATGATCCCGAGAGCGATGCCGTCAGGCGCCTTTTGGCTCCTGGTAGGGTCACCCATGGCGGTAAGGTTGAGGGGGAGGTCCCAGACCAAGAGCGATCCAAAGAAAGAAAGACCTCAATGGCGGGAGTGGCGGAGGATGACACCATGAGTCACAACGGCACTGAAGGCGGATGAAGGCTGCAACAGAGAGTGGTCTCCAGTCGTTTTGGATTCCATGCCACTGGATTCAGGCCACTCTCTGCCAAGGACTGTGTGGTGGCTTCAGGCGCATCAGTCTCCCCACGATAAAAGACGTCACGCGCAGGCGTCCTCCCGAAGGGAGCCCATCCACTTTACATCTTGGACAAGATAAAGTCCTGTGGCGATCAGGAAGTGGTAATGGGGACAGGACAGTGAAGTCTGGGAGTTCTTAGCCACAACCTGGCACACAGGTGATGGGTGCTTGATACAGTCATTAAGCTCTTAGACTGAGGCAGAAAGAGCTTCTCGGCAGCTGCACTCATGACTGAGCAGCCCTATTCAAGATCCACTCTGCTCACCCCAGTGGGGGAGGGGGTTAGAAAAGGTACCCCAAACATAGCCTGCCTCACAAAATCCTGTCTGGAATACCGCATCCAGAGGGATCACCACCATGCGGTCAGAAACATACAAAACTACATATTGGAGCCTGGAGTGTGCGAACCCTTATGGACAACCAAGCCAGTGATCGACCTGAAAGGCGAACTGCCATCATCTCCAGAGAGCTAAGGAAGTTCCGGATCGACATTGCAGCACTCTCCGAGGCCCGACTGGCTGATGAAGGGCAGCTGAAGGAGAAAAAAGGCGGGTATACTTTCTTTTGGAAGGGAAAGCCTGCAAATGAGCCACAAATCCATGGTGTGGGATTTGCTATTAAGAGCTGCCTCATCAACCACCTCCATGAACTCCCTGTGGGCATCAACGAGCGCCTAATGACCATTCGTCTGATGCTCGCCTGCAGTCAAATGGCCACCGTTATTAGTGCCTACGCTCCAACGCTTGATGCATAGGATGAAGTAAAGGAGGCCTTCTATGCTGACCTGGACAAAATACTATCTGAAGTCCCAAAGGAGGATAAGTTAATCCTGCTTGGAGACTTTAATGCCAGAGTGGGACGAAACCATCATCTATGGAGCGGCACGCTGGGGAGAGAAGGGGTTGGAAACACAAACTCCAATGGCATACTACTGCTAACCAAGTGCTCAGAGCACAACCTGGTCATCACCAACACACTTTTTCGTCAGAAAACCAAGTTCAAAACATCATGGATGCATCCCTGCTCCAAATAATGGCATCTCATTGACTACATCATAGTCCGCTCCAAAGACCGCTGTGATGTCCTTAACACCAGAGCAATGACCAGTGAGCAATGACCAGTGCAGATGACTGCTGGACTGACCACCGCCTCATTCGCTCCATCATGTCTATCCGCTTAATGTGGAAAAGAAGGTTGCAGAAAGGACAGAGCCGGCCAAAGCTTAACATCGTGCTGTTGGACGACATTATCTACCAACAACAGCTGCAGGATACTCTTAGGGCAGCTTTGCCCAAACAGTACCCAGAGGATACTGAAAAACACTGGAGCACACTTTCCACTGCCATCGTGGACTCCTGCAAAAGCATCCTCAGTCATAAAAAGCGGAGACATCAAGACTGGTTTGACGAGAATGACAGTAAGATCCAACAGCTCATCGACATCAAGCGGGAAACTTTTATCACCTGGCAAAACAACATTCACTGCAAGGTTAAAAGAGCAGCCCATGCCAAAGCGAAGGCAGCCGTACAAACACTTGTTAGGAAATTGAAGAACCAGTGGTGGACAAAGAAGGCCCTGGAGATCCAGCAGCTTGCCGACTCTGGAGACATGAGGGGATTCTTTGATGCCACAAGCGGGTATATGGCCCCAGCCACCGCTGCCTAACCCCCCTTCGCTCCAAAGATGGGCTCTCGCTTCTGAAGGACAAGGAGGCAATTGCAGACAGGTGGAAAGAGCATTATAAGGACCTCTTAAACAGGGACACCACTCCTGAGATGGAGGCCCTTGATCAACTCCCTCAACAGCCCATAGAGGAAAGCATGGGAAAACCACCTAGCTTGGATGAGGTACAGGACGCCATCAGGAAGATGAGAAACAACAAGGCTGCTGGACCTGACGGCATCCCAGCAGAAGTCCTGAAAAAAGGCGGTCCTGATCTTCTGAAGCACATCCATGCCCTGCTCCTGAAAATATGGGAAGTAGAGGAAATCCCTGCACAGCTCAGAGATGCCTTGATTGTCTCCATCTTTAAAAAGGGAGACAGGGCAGTTTGTGGGAATTACCGTGGCATTTCTCTCCTGTCCACCATAGGGAAAGCCTTTGCCTGGGTCTTGGCCAATAGACTCACCCCGCTGTCAGAGAGCATTCTTCCCGAGTCCCAGAGTGGTTTTCGCCCAAACAGAGGCACCACAGGACATGATTTTCATTGCTCGCCAACTGCAAGAAAAATGCCGGGAACAAAATCTACCATTATACATGGCCTTCATAGACCTTACCAAAGCCTTCGACTCAGTAAACCGTCAGGCCCTTTGGCTGGTTCTGGCAAAGATTGGCTGCCCAGAAAAATACATCCGGGTACTGAGACTGCTGCATGACATTATGTCTGCCACGGTACTCAGTGGCAGTGGAGACGAAACAGAACCCTTCAGGGTTGACACGGGAGTCAAACAGGGATGTGTCATCGTTCCAACACTATTCTCCATCTATATTGCTGCTATTCTCCATCTCACGAACCAACATCTGCCCCCAGGAGTCAAAATCATGTACAGAATCGACGGTCAACTTCTCAACATCAACCGATTTAGAGCTAAAGGTCAAACAACCACCATATCCATCATGGAGCTGCAGTATGCAGACAACAACGCTCTCGTAGCCCTCTCAAAAGAGGACCTTCAGTGCATCTTGTCTGCCTTTGCCAAAGCATACAAACAGCTCGGTTTGGCCGTCAATATAAAAAAAGACACAAATACTCCACCAGCCATCACCAAACTGCAGTACAATTGCCATACTGCAAAACATCTCCATTGATAACATCCAACTGGAAAATGTGGACCACTTCCTATATCTTGGCAGCCTCCTCTCATTAAAAGCCGTCATCGATGATGAACTACACCACCGCCTCAGCAGTGCCAGTGGGGCTTTCTCAAGGCTAAGGAGGAGAGTCTTTGAGAACCGCGATCTCCAAGTGAATACCAAAATCCTGGTCTATAAATCGGTGGTGCTCCCCACTCTCCTGTATGGATCAGAAGCCTGGACTACATACAGCAGGCACTTAAAGGCACTTGAGGCACACCATCAGAGATGCCTCCGAAAAATCCTCAGGATTAGTTGGGAGGATAGATGCACCAACACCAGCGTCTTGGAGGAGGCTAACCTTCCCACCATCACTGTCACCATTGCCCAAAACCAGCTCAGATGGACTGGCCATGTTATCTGAATGCCTGACTCTCGCCTCCCAAAACAAGTCCTGTACTCCCAGCTAGCTGAAGGGAAGCGGGCTCCAGGAGGTCAGAAGAAGAGATTTAAGGACAACATAAAAACAAAACTAAGGAAGTGCCACATAGACCTAAAAGCTTGGGAAAATATGGCAACCGACAGGGCGACCTGGAGAAACATTGTTTGTGAGGGTGCCGCACAGTACAACGCTGACCTCCATCATGCTGTACAAGACAAACGCAGACTCAGGAAGGAGAGAGCAACCAACAAACAGGACCAACCCAAACCCATCACCATTACATTCCCCTGCCCACATTGCAGCAGAATAATCAGGTCCAGAATTGGCCTCTATGCCCACCTGAAGACCCACAAGGACCAAGAGGGAGGACAGTCAGACTCGACTACGAGTGACCGCCGATGATCATGATGATGTCATTTATATACAAAATAAAGAGTTTGGGTCCCAAAACTGACCCCTGGGGCACACCACAAGTGATGTCCATGAAGGGTGATTTGTGCTCACCACTTTGTACAAATTGTTTGTTACTTAAATAACTTTCCACCCAACTCAGTCCGACCCCTCTTATCCCATACCTTTCCAGTTTCCTTAGTAGTATTCTGTGGTCAGTGGTGTCAAAAGCTTTCTTTAAATCTATAAATACTCCTACAGCAAACTTTTTTTTTTTATCTATACAACTAGTAGTTTCTTCAATAAGTTCGATCAGTGCCAAAGATGTAGATTTATCTGCTCTAAAACCATACTGGCTGTCTGTAAGGAGGTTGTGTTTTTCAATGAAATCATCCAGTCTCTTAGTGAAGATTTTTTCAAGTATTTTGGAGAATTGTGAGAGTAAAGAGACTGGCCTGTAATTTGTGAAACAATGATTGTCTCCTGTTTTGTATAGAGGTATTACTTTTGCTATTTTCATTTTGTTTGGAAATTTACCAGTTTGAAATGACAGGTTACAGATGTGGGTGAGTGGCTTAACAATTCCTTCAGTTACTTTTTTCACTATTGTCATGTCAATTTCATTCCAGTCCGTTGATTTTTTGTTCTTAAATTTACTCACAGTCTCGATAATTTCCTTTTCAGTAACTGCACCCAAAAAGATTGTGTTTGGATTTCTATCTTCTATTTCATTTACAGAACCACTGTTGTTTGTTTCTGTTGTCACTATTGATTTTGCTAATTCAGGACCAACATTTACAAAAAATTTATTGAAACCACTGACCACATCCTCCATATTATTTATCAAATTGCCATTTTCAATAAAATATTCTGGATAATTAGCATTCTTAGGTCGATTACTAATAACCCCGCTGAGTACTTGCCATATTCCTCTTAAGTTATTTTTATTATCCTCTAATATTCTGTTGTAGTATTCTTTCTTACAGATCCTCATTATATTAGTAAGCTTATGAAAAGAAGAATATTATTTCTCTTTAATTCTGTAGCTCTGATCAGAGTTATGAACTAGTTTTAAACGAGAGAAATTATGACGAGACAAATTATGATTTTAAGGTGATGGACATCACATTACCCAGTAGATGACACGAAGGAATCTTGTTCACGTGACCTTTGGTTTTCGTTGGCTTCTAGCTGGAGCCAGGAGCTGAAGCTTTATTTAAAGATTATACAGGAGAATATCCTCAGCCCCTGTGATAGGCGAGTCATCCCCCTCGTCCCCAAACCCTGCTTCCTCTGTGGAAGGCGTATCAGTGGGATTGAGGAGATCCTCGAAGTATTCCTTCCACCGCCCGACGATGTCCCCAGTCGAAGTCAACAGTGTCCCATCCGCACCATACACAGTGTGGACGGGGAGCTGCTTTCCCCTCCTGAGCCGCCGGACAGTTTGCCAGAATCTCTTTGAGGCCGACCGAAAGTCTTGTTCCATGGCCTCACCGAACTCCTCCCATACCCGGGTTTTTGCTTCAGCAACCACCCGAACTGCACTCCGCTTGGCCTGCCGGTACACCTCAGCTGCTTCGGGAGTCCCACAAGCCAACCAAGCTTGATAGGACTCCTTCTTCAGCTTAATGGCCCCCCTCACCACTGGTGTCCACCACTTGGTTCGGGGGTTGCCACCACGAGATGCACCGACCACCTTGCGGCCGCAGCTCTGGGCCACCGCTTCAACAACAGAGGTGGAGAACATGGTCCATTCAGACTCCATGTCTCCAGACTCCCTCGGAATGTGGTTGAAGTTCTTCCGGAGGTGGGAGTTGAAGACCTCCCGGACAGGGGCCTCAGCCAGACGCTCCCAGCACACCCTCACTATACTTTTGGGTCTACCAGGTCTGAATGGCTTCCTCCCCTGCCATCGGATCCAACTCACCACCAGGTGGTGATCAGTTGACAGCTCTGCACCTCTCTTTACTCGGGTGTCCAAGACATACGGTCGCAGGTCTGATGACACGATAACAAAATCGATCATCAACCTGCGACCTAGGGTGTCCTGGTGCCAGGTGCACATATGGACACCCTTATGCTTGAACATGGTGTTCGTTATGGACAGACTGTGGTTAGCACAGAAGTCCAATAACTGAACACCACTCGGGTTCAGATCGGGCAGGCCGTTCCTCCCAATCACCCCCCTCCAGGTTTCACTGTCGTTGCCCACGTGCGCATTGAAGTCCCCCAGTAGGACAATGGAGTCTCCAAGAGGAGCACCCTCCAGCACCCCAGTCACAGACTCCAAAAAGGGTGGGTACTCTGAAACATCATTTGGTGCATAGGCACAAATGATGGTCAGGACCCGTTTCCCAACCCAAAGGCGCAGGGAAGCAACCCTTTCGTCCACCGGGGAAAACTCCAACATAGAGGCAGCAAGGTGGGGCGATACAAGAATACCCACCCCTGCTCGTCGCCTCTCGCCCGGGGCTGAGGTCGCCAAGGTGGTTAAAAATCTCCTTGGTGGCCGGGCCCCAGGGGTGGACGAGATTCGCCCCGAGTACCTCAAGGCCCTGGATGTTGTTGGGTTGTCATGGTTGACACGCCTCTGCAACATTGCGTGGAGGTCGGGGGCAGTGCCCTTGGCATGGCAAACCGGGGTGGTGGTTCCTCTCTTTAAAAAAGGGGACCGGAGGGTGTGCTCCAACTTTAGAGGGATCACACTCCTCAGCCTCCCTGGGAAGGTCTATGCCAAGGTACTGGAGAGGAGAGTCCGGCCGTTGGTCGAACCTCGGATTCAGGAGGAGCAATGTGGTTTTCGTCCTGGCCGTGGCACATCGGACCAGCTCTTTACCCTCTCGAGAATTCTCGAGGGTTTGTGGGAGTTTGCCCAACCAGTTTACATGTGTTTTGTGGACTTGGAGAAGGCATTTGACCGCGTCCCTCGTGGATTTTTGTGGGGGGTGCTTCGGGAGTATGGGGTATTGGGCTTGTTGTTACGAGCTATTCGGTCTCTGTACGACCGTTGTGAGAGTTTGGTTCGTATTGCCAACACTCGGTCGGAGTCATTCCCAGTGAGAGCTGGACTCCGCCAGGGCTGCCCTTTGTCACCGATCCTGTTCATAATTTTTATGGACAGGATTTCTAGGCGCAGCCAGGGAATGGAGGGTGTCATGCTTGGTGACCACAGGATCTCATCTCTGTTGTTTGCAGATGATGTTGCCCTGTTGGCTTCATCCAGCAATGACCTACAGCTCTTGCTGGGACGGTTTGCCGCTGAGTGTGAAGTGGCTGGGATGAGAATCAGCACCTCCAAGTCCCAGTCCATGGTCCTCAGCCGGAAAAAGGTGGATTGTCCTCTCCGGGTTGGGGACAGGCTCCTGCCCCAAGTGGAGGAGTTTAAGTATCTTGGGGTCTTGTTCACGAGTGAGGGGAGAATGGAGCGAGAGATCGACAGACGGATTGGAGCAGCATCGGCAGTGATGCGGACGTTGTACCGGTCTGTTGTGGTGAAGAGGGAGCTTAGTTCTAAGGCAAAGCTGTTGATTTATCAGTCAATCTACGTTCCTACTCTCACCTATGGTCACGAGCTTTGGGTAATGACCGAAAGAACGAGATCGTGGATACAAGCGGCTGAAATGAGCTTTCTCCGTAGGATTGCTGGACTCACCCTCAGAGATAGGGTGAGGAGCTCAGTCATCCGGGAGAGGCTCAGAGTAGAACCGCTGCTCCTCCACATTGAAAGGAGTCAGTTGAGGTGGTATGGGAATCTGATTAGGATGCCTCCTGGACGCCTCCCACTTGAGGTGTTTCAGGCACGTCCCACTGGGAGGAGACCCCGGGGCAGACACAGGACTCGGCGGAGAGACTATGTCTCCCAGCTGGTCTGGGAACGCCTTGGTATCCCCTCTGAAGAGCTGAAGCAGGTGGCTGGGGAGAGGGAAGTCTGGGCTTCTCTGCTTGAACTGCTACCTCCGCGACCCGGACCTCCGGAAAAGCGGTAGAGGATGGATGGATGGATGGACAGGAGAATATCTGCCAGCAGATATTTCTTCCCAGGGACAAGCAGTCAGGAGCTGAGGTCCAGTGACACTGATGAGGCTGTTGGCTGCGAAGCATGCCATGTGGGACAACACGAGAATCTTTTAGCGGCGTTCTCCGGTCCAAATAAATTGGAAATAGTTCAAAGTCTGATCAAAGTCACAGAATTGGAGAGACAAGATTAATAACAAAAATTCAAGTCATGAAATGAGAGTTCTGCAGATGTCGTGGGGTTGGGTGAAAACAGCTTCCAGTGTGAGGGGAAAACGATCAGTCCACTTTAAAACACACGGTGAGCTAAAGAAAATTAAATAGAAAAGTTTAGCAGAATAAAATAGAAAAACGTCTGTGAACACAGCATTTCACTCCATATAAAAGAGAAGTTTGAGGTCAAAAAAAGAAAGTATTTTTCCTAGACGTTTAAAGGAAAGAGAATTCGAAGCAGGACACAGACAAAACTTTCACACAGAACAACTCTCTGAACTAAACTAGGGTGTTCCTCCCTTAAACTGAGCAAAGTTTCAGGGGAAAAACTTGACTGACATGAAAAGGAACCAATTGTCTCCCATCGTGGGAGAGTCGAATGAACTCTGGTCCAATAAGAAAACAGTCCTTTGTCTGTAACCGACCAATAGAATGAAAAACGCCGTTGTCTAAAAGAGACTGGCTGGTGATTGGCTGAGCCAGTCAGATAACTTGAGTAAGTTTTTCCAAAAGGATAAACACATCTTGATTAATATAAAAATTCACTTTATATGCTTATGTATAAAGTCCTAAGCCAGGGGTCGGGAACCTATGGCTCGCGAGCCAGATGTGGCTCTTTTGATGGCTGCATCTGGCTCGCAGACAAATCTTTAAAAGGAACTCCGACTATATTCATCCGTCACACTGGTGCGCAAAGTGCACGCTTGTGCGCTTTGCGCGATATTGTACTTTATCATAGCGTGATTAATACATATGTCAGCTCTATCAAGTGTTGTGGGATGTCTGGTGCGTGTGTTTGGATCGGGCAGCTTGGTGCGTGGACGTGAGTAATGGCGTTTGCGCAGCAGAGGTGCGCCCCCCCCCTCCCCGGTGTGTGTGGCAAACGGTGTGTGATTTGGTGCGGATAAGTAGAAAGAGCGAGGCGACCAGAGCAGGTAGAATTTGTTGCTGACAACAGTGCGGTATATAAATAAAGCCCCAACGCTTCAGCAAAACGGCCTGTGCTTCTGTATACCACAAGAGTGAGATTTACTCGGGAATTGACCGCGGAGGAAGATGCATCTCCCCTGCGTCCCAAAACCACGGTTAGGAGAGGAAAGGCAGGAACGGTCAACACAAGCGTGCGATCACAGACATGTCTCATGCGCGCGCTTTGAGCGATATCGTGCTTTATCACAGCGTGATTAATACATATGTCAGCTTTATCAGGCATGCGTTACAGCGCGCGATCACAGACAGAGTGAGGGAAATGTGGCTGCCAGTCCACGCCAACGGCCTCTCCGGCCACCATCGAGCATTTAAACATTTTTACACATTCATACCCAGTGTTATGGGCACTGAAGGCAATGCGGGTGAAGTGTCTTGCCCAGGGACACAACGGCAGGATATCTGGGGAGAGCGTGATGCGAACCGCCAACCATCGGGTTATTAGACGACCTGCTCTACCTGCTGAGCAGCTGCCGCCCCACTTTTTCCTCCACTTTCCCTCTTTAGGAAAGCTATGGAGGCTTACCCCGCTCTCTTTATTTCCCTTTGATTGGAAATTACATCCAACAAATTACATCCAACATCCGCAATGTGGCATTTTCACTGACAAATGGCAGTAGTTAGGAGCTTCGCTTCTTGGCTTGTATAAGACAGAAAAATGGCCGCAACCCTTCTACGTCACTACCCAGAATGCATTGCGACGTAAACAAAAATCATAATAAAGTTTTTTAAAAATATATAAAACTGGGAATTATTTTCAAAAAAATTATATTATAGTTATGTTAGTAACATAAAAATAAAGCATATAGAGCTAGCATGCCAATATAATCAGAGTTCCTTTTAATTATAAGGTTCAAGTTCAAGTGGGGTTGCCGTATGGCTCTCACGGAATTACATTTAAAAATATGTGGTGTTCATGGCTCTCTCAGCCAAAAAGGTTCCCGACCCCTGTCCTAAGCTAACTTCAATGATTCATGACTAACTTGCAGTGAGCATGCACTTTTATAAACTTGTCCTTCTATAATGAACATGCATTAGAATAAAGTTCATTTAAGCATTTTCAAACATGCAACACATTTAAAATCAGTGATTAATGAAATATTTCAAAACCCATCATTGTCCAATACAGAGTTGGTCATCTCTTCAAATAGTGTATGAGAATTATCCTGAGGAATGAAAACTTGAAGAGAGAGTTAATGTTCAGTCAAAAAAAAAAAAACAGTCAGTCCAGCAGTTGACAGAAAAAATGCAAACATATTCCGTAGTTGGGCAGCACGGTGGCGGAGTGGTTAGCACTGCGGCAGCACAGCAACTCACCCTTGGCCAGGGGATCCTGGGTTCAATCCCAGCCCCTGACCAACAGTGATCTGTGTGGAGTTTGCATGTTCTCCCCGTGTCTGCGCGGGTTTACTCCGGGATTTCTTCGGTTTCCTCCCACATGCCAAAAACATGTGTTAGGTTACACTACCGTTCAAAAGTTTGGGGTCACTTAGAAATTTCCTTATTTTTGAAAGAAAAGCACTGTTTTTTTCAATGAAGATAATTTTAAACTAATCAGAAATACACTCTAACATCTAATATACATTGCTAATGTGGTAAATGACTATTCTAGCTGCAAATGTCTGTTTTTTGGTGCAATATCTACATAGGTGTAGATAGGCCCATTTCCAGCAACTGTCACTCCAGTGTTCTAATGGTACAGTGTGTTTGCTCATTGCATCAGAAGGCTAATGGATGATTAGAAAACCTTTGTGCAATCATGTTAGCACAGCTGAAAACAGTTTAGCTGATTAGAGAAGCTATAAAACTGACCTTCCTTTGAGCAGGTTGAGTATCTGGAAAACAATATTATTTCAAATACAAATCATTATTTCTAACCTTGTCAAAGTCTTAGACTATATTTTCTATTCATTTTACAACTCATGGTGGTAAATAAGTGTGACTTTTCATGGAAAAGACAAAATAATTGTCTGGGTGACCCCAAACTTTTAAACGGTAGTGTAATTGGTATCAAACTGGGGATTCAAAATTGTCCTTAGGTATGACTGTGAGAGTGAATGGTTGTCTGTCTCTCTGTGTTGGCCCTGCGATAGACTGGCGATCTGTCCAGGGTGTACCCTGCCTCTCGCCCAGAGATGCTGGGATAGGCTCCAGCACCCCCGCGACCCAAAAAGGATTAAGCGGAAGAAGATGGATGGATATTCCGTAGTTGCCCACCGGGGGTAATGAGCTGTGCATAATTCCTAGAGACGGTGGAATGCACTCAACGGGTCTGGAAAGTTTCAAACAATACTTTGAAGCATAAAACTGCCTAGGTGGGAGGAAGTTTCCGGGATTTATGATGGCAAACTAATCTGTTCCTTGTACGAAATCAGAATCAGAATCAGAGAATCAGAATGAGATTTATTGCCATTGTTCATGTAGTACACAAACTAGGAATTTGTCTCGGTGCAATGCTGCAACATTAAACATGGAGTAGCACTAAAGATAAAAATGAAAAACTATGCATGCAATAAAATGTAGAATATGAATGAGTAATACTAATCTATGCAATTATTAAATATATTAACAAGCAGCAGATATTGTGGAGTTCCACATAGTGCAGACGGTAGTGCAAAAGAAAACAGTGATAATTATCATGAGTCCGGTTGAGCTGCTGTACGTAGTGCACGAGAGTCTAATAAGTCACTTAGTGTTCAGCAGTTTGATGGCAGAGGGGAAGAAGCTGTTCATGTAGCGGGAGGTTTTAGTCTGAATGGACTGAAGTCTTCTACCTGAGGGGAGGGGGGCAAACAGTGCGTGTCCAGGATGTGAAGGGTCAGCTATGATCCGACCTGCACGCCTCCGGGTCCTGGAGATGTACAGGTCCTGGAGGGATGGGAGCTTGCAGCCGATCACCTTCTCAGCAGCGCGTACAACGTGCTGCAGTCTTAGTCTGTCCCTGGCAGTGGCTCCTGCGTACCACACGGTGATGGAGGTAGTGAGGATGGACTCGATGATGGCCGTGTAGAACTGCACCAACATCTTGGTGGGTAGCTTGAGCTTCCTCAGCTGCCGCAGGACGAACATCCTCTGTTGGGCCTTTTTGATGAGGGAGCTGATGGTCGGCTCCGTCTGTGAGGGTAAGGGAGGGCAGAGGGGCTGTGACTTTTCTGAAGTCCACGATCATCTCCACTGTCTTCAGAGCGTTCAGCTGCAGGTTGTTGTGGCTGCACCAGGACGCCAGCTGGGCCACCTCTCTCCTGTAGGCGGACTCGTCGCCGTTGGAGATGAGCCCGATGAGGGTGGTGTCATCCGCAAACTTGATCAGCTTGACAGACTGGTGGCTGGAGGTGCAGGAGTTGGTGTACAGGGAGAAGAGCAGGGGGGAAAGTACACAGCCCTGGGGTGATCCGGTGCTGATGCTAACAGAGTCTGAGACAGTCTTTCCTAGCCGCACATGCTGCCTCCGGTCCGTCAGGAAGTCGGTGATCTACCTGCAGAGGGAGTCAGGCACGTTGAGCAGGGACAGCTTGTCCTGGAGCAGAGCGGGGCGGATGGTATTGAATGCAGAGCTGAAGTCCACAAACAGGATCCTGGCGTAGGTTCCCGGGGAGTCCAGGTGCTGCAGGATGGAGTGGAGGGCCAGGTTGACTGCGTCGTCCACAGACCTGTTGGCTCTGTAGGCAAACTGCAGCGGGTCCAGGAGGGGAGTGGTGATGGTCTTGAGGTGGGGCAGGACCAGGCGCTCAAAGGACTTCATGACTACAGAGGTGAGCGCTACAGGTCTGTAGTCGTTAAGTCCAGTGATCCGTGGCTTCTTGGGGACAGGGACGATGGTAGAGGTTTTGAGGCAGGTCGGCACGTGGCATGACTTCAGGGAGGTGTTAAAAATGTCTGTGTAGACAGGAGTCAGCTCTTCCGCACAGTGTCTCAGGGTGGAGGGAGACACGCCGTCTGGACCGGGGGCCTTGCGCGGGTTCAGTCTGGAGAACTGTCTGTGCACGTTCTGCTCACTGATGACAAGGGCAGGGGGGAGGAGGGGGGGTCCGCCTTTGATGAAGTGGGGACCATGGAGGCAGTGGCGCTGGTGGGAGGGGGGGAGTTGGACACAGCTGACGAGGTGTCAAAACGGGCATAGTGTTGGGACAGTCTTTGACAAAGGGCTTTGTCATCTTGACCCTTAGAAGCCTGAGGCCGATAGTTGGTGATTTGCCTCAGTCCTCTCCACACAGAAGCAGAGTCGTTAGCAGTGAACTGTTGCTGGAGTCTCTCAGAATACACAGATTTAGCTCTCCTCAGCTCTCTGCTAAACCGGTATTTGACCTCCCTGTAGCAGTCCCTGTCTCCACTTTTCAACGCTGCTTCCTTCTCCTTCCTGATCTGTCTGAGCTTGGCTGTGAACCAGGGCTTGTCGTTAGAGTAACTCACCCTGGTGCGCGATGGAAGAATGCTCTCCTCACAAAAGTGGATATATGAGTTCACAGTGTCCGTGTACTCATCCAGATCATGCGTGGCTCCTTTAAACATGCCCCAGTCAGCTATTTCCAAGCACGTGTGCAGCTTCTCCCCAGCTTCACTGGTCAATTTCCTCGTAGTGCTCACAACAGGTTTTGTGAGCTTCAGCCTCTGTCTGTATGTGAAATGGGATCCTTATTGTCCCTTTTACCATGGAATGTGTTTTCAGACTATGGTCCTTAAGTGAAGGAAACAATTCTTGACCAGACTTTTGGGTGAAACAATTTCTTTTAAGTGAAGAGGGATTTTATAGATTGGAGCCAAGGGGATTGATGCTACAATACTTAAATTATATGATCAGAGGTGGGTATAGTAGCTAGAAATTCCACTCATGTAAAAGCAGTGCTTTGAAATTAATATGCAAATGTAAGATTTTAGAGGGTAGGAAAACATTTATTAGATACGTTTTTTACTGAGACTGGGTTGGTTTGTGCATTATTTGCCTCCTATAATTATATATTGTAAGTGAACTTAAAAAAATCATTAAGGATCCCAGTTTGGATTGAAAATTTTATCTGCCAAAAAATTACTTAATTTGGTTCAAGGCTGAATTGTGAAGATTAAAACATGTTCTGTCCAATTTGTGAATAGTCTCAAAGGGTTGTTATAGTTTATAAATATGTTATTTTACCTGCCAAAAATTAAGGGTCTTAATCTGGATTGAAACCTCAGAAATCCAGTCATAACCGGTTTATTAATGTGCATGTAAACATGATCAATGTTTACATGCACACAAATACACCAGTTATGATTGGATTTCTGGAGTAATCCGATTATTTAAGTGACCGTGTAAACAGAATAATCCGATAAAGGCCATGCAGCTGAGGTCATTAACGCAAGTCGTTTACTCTCCAGTAATCTGTTTATTCAGTGCATGTAAACATGAGAAAACTGATTATCGGTTTATTCCCAGTAATCGGTTTATTGTGACCATGTAACCGGGGTCATTGTTCAAAATATAAACAAGTTCCAGGACTACGCAGTAGATGGCAGCAATACAATATCTGGTTCCTTAAACAGCATTTGTTTTTATCGTGATTAAGATATTATGTTCATCAGCTTCAGTTCAAAACAGAGCAGAAAAGAAAAAAATTCAGGTGGTTCATACTTTGACGAAGATTCATCATTCAGGTTGTTCATGTTTTGTAAAAGATCAATGGTTCAATAAATGTAAACATTTCACAATGTACTTGAACTTCTTTGTACTAAAACAATGAAATTTGGAGTTGCCATTAGGTTGTTTTGCTATTATTTTACTGGTCCGGCCCACTTGACATTAAATCCAGCGGTATGTGGCCCCCGAGCTAAAATGAGTTTGAAACCCCTGGCTTTGTCTGTCACCTCTGACTATGGCTTTGGGGTCAAAAGGTCAAAGGCCAAGGTTGAAGCATTCCTTATGTCCCATTACTATAGAACAAGTACAGCTAGGGTGACCAAACTTGGTACTGAAGTTCACCCTCTTACTCTCAAGTGTGACTAAGATTTTGAGATCACAAGGTCAAAGGTCAAGGTCAAAATGCCATATAAACTATAGCTCAAAAACAATGAAAGCTAGATCCTCACCTCAAACTATGGGGTTTGGTGTCAAAAGGTCAAAGGTCAAGGCTAGCATTTCCTTTGCATTGTTACTATACAACAAGTAAAGCTAGGGTCACCAACCTTGGTACACATGTTCACCCTGACACCCTGTCCTTTGTGTGTTTGGGGTCAAAAGATCAAAGGTCAGGGTTAGCATTACCTATGCCCTTTTACTATAGAATGAGTAAAGGTAGGGTCACCAAACTTTGTACAGAGGTTCACCCTGTGACCCATGTTTTTGGGATCACAAGGACAAAATGCCATATAAACTACATCTCAGCAACAAAGAAAGAGGGTGTGGGGTACCACTGGCAGCCACCAGTATTTTTTGAACTATGTCCCAAACACAGACAAGGATTATATCTCTGTTGTTGTGCTGTAGGTTTTAAAAACAACAACAGAAGCTCTGGTAGAGGTCAACATCCATAAGAACCTGGTTGGATCAGCAATGGCCGGTAGCATTGGAGGATTTAATGCACATGCGGCTAACTTGGTGGCTGCCATCTACATAGCCTGTGGACAGGTAAACTACTTCTTTGTAAATAATGTATGTTGTTTTTTTCTGTGTATATAAAGATAAAATGATTGTGTGTGTGTCTCTCTCAGGATCCAGCTCAGTCAGTGGGAAGCAGTAACTGCATTACCCTCATGGAGGCATCAGGACCAACAGGAGAGGACCTGTACATAACCTGCACAATGCCCTCTATAGAGCTGGGCACTGTAGGAGGGGGGACCAACCTGCCCCCTCAACAAGCTTGCCTCCAGGTACAAAGACACCCCCCCCCACACACACACACACACACACCACCACCATTCCATTCAACTACAAGTAATGTAAAGTACTGGATCTTAGATGAGATTATGATAATAACAGATGTGTTTAAATGTTACTTATTTAATTTACTTGTAATAATCCTTAAGGCTTGATTTACCTAATCAGTCCAAAAGGTCAGTCCAAACACTATAGTGTGAACCCAGCTTTATGGGCAGGCAGCCATTTTAACTTTGAGACCCTTAGATTCCTTTTAAGGTGGATTCACAGAACAACGTTTGGACTGATTTTTACTGATGTTTTTAAACATCTCTGCTGGAAAAAGTTGTTAAAAGTTAATGATGGTGTTTGTTGGCAAACACTGGCGAAAGTTGTGTTCTTCAAAAATTCCAGCATGCTGAAAGTTTACCAGCGTTTGGAAATACACGTTGGTGAAAGTTTTGCTCAGTTTGTAAAAGTTGCTGAGTGCGGGGCTAAGTTTTGCAGAGCTTGCCTAAGTCGCCCTAAGTTAAGCTCCATTGGCAAACGTTGACTGAAATGCTGGTGGAAGCAGATGTTGTAGACCAAAACTCACTTCAGACATGCACGGACACAAGAGAAATGCCAAAGAAGTGTCACTGGTTCCATGGTGCTCGATGCCAAAAGCTGAGAGAAAGGGGAATAAAAAAAAGGAAAAATATATATAATCCTCCAAAAATGTGACAGCCCAAAAGAAAAAAATATTCTCATTGCAAAATTTACTGTTCTTAATTTTCTGCTCCATGTGTAATCATCCTTCAGGATTTATTGGTTTGGCTTCCATTGCGGGGAATCAAAATGTGCTGATGTGGTGTCAAAAAGTAAAGGACATTTAATAGGATTTTATGTTATTTTAATGCAGAGAGTTGTAACAGTCAAACTATAATCACAACATCATTTTATTTATATGATGATAGACTGAAGAGTTTTTTTATTCCATCCATGTGTGTGTCTGTGTGTGTGTGTGTGGGGGGGGAGGTCTGTGCTCGTGCACTGATCATATCAGGAGTGAATAAAAGATCAAAGTAGGAGCCAACATGGATTTGTGAGATCATTTATCATGCGCGTATGTGCATGTTTAGGAATGTGTTTCCTTTGTCTTTCATGTAGACAGATAACATGAACCTAATTGAAGTCATGACTCCCTGCTCTTACAGGATTTTAAAATCCTAAAAATCATTGAATATTTTGTAATATAAGGTGAATAGCTGAAAGAAAAAAAATTGTGTGCACCTTAACTTTTGTAATTGATATTGAAAGTGTTTCTGTACTCCATATTTCTTGTTGATTATTTATGTGAATTACACTACCGTTCAAAAGTTTGGGGTCACCCAGACAATTATTTTGTGTTTTCCATGAAAAGTCACACTTATTTACCACCATGAGTTGTAAAATGAATAGAAAATATAGTCAAGACATTGACAAGGTTAGAAATAATGATTTGTATTTGAAATAATAATTTTTTCCTTCAAACTTTGCTTTCGTCAAAGAATCCTCCATTTGCAGCAATTACAGCATTGCAGACCTAACATGATTGCACAAGGGTTTTCTAATCATCCATTAGCCTTCTGACGCAATGAGCAAACACATTGTACCATTAGAACACTGGAGTGATAGTTGCT
The DNA here is from genome assembly GCA_020510985.1 of Pholidichthys leucotaenia. NCBI lineage: Eukaryota > Metazoa > Chordata > Actinopteri > Cichliformes > Pholidichthyidae > Pholidichthys > Pholidichthys leucotaenia. The sequence goes on from CM035838.1 coordinate 443,087,416, forward strand.
GGAAATGGGCCTCTATACACCTATGTAGATATTGCACCAAAAACCAGACATTTGCAGCTAGAATAGTCATTTACCACATTAGCAATGTATAGAGTGTATTTCTGATTAGTTTAAAGTTATCTTCATTGAAAAAAAGTGCTTTTCTTTCAAAAATAAGGAAATTTCTAAGTGACCCCAAACTTTTGAACGGTAGTGTATGTCTCCCAATTTTTTGGGCACCATTGAAAATCAGGGTTTCCCTCAATGTGTTTTCTGAGGGTTTAAATTAAATAAAGGATGATGATGATGATGATGATGATGATGATAAAGTAAATGAAAGGGTTCCACCATTTATTCCTGGTGTGTGGCTGCTGGGAGAACCATCACAGTCATGGCAAATTAGTTTTGGCATTATGTTTTAGTATTATGTTTTTAATTAGTTTAGACGGAACCTAATAATCCGGCTTTAAAAGACTTGAGGGCCTATATGAGTCACATTTGAAGAAGAAGGTGGTGAAAAAATAAGGACTTTGTGTAGTTCATGTTGTGATCACTTGAACTTTTTTTTATTTTGGAGCATATTTGCCTGGAGGAGCATAGAATGAAAGAGAAAATGGTTGTGAATCCATTAGTATTTATGTTTATATTGTTTAAATAATGGTTTACTATTTTACTGAGTGATACGAAAGTGTGTTTGTTATAAAGAAATGAGGGCGGAATCTAATTATTACTGGTATGTTTGACAGGGAAGAGATTCTCTTACATTTAACTCAGAATTTGAGTATGTATAAAATAATGTTGAGACTTTTTTTTAGAAATCAGGTTTGGGGAGCTGACACCATGTTGTTTTATTGTATGTTTCATTTCTACTGATAGTTCAGTGGATCTGTAATTGGTGTTTGCAGTGATACATCTAGCCTGCTCTGGTCAAAAGTGCTGAATAGTTGGACCGATTGGGGACTGACTGCATTAGATATACGGTATTTTTGTACAATTTTATATTGGATTTCTAATTTTTTGACAGAAGTTGACTTGGTTCAAAGAGAAACAAATTTGTCTTTTAAGTAACTGAAAGTTTACGGTGGTAGTTTATGATATACAGTGTTTGCAAGTCACCACAGTGGTCTTGTTAGGTATAAAATACAAATTAGTTAATTTTCTTACCATAAAGCTGTATAGCCTGTTTTCCACTAGCCCAGCACACCTCGGTACGGCTCGATTCACTTCAGTACGGCTCGGAATGCTTCTGTCTCCATTAGCACGGTGTTGTGCTTGTGCTGTGATGGTTTGTGTTAGGAGGTTTTAGAAGCGGGGCAGCAGCAGATTCTCAGCGAGGCGGGGCCACACTCCCGTGACGTTACGCACCGGACTGAGTCCTTACTTACACGAGACAAAAAATGGAGGATCCAAGAATTATTGCCTTGCTCGCTCTGTGGTTTTATCTCACAATTAATTTTATCTCATAATTAAGCTGCAACAACACAAGTCACTTTTGTTTTGAATTAACTGCTAAATGACCTAGAAATCCGATGGAGGAGATAGGAGAGAGAAGGACGGTGGCTAAACTGTCATCTCTGCTGGAGTCCGAGTTCCACCCTATGCAGGACATACTGAATGCACTGAGGAGCTCATTTAGCAGCAGACTACATCATCCCAGGTGCACAACCGAGAGGTTTCGTAGGTCCTTCCTACCAACGGCTGTCAGACTGTACAACCTAAGCAGGGCTGCTCGCAGAGATAGCAAAAAGACGTAACAAACTAATAGTTTTTTGAATGCAAAAGATGCAATAGACTTACACAATGGTCCCCTCCGGCATACAACTAGGAACATACCGGTCGCTATGGAGAGTGAGAATATGTATGGGCACATAATCATACCATGTAGGATAACTAAGTAGACGGTTATGCTGTTTCATTCCATCTAGCAACAATGCTCTGCACTGTGTGTGTTTATATATTTGCATATTTATTCCATCTAGCTACAATGCTCAGCACTGGGTGTGTTTATATATTTATATATCTACATATTATTCCATCTAGCTACATTGCTCCGCACTGTGTGTGTTTATATACTTGCATATTTATTCCATCTAGCTGCAATGCTCTGCACTGTGTGTTCATATATTCATATATTTATTCCATCCAGCTACAATGCTCTGCACTGTGTGTCTGTGTGTGTGTGTATATATATATATTTTATCGTAATACGTACATATGTTTATTAGCTGCTCTTGCTTGCTTGTTTTTTTTCTTGCCTTCTGATTGTTGCTCTGAGTGTTGCTATCCCTGTGCTGTTGCAATCCTGGAATTTCCCCATTGTGGGACTAATAAAGGCTTATCTTATCTTATCTTATCTTATCTTATTTCTGTTTATTCTTGGGGGGGGTGTAATGTGATCATTGCCATTTCTAAAGGATCTAGCAGTTTCGTATTTTCTGAAGCTTCTCTAATCATATTGGTAGAAGGGTTTTTTTTTTTTTTTTTTTTTATAAAGCCTTATAATATTGTGTTGGGAAACCATCTGGTCCTGGTGCTTTACTGTAGGAGTTAATAGTCTCCGATGGATCCGTCTCAGATACATCAACATCGACTGTGATCATCTGCTTCCAATTTTTTTATTAATATTATCCTGTATATCTTGAATATCTTGAATAATGCATTTATGATTGTCGAGTTGCCAAAAAGCCTTCCGGTTGTCAAATTTTTTAAAGCTTTTTTATGAGGCTTCACTGAGGAGTCCACTCATGGTGGACACACTTGTTAAGCTCAACTTTGTGTGTGTGTGTGTGTGTGTGTGTGTGTGTGTGTGTGTGTAGATGCTGGGCGTGCAGGGAGCCAGTGAAGTTTGCCCAGGAAAGAATGCTCAGGAGCTTGCCAGGATTGTGTGTGGCACAGTGCTGGCTGGAGAATTATCACTCATGGCTGCTTTAGCTGCTGGACACCTGGTTAAGAGTCACATGACACACAACAGGTAAAAGCCTTGCTGCTGAGTAGGAGTGGGACTCACGAGTGCTTCCATGATACGATGCAGCACAATACTTTGACCAAAACAACATCACCACTGTTTTACAGTATATTGAGTACTGTGATATTATTAATGGTGAGAAAAGTCAGCTAGTTTAGATTACTGTGACACCCAAATAGTTAAGTTTGTATTTGCATCATTTATTAATAGTTTTTTAAGAAAGTGTCATAATGCTGGTATCTGTGAATCGATACAATATCACCTCTACCAAGTATCACGATGTTATGTTATATTGCCCCCCAGTTGAGTAGACCACTAGAATTTGCAGAGTTTTCACTCTACACTGATGATCACTATTGACAAATAGCCTTTTCTTCAGAAAAGTTACTGCAGGCCATCTGTCATAGAGAGCCTGAATCAGAGTTCCTTTATGTATGAACACATTTGATTATTCTTCTCCTGTTGCTACAGGTATTCATGCCTAAGTACAGTTACAGAGATTGACATACAGTAATGTAATACTTTATTCCTCCAGCCTGTCAGCAAACTGACCCATGTTTGTGTCAGCTATTCATGGGTCTAATATAAGATTTAGTTCTAGTTCTGATTCTTCATTAGGGATGGGGTAGAAGATTGATATGGCGTAATATCGGCACTCACTATGCTGCACCGTGACCCAGATATCATGACATCGTATCGGGAGGTCCCTCGTGATTCCTACCCCTATTGGTAGTTAAATTATCTTAAATTATCAGGGCTTCACAGTTAGTCTCAGTTTTTTTAGTGGGTAGATCCTAAACACATAAGGAACAATTAAGGTGTATGATGTATTCTTGACCTTCTGTTTGCAGATCAAAGGTGAACCTTCAGGAGTCTCCAGGAACATGCACCAGCAAAGCTTCATGAAAGCTTGGCATCCTTCAACACACCCAGGCCATTGAATAGACCAGTAATGGACAATCTGAATTAATTTATTAGTGATATTCATTCATTCATTCATTCATCTTCTTCCGCTTAATCCTTTTCGGGTCGCGGGGGGGCTGGAGCCTATCCCAGCATCTTTGGGCGAGAGGCAGGGTACACCCTGGACAGATAAAAAAAAAAAAAAAAAACTCATTAATTTCCCCAAATTTCAGAAAAAGACACTGGGCTGTATTTGAATATTTTCTGTAAATAAAGAGGATGTATCTGGACATAATGGGGATGAAATATTAATAAAAACTTTGTGTTTTTTTCATTTTCTGCATTATCTTCTTTTGGACTTCTGGACACAATACACTGACAAAAAATACTGCATCTTTTCTCATCTTGTGAATTTTATTTAAAAGTTTAATTTATAATTTAATTTCTTTGAAATGATTGTTCTGTTCTGGCTCTGCAAATTTATGAGTAAAACCTAAAGCGGGGAAAATAAGTATTGAACACATCAACATTTTTCTCATTAAACATATTTCTGATGGAGCCATTGACCTGAGATTTTCCCCAGATACTGTATCAGTAGCAACCCAGATAATCCATATACACAAAGAAACCAAGGCAACTGTGTCCACAAACAAGTTGTATTTACTAAAATGGAATGACACAGGGAATAAGAATTAAACATGTGAAGAAAAAAGAGGTGCAAAAAGGCATAGAAAGTCAAGAAACCAGCTGAAATCCATCAGAATTTAGGACGCCATCCCATCTCCCATCAGTGCAAATTAATTTCAGCTGGTTAAGTTCTGGCTGATAGCCTTTAAAAAGGTCTGTGAATATCAGATTGATCATCATGATGCGTAGAAGCAAAGAGCTCTCTCTAGGTCTTTGCAGCCTTATTGTTGCAAAACATAATGATGGCATTGGTTACAGGCACATTTGTAAACTGCTGAATGTTCCAGTGATTACTGTTGGAGCCAACATTTGGAAGTGGAATGAATATCATTTTACCATAAACTGGCCACGACCTCGCAAGATTTCTGGTAGAGGAGTCAAGAATTACCAGAAGAGGTATCCAAGAGCCAAAGACCACTCATGGAGAGCTCCAGAAAGACCTGGAGTTAGCAGGTACTGCTGTTTCAAAGAAAATAAGTAATGCACTCAACTGACATGGGCTCTATGCTCGCTCACCTCGCAAGACTCCATTGCTGAAGAAAAAGCATGTTAAAGCTCATTTAAAGTTTGCTGCACAACATTTGGGCAAGCCAGTAAAAATACTGGAAGAATATAGTCTAGTCAGATGAGACCAAAATTGAACTTTTTTGGATGCCACAACACACAGCATGTTTGGAGGAGAAATGGCACTGCACATTATCCCAAAACACCATACCAACAGTGAAGTTTGGAGGTGGGAGCATCATGGTGTGGGGGTGTTTTTCAGCACATGGTACAGGCAGACTTCATATAATTGAAGGAAAGAGCCATCCATCCATCTTCTACCGCTTTTCCGGAGGTCCGGCGGTCTTAAGCAGAGAAGTCCCAACTTCCTTCTCCCCAGCCACCTGCTCCAGCTCTTCAGAGGGGACACCAAGGTGTTCCCAGACCAACTGGGAGACATAGTCTCCAGCAAATCCTGGGTCTGCCCTATGGTCCCAGTGGGACATGCCCAAAACACTGCAGGTGGGAGGCATCCAGGAGGCATCCTAATCAGATGCCCAAACCACCTCAACTGGCTCCTTTCAGTGTGGAGGAGCAGCGGTTCTACTCCGAGCCTCTCTCGGATGACTGAGCTCCTCACCCTACAAGATCTCACAAAAGTGAGTATACCCCTCACATTTTTGTAAATATTATATCGTTTCATGGGACAACACTGAAGATACGACAATTTGATAAAATGTAAATTAGTCAGTGTACAGCTTGTATAACAGTGTAAATTTGTTGTCCCCTCAAAATAACATACAGACATTAATGTCTAAACCGCTGGCAACAAAAGTGAGTACACCATAGTGAAAATGTCCAAATTGTGCCCAAAGTGTCAATATTTTGTGTGGCCACCATTATTTTCCAGCACTGCCTTAACTCTCTTGGGCATGGAGTTCACTAGAGCTTCAAAGGTTCCCACTGGAATCCTCTTCCACTCCTCCATGACAATATCATGGTGTTAAGAGACCTTGCGCTTCTCCACCTTCCATTTGAGGATGCCCCACAGATGCTTAATAGGGTTTAGGTCTGGAGACATGCTTGGCCAGTCCATCACCTTTACCCTCAGTTTCTTTAGCAAGGCAGTGGTCTTCTTGGAGGCGTGTTTGGGGTCGTTATCATGTTGGAATAATGCCCTGCGGCCCAGTTTCTGAAGGGAGGGGATCATTCTCTGCTTCAGCATGTCACAGTACATGTTGGCATTCATGGATCCCTCAGTGAACTGTATCTCCCCAGTGCCGGCGGCACTCATGCAGCCCCAAACCATGACACTCCCATCACCGTGCCTGACTGTAGGCAAGACGCACTTGTCTTTGTACTCCTCACCTGGTTGCCTCCACACAAGCTTGACACCATCTGAACCAAATAAGTCTGTCTTGGTCTCATCAGACCACAGGACATGGTTACAGTAATCCATGTCCTTAGTCTGCTTGTCTTCAGCAAACTGTTTGCGGGCTTTCTTGTGCATCATCTTTAAAAGGGGCTTCCTTCTGGGACGGCAGTCATGCAGATCAATTTGATGCAGTGTGCGGCATATGGTTTGAGCACTGACAGGCTGACCCCCCCACCCCCACCCATTCAACCTCTGCAGCAATGCTGGCAGCACTCATATGTCTATTTTCAAAAGACAACCTCTGGATATGACACTGAGCACGTGTACTCAATTTCTTTGGTCGACCATGGCGAGGCCTGTTCTGAGTGGAACCTGTCCTGTTAAGCCACTGTATGGTCTTGGCCACCATGCTGCAGCTCAGTTTCAGGCTGTTGGCAATTTTCTTATAGCATAGGCCATCTTTATGTAGAGCAACAGTTCTTTTTTTCAGATCCTCAGAGAGTTCTTTGCCATGAGGTACTATGTTGAACTTCCAGTGACCAGTATGAGAGTGTGAGAGTGATAACACCAAATTTAACACACCTGCAACCTATTCACACCTGAGACCTTGTAACATTAATGAGTCACATGACACCGGGGGGGGGGGGGGGAATGATGAATTGGGCACAATTTGGACATTTTCACTTAGGGGTGCACTCACTTTTGTTGCCACCGGTTTAGACATTAATGGCTGTGTGTTGAATTATTTTAAGGGGACAGCTAATCTACACTATTATACAAGCTGTACACTGACTACATTGTATCAAAGTGTCATATCTTCAGTGTTGTCCCATGAAAAGATGGCGGAGTGGTTAGCACTGTGGCAGCACAGCAACTCACTCTTGGCTGGGGGTTCCTGGGTTCGATCCCAGCCCCCAACCAACAGTGATCTGTGTGGAGTTTACATGTTCTCCCCGTGTCTGCCTGGGTTTACTCTGGGATTTCTCTGGTGTCCTCCCACATGCCAAAAACATGCAAGTTAGGTTAATTGGCATCAAACTGGGCATTCTAAATTGTCCTTAGGTATGACTGAGAGTGAATGGTTGTCTGGCTCTCTGTGTTGGCCCTGCGATGGACTGGCGATCTGTCCAGGGTGTACCCTGCCTCTCGCCCAAAGATGCTGGGATAGGCTCCAGCTCCCCGCAACCCGAAGGATTAAGCAGAAGAAGATGGATGGATGGACAAAAATGTGAGGGGTGTACTCACTTTTGTGAGATACTGTATCTCTTAGGGTGAGTCCAGCAATCCTACGAAGAAAGCTCGTTTCAGCCGCTTGTACCCGCAATCTCATTCTTTTGGTCACTACCCAAAGCTCGTGACCATAGGTGAGGGCAGGAACGTAGACTGACCGATAAATCGACAGCTTTGCCTTAGAGCTTAGCTCCTTCTTCACCACAACGGACCGGTAGAACGTCTGTATCACTGCAGCTGCTACTCTGATCAGTGTGTCAAATCTCTCGCTCCATTCTCCCCTCACTCGTGAATAAGACCCCGAGATACTTAAACTCCTCCACTTGGGGCAGGAGCTTGTCCCCAACCCAGAGAGGACAATCCACCTTTTTCCGGCTGAGGACCTTGGACTTGGAGGTGCTGATTCTCATCCCAGCTGCTTCACACTCAGTGGCAAACCATCCCAGTAAGACCTGTAGGTCATTGCCAGATGAAGCCAACCGGACAACATCATCTGCAAACAACAGAGATGAGATCCTGTGGTCACCAAGCATGACACCCTCCGTTCCCTGGCTGTGCCTAGAAATGCTGTCCATAAAAATTATGAACATGATCGGTGACAAAGGGCAGCCCTGACGGAGTCCAACTCTCACTGGAAATGAGTCCGACCGAGTGTTGGCAATATGAACCAAACTCTCACAATGGTCGTATAGAGACCGGATAGTTCGTAACAACAAGCTTGATACCCCATACTCCCGAAGGACCCCCACAAAAAAATGAGGGACATGGTCAAATGCCTTCTCCAAGTCCACAAAACACATGTAAACTGGTTGGGCAAACTCCCACAAGCACTCGAGGATTCTCGAGAAGGTAAAGAGTTGGTACGATGTGCCACGGCCAGGACGAAAACCACATTGTTCCTCCTGAATCCAAGGTTCGACTAAAGGCCGGACTCTCCTCTCCAGTACCTTGGCATAGACCTTCCCAGGGAAGCTGAGGAGTGTGATCCCTCTAAAGTTGGAACACACCCTCCAGTCGCCTTTCTTGAAGAGAGGAACCACCACCCTGGTTTGCCATGCCAAAGACACTGTCCCAGACCTCCATGCAATGTTGTAGAGACGTGTCAACCATGACAGCCCTACAACTCCAGGGCCTTGAGGTACTCAGGGCGAATCTCGTCCACCCCCGGGGCCCGGCCACCAAGCAGCTTTTCAACCACCTTGGCAACCTCAGCCCCTGTGAGGGGTGAGTCGTCCCCCTCGTCCACAAGTCCTGTTTCCTCTGTGGAAGGCATGTCAGTGGGATTGAGGAGATCCTCGAAGTATTCCTTCCACCGCCCGATGATATCCCCAGTTGAAGTCAGCAGCACCCCATCTGCACCATACACAGTGTGGACAGAGAGCTGCTTCCCTCTCCTGAGCTGCCGGACAGTTTGCCAGAATCTCTTCGAGGCCGACCAAAGTCTTGTTCCACGGTCTCACCAAACTCACACCCGAGTTTTTTCTTCAGCAACCACCTGAGCTGCACTGGTTGGTCTGCCGGAAAGATGAACAGGCACATGTACAGAGACATCCTTGATAAGAACCTGTTGCCAAGATGCTGAAGATGAAATGAGGGTGGACATTTCAGCAAGACAATGATCCCAAACACACAGCCAAGAAAACTCTCAGCTGGCTCCAGAGAAGGAAAATAAAGCTGCTAGTATGGCCCAGTCAGTCACCTGACCTGAATCCAATTGAAAATCTAAGGAATGAACTGAAGATCGGAGTTCATACACTTAAAAAATGAAAGTGGCTGGTTATCACAATTACAAAATTTTAACAGAATTTGAACAAAATATTTTTATGTTTACACTCTGAATATTATTAAATCATAAAAGATTAGCATGAAATTCAACAACTTCCCCTTTATGAGATTCAGTTTTGTTGAGATAACATGATTCAATGGACCTCTTGCACAATGTAGAGTGACCTACTACTTCCGCATTCCGGTCTCAGCAGCTCCAGTTCCTGTTCCATTATATTTGCTTGTTCCCTGGTGCTTTCCCATCAATAAATCAATTTTATCACTTTCAGTTCTCATTGTATATACTGGAAATAGTGTGCGGACCGATCGTTTTTCTTTATAAAGTTTGTGTTTCACATTTTAATCGTTTTTGTAACCATACTGGGCTTTTTAATAGTTTGCCCAGTTAGGGCAATCTAGGGTCGCAAACGTTCTCACAGCCAAATAAGGGACAGAGGGTTTTAACTATTGCTCAATACCATGTTGTTGTGGACATTAGTGTTGTCATAATACTGGGATTTTTTACCTTGATAATAACTTAAAAATTACTGATTTTCAATGTCATGTTTGATACAACTTTGAACTAGAAAACACAACTACACTGCAAAAAGTCAAATATAAGTGAAATGAAATAAAGCTGTTTATGCTTGTTTTTTGTCTGAAAAGATATTTATTCTTGCTGTGCAGTTTATGTGTAAGAAAATTTTACATGCTTTTCTATCCACCTTATTCCTGAGGGCGCTGCTGAAGAAACGATTATGGGCGGAACTTCCGGTTTCGGCTGAAGTAGTGTTAAATCAGTCAGCAAGAATGGAGTAGTGGGGCATTTGAAATGCATTTTCAAAAGTTTTTCAAATTAATTTTAATGTACAGTCCACATACGTGTTTTGCACTCAAGTGGCAGCTGATTTCAGCACTTGTAGTTTTTGTATTTTTTGAATGCTTTGGCGTAGTTCTGGTACTCATTGCTGGTGTTCATGGTTTTGCCATAGACTGTATAAATGGAGGCTTCTCACCAACAATGCGTAGATTATGCACTGAAAACTAAAAAGGACTGTTGGTGTGATTGGTGGTACAGACGCAAGAGCACCAGGTATGTTTTCACTTGTATGAATGTCACAGATCTGAGATTTATGTGTCATATACAGTATGTCACCAGATGCAAGGCTGCATTAAGTATAATAATAAATAAAAAATAGTAACAGTTTACTTCCCAAGGCTTAATAATTTAAGAAAGATATCAAATAGTTTTTGTTTGGTTTTTTTGCATTCGTTGCCATGGAATGATATGGACTTGATACTAGCACCTTCAGCATGCATTAATTTTTAAATTATCACAAAACATAGATCAATACAATTTTGAACAATTGTCAGAAAATGTATGTGTTAAGTTAAATAACAAACATTCATAGCATGACAGCAGCATGAGCATTTTAATTTTGAGGTAAAACAGACAGCTGCAGCTGTCTGTTTTACCCGGACATTAAAACACCCAAGCACAGTGTTGTGGCTTTTTGTGGCTCTGACTAGATTCTACGTCTGCTCTGAGGTCAATCTGATTATGTCCAACATCTTTTAACAAAATGCATCTGACTTTATTGTGGTGGAGACATTTATATATCTCAGAGCTTTTATTTGTTTTCAATGTTAGCGTCTTAGCAGCCGCGCTAATGTGACAGAGATCATCCTGCGCAGTTCGCCCCACACGGGACACGAACCCGCGACCTCTCAGTCAACTACACACAGTTCGAGCATGGGAGACACAGCACGATCGCGCTGAGCTAAAGGTCCGACCGATAGCTCAGCGCTACCGATACTGTATGAGGCTTTCGGGAGGGAGGTTTACTAACGTTCTACGCCGAACAGTGCTAGTTGGCATCCGTTACACTAACAAACAGCTACTGTCTGCGAGGCCACGTTTTAAGATCATCTTCTCATCCCTCGATAGTCGTGGGAAGTGGTAGGATTATGTTACTGTTTTTGAGGTGCAAAAGGCCGTGTTCCCGCATTTTTGATGCTGAAGTCATTGATTTTTAACAAGGAAAAGTGTCCTGTTTCAGTGACAACCCCACGTTCTAAACTAGTACCGGAAGTTGTGCCCATAATTCACACAAGGCATCATGGGGGCTAGGAATAAGGTGGATAAGATGGCTACAAATATGAAAATTCAAATTTTACATATAATATCCTCTCAATCCAACAACAATCAACAATCTGCTCACAAACATGGTTTCATTTCACAAATCAGTTTCAGTCCAGAGGCATAATGAGATATGGAAAAATGATAACATTAATGACAACAATACAGAATAAAATAATGAAATACAGACAATAAGGCACCTAACCATCTGTTCATGGTCTAGGGAATACTTTCAAAAATGAATTAGTCAGATTAAAGCCAATATAATAATAATTTTAAAAAATGGAGTCCATATTTGATGGAAGACATGAATTTTACCTTTAGACCAGTATGTTAAATCATTGTAGAGGCTGAACAACATTTTATGGCCTCAGACGCCGTTGGCAGGTCAGGTCTAGAAAACTGATTATGGTGGAACAGACACCCACAAATGCATGTTTTACTGCTTTCTCTGGAGCTCAGGTTAGGTTTAAAGGAGCCCACCTCCCACGCTGATCCACATTACCTGAACCCAGCACTGCAGTAATTAAGAGCCTACCAAAAAATAAAACTATTTTTTATTTGAAGACAATTTTTCACACTTTTCTCAAAAAAGTTCAATGATTTCTCTCATAAGTTTGCAACTTTTGTAAATTCACAACTTTCTCTTGTAAATTTGCAGCTTTTTTTTCCTAGTAAATTTGCACTTTTTTCCCCCCTGAGAATTCACAGCTTTTTCTGGTAAATTTGCCACTTTATTCTTGCAAATTTATAACTTGTTTCTTATAAATTTGCAATTTTTGTTCTTGTAAAGCTGCAACTTTTTTCTCAAAAAATTTCAATGATGTTTTAAAATAAATTTGCAACTTCTTTTGTAAATTCGAAACATTTTCTTGTAAATGTGTAACATTTTTCCTGTAAATTCACAACTTTGTGTAAATTCACAACTTTTTTCTGGTAAATTTGCTACTTTTTCCACAGTAAATATCAGTTCTTTTTTTCCCCCCATTTCCAGATCATATTCAATAATGCCACCAACAAACTCTTGTTTCATTTCTGTTCACAATAAAAAGAGACTGTCCAAATTAAATCCTTCAATATACAACCATATGACTTGGTTGTTTTTATATTGAGCATCACCAACTAATAAATAAATAAACAAATATAAAAAAATGGATTTTTGATTATGGAAAGAGACTTTTTAAAAATAGACATTTTAAATTTTAAAAAATCTGATTTTTGACTCAGTTTTTGTGTTTTTATGTGTTCAAAAAAACAACTGCAAACTGCTGTCACGTGACACGTCACCAGTTGCCACGGAGACGCGTCAGTAGCGTCAACGACAAAAAGCAGCGGCCGAAACGTCCGATTAAGGTGAGAAAATAGCAGCTGTTTTTAAGTTTAAATGTTTAATATTTAGGACGGAGAAGACGGTTAAAGGTTTGATTTATTCTGAGGTTTAACCTGAATATCATTAACCATTAAATCAGGACGTGTACTCTAGTAAAAGTAGCGTTACTTTATTTACTGCAGTACTCACAGAGGCAGTTTTTACTGTCTGGACTCAGACGCCTCGGTTCATGAAGCTGTATAAAAATGATTAAAATATGTTTATAAGCGAGAGAAGGCTGTACTGATGAAACGGGGTTTGGTTTTTCATGATTATTTAACCTTTCTGTTGTGTCCCAAATCAGGAAGGAGTCGAGGTGACGCTTTATGGTTTTTATTAAGAACGAGAACACAGGAAAACAGGAGACTCTCGCGCGAGCTCAGGAGCCACAGCAAAGAGACAAGATGTCTCGCGCAGCTGGTGACGCCACCTCCCAGAGGCGGGGCGTCACCCCTCTCCAGCCCAGGGAACTGCTATAATAATATCTATATAATATACGATCTTACATTCTGCCCCCCCCCTGAAAAAAATTGCAAACACACCAGCTGACCCACCCCAGTAATGTACACCCGACTCACACTCTAATACAAAGGTGGTTATATGCCTACACACTCACACCACACTGGCCCAGCGGAGCACTCCGCTATGCAGTCACTGAACATAAAAGGGCTACACACCAAAATAAATTAATCCCGAAATAAATAGGCACACATTATAGGCATAAAGTACACACAAATATGAACAATGGCGGTACCCGACTCCCAAACCCGCATTTCACCCCATAAATTGGGCACAGAGACTCCCGATCAAAACCACAAAGTACACAACATAGGGCAGTTCCTTCACTCACACACACACACTCCCTACTAAGGTTTGCACACAGGTGTTACTGCACCTCCCACACCCACACCTGACACTCAGAACATCCTCACAGCGACATGGCATTCACAACCAACAGCGGTGGTCACAATATACATTTAAATCGCATTTCTATACACTTAATTCAATTTTCACATTTCTCTTATCCCTTTTGTTCTTTTTTCTTTTGAAAGTCTAACCTTAACAAGCAAGCAAGCATCCATCCATCCATCCATCTTCTACCGCTTTTCCAGAGGTCTGGGTCGCGGAGGCAGCAGTTCAAGCAGAGAAGCCCAGACTTCCCTCTCCCCAGCCACCTGCTCCAGCTCTTCAGAGAGGATACCAAGGCATTCCCAGACCAGCTGGGAGACATAGTCTCTCCACCGAGTCCTGGGTCTTCCCCGGGGTCTCCTCCCAGTGGGACGTGCCCGAAACACCTCAAGTGGGAGGTGTCCAGGAGGCATCCTAATCAGATGCCCATACCACCTCAACTGACTCCTTTCAATGTGGAGGAGCAGCGGTTCTACTCTGAGCCTCTCCCGGATGACTGAGCTCCTCACCCGATCTCTGAGAGTGAGTCCAGCAATCCTATGGAGAAAGCTCATTTCAGCCGCTTGTACCTGCGATCTTGTTCTCTCAGTCATTACCCAAAGCTCGTGACCATAGGTGAGATTAGGAACGTAGATTGACTGGTAAATCGACAGCTTTGCCTTAGAACTAAGCTCCCTGCCTGTACATTGTCTGACCTAAAGTGTTCTTCTACTGGCTCTCCTCAGGGGTGTGTGTTGTCACCACTACTCTTCATCCTGTACACAAACATGTGTCGGAGCAGACATGACAACAGGCACATTATAAAGTATGCTGATGATTCAGTTATTGTCAATCTCCTCCAGGATGGTGAGAGTGGCCACGGCCCAGTAGTTGATGATTTTGTTCACTGGTGTGAGGATTCCTACCTGCAGCTGAATACAACAAAAACTAAAGACATGATTATTGACTTTAGGAGGAAAACTCCCAGGTACAAAGTCACCGTGCTAAAAGGCCAGACCACTGAATGTGTACAATCCTACAACTATCTTGGGACGATTATTGATAGTAATTTAAACTTTGAAGAGAACTGTGAAAGGGTGTGCAAAAAGGGTCAGCAACATTTGCATTGCTTGAGGAAACTTGCACGCTTCCAAACTGACCGAACCATAATGACAATGTTTTATCGGGCTTTTATTGAATCTGTTTTATCCTTTTCTTTAATGTCATGGTTTGGTCAGATAAAACTGAAACAGAGGAAATCCTTGGATCAGGTAGTTAGATGGTCCAGTCGTTTGCTTGATGAGTCACAGCTGAGCCTGACATCCCTGTACACCAGACAAGTACAGAGGATGGCTACCTCCATTTTAAATGATGACTCCCACCCTTTGCACTGCCACTTTCAGCTTCTTCCCTCAAGACGGAGGTTTGCTGTCCCAAAAAGTAGAACCCAGCGCTACAAAAACAGCTTTGTTCCTGCTGCTGTCAAAGAGTTGAACAAGTTGTAACAATATATTGCACATAATTTAGGTACCTATTTATTAACTCCGTTTTATATTTACTTATTTTTGTAGGATTTTTTGGGGGGGTTCTAAATATTTATTACCTCCGCCAGGCTGCAGGCCAGGAGGTTATGTTTTTGCCGGGGTTTGTCTGTCTGTTTGTCTGTCTGTTGGTTAGCAAGATAACTCAAAAAGTTTTGGACGGATTTCGATGAAACTTTCAGGCATTGTTGCAAATGGTACAAGGAAGAACTGATTAAATTTTGGGGATGATCCGGATCACTGTCTGGATACAGGAATTTTTTAAAAGATTCTTTAACATTGAGACATAGGGCCATTTTCAACACAGGATGCGGAGAATCACCGTGCTGCAGCGACTCAGGCGCTATTTTTTTTTTAATTGATTTTTTTCATATTACCTCCGCCAGGAGGTTAGGTTTTTTTTTTTTTTTTTAAAAGAAGATCTGCTCGATATTGCCAGTCATGCCTTGTTCAAAGTCTAAAAGTGTGAAACACAGAAGGCAACAGAGTGCAGAGTGCATGAGAAAGAAAAAAAGGCAGGGAGATAACACAGACGATGCGGAGAATCACCGTGCTGCTGCTAGTCATATGTTTTCATGGTCAAGGAATCTCAAAACGTACACACAAACACTGTATGGGGGAACTGTGGCCGCCATTACGGAAAATGCCATTTTTGTGAATTATTTTTTTTATTGATTTTTTTTCTTATTACCTCCGCCAGGAGGTTAGGGTTGTTTTTTTTTTAAAAGAAGATCTGCTCGATATTGCCAGTCATGCCCCGTTCAAAGTGTAAAAGTGTGAAACAGAGAAGGCAACAGAGTGCAGAGTGCGTGAGAAAGAAAAGGCAGGGAGCTAACACAGAGGATGCTGAGAATCACCGTGCGGCAGCGACAGAAGAAATGCAGCAACTCAGGCAAGTCCTATCCCCACATGCTATTGAAGCTCGTCGACCTTAGTTTTATTTTTTATTTTTTTTATGGATTTTTTTTCTTATTACCTCCGCCAGGAGGTTATGTTTTTTTTTTTTTAAAAAGAAGATCTGCTCGATATTGCCAGTCATGCCTCGTTCAAAGTGTAAAAGTGTGAAACAGAGAAGGCAACACAGTGCAGAGTGCATGAGAAAGATTAAATTTTGGGGATGATCCGGATCACCGTCTGGATACAGGAATTTTTTAAAGGATTCTTTAACATTGTGACATAGGGCCATTTTCAACACACAGGATGTGGAGAATCACTGTGCTGCAGCGACACAAGAAATGCAGCGACTCAGGCGCTATTTTTTTTTTATTGATTTTTTTTCTTATTAGGACTGTTGCTCTTGGCGGAGGTCTGCGCTCTCCGAGTGCTTTTCTAGTTGGGTTTTAGACCTTTGAGTTTTTAACCTCTTTAACTAGTTTTTAACTTTTTAATATGACCCTTCTCTCTTACCTCTGGTTTTTCTCTCATCTTTTTGTCTTTATACCCTGATTGGTGGAGCCTTGAGTATTTTTATCATGTCTATAGTCAGCTTCATGTGTGCCTGTGTTTGTGTTTATGTTGAATGTAATTGTGGCTTGTAAATATGGATGTCACCAGACTGCAAAACAAATCTACCCACGGGTACAAATAAAGTAACCTGAACCTGAACCTCCCTCTTCACCACAACAGACCGGTACAACGTCCGCATCACTGCAGATGCTGCTCCAATCCATCTGTCAATCTCTCGCTCCATTTTCCCCTCACTCGTGAACAAGACCCCAAGATACTTAAACTCCTCCACTTGGGGCAGGAGCCTGTCCCCAACCCAGAGAGGACAATCCACCTTTTTCCGGCTGAGGACCATGGACTTGGACTTGGAGGTGCTGATTTTCATCCCAGCCGCTTCACACTCAGCGGCAAACCGTCCCAGCAAGCGCTGTAGGTCATTGCTGGATGAAGCCAACAGGACAACATCATCTGCAAACAACAGAGATGAGATCCTGTGGTCACCAAGCTTGACACCCTCCGTTCCCTGGCTACACCTAGAAATCCTGTCCATAAAAATTATGAACAGGATCGGTGACAAAGGGCAGCCCTGGCGGAGTCCAACTCTCATTGGGAATGACTCAGCAAGCAAGCAATCAAATTTTATTTGTATAGCACTTTTCACAGATATATATCACAAAGTGCTTCACAGCAAGTTAAAATTTACAAATACCCAGAAATTAAAATCAATAGAAATAAGAAACAATATACATATTAATGGGGATAAAAAGAGAAAACAATGAAAAAGTAAAAGACATTCAATGAGAGCTAAAAGCCAGTTTGAACAAATGAGTTTTAACTCTTTCTTAAAAGAGTCAACAGACTCAAGGCAGCGCAAGGACAGGGGAAGTACGTTCCAAAGCCGTGGTGCAGCAGCCTGGAAAGATCGATCTCCACGGGTTCTGAATTTGGTCCGAGGGCCCACCAGGAGTCTCTGGTCTGAGGATCTTAGTGATCATGTCGTGGCATAAGGAGTCAAGAGGGCTGAGATATATGAAGGGGCTTGGCCATTAAGAGCTCTAAAAGTCAAAATTAAAATCTTAAAATGAAATCTAAAAGCAACTGGCAACCAATGAAGGGACGATAAAACTGGGGAAATGTGTTCCCTTTTCTTCGTCCGGGTTAAAAGCCGAGCTGCTGCATTTTGCACAGTCTGAAGGTGGGCAACAGCAGTTTTATTAAAACACATTAAAAGGGCATTACAATAATCTAAGCGAGACAAGATAAAAGCATGAATGATCATTTCCAGTTCAGGTGTTGAGACCATATGTCTAAGTTTTGCTATATTCCTCAGCTGGACAGAAGAGCTTAGGTGACCTAAGCGTTGATTTATCAGAGGAATTTTGCTGTCTGGAGCAATGATCAGTGTTTCTGTCTTATTAAGATTTAATTGTAGGAAGTTATTGTTTAACCATTTGTTAATGGCAGACAGGCAAGAGATTGTTTGATAAAATGTTCAGCTCATTTTCTTTAAAAGAGCAGTAAAGCTGAATGTCGTCTACATAAAAATGGTAAGAAACACCCTTAAACTGACTAATAATCTGGCCAAGTGGGGTTAAACACAATAAAAACTGAGTAGGGCGCAGAATTGAGCCTTGAGGAACCCCACAAGAAAGTCTTTTAACCTCTGACATCTTCTCATTAAATAAAACACAAAACCCTCTGTCAGTTAAATAAGATGAAAAGCATTTCAGAACTAATCCTGAAATGCCAAACGTGTCCTTCATCCTATTTATCAATATATTGTGGGCCACCATGTCAAAAGCAGCGGTGAGATCCAACAACACCAGGACCGAGTACTGACCAGAATCTGCTGCCATCATGATGTCACTGGAGACTTTAATTAGTGCTGTCTCGGTGGAGTGCATTTTGCAGAAACCAGACTGGAAGGTGTCTAAGCAGTGTGTTCGCTAAGATCTTAACCTTAGCAAACACATTAAAACTAGACATACCGTAAGCCCCACTATAAAGTTCTAACCCGGGTCTCCCGTAGGCCCCCCTCTGGAGTGTCCATCCCGCGGCCCACTCCCAGAGCGCCTCCGTATCTTTGTCATCGGAGACGGGCTGCACTGGCATCCCTTCCTTCCCGAACGCCGCAGCTCTTTCGGGCGCTGTCTCGACCTATCTGTCAACTTCAGGTAACCGTCGTCGTCAGCTCGCACCACACCGGAGTGGTGGCTCAGTTGGTAGAGCATCCGCCCCACACCCGGGAGGCAGGGGTTCAAATCCTGGCCGGGTCATGCCGAAGACCATATAAAAGCGGAACTTCCTGCCGTCCAGCTTGGTGCTCAGCAATAATGCAATGGAGGAGGGAAATCTGTGGTGGCGCCTTGCATGGCAGCGGCCCTTCTGATTCTACTATGGGGTGTATGTGATTTACACTGTAGATAGGATAAAGCACAATTTCGTTCTACTGTACATGATTGGTTGTATGGTTGAATGACAATAAAGGGTGATTAATTAACATGCAGATCACCCTGTCCACCTCTCTGCCCCCTTGACCTGTGCACCTGTCCTAGCCAAGGATCGACCCTAGGGCACACACCATCGCCCTCACCCAGGGGAGCACTCACTGGCTTTCTCCTTCTTCTGCGACGTGAACCGGTACCCATATGGCTCTTCAGCATCCCGCTAGGCTTGCTCGAGCCTTGTCCCTTGTTTTCATTCTGGGCACGTCTAGGGTTCGTGCCGTCTGGTCTCACCCCGATCACTTTCATTTGCTGCAACGGAGCAGCACTGGCAGTGCCTGGTAGTATTCGGCCGGCCACCAGAGCCACACTACGCCTGCTCTCTGGAACCATCCGCCTTCACGGGCGCTAAACCGTGCCGTTAAGGTCCCGCATCTCCAGGACCGCAAGCACTGGCACAGAGTTCCCATCGTGTCGGCGTACTCTGGTGCTGGCGGCATCCCTCTTCACCTGGAATGGGCCACCCTTAGTCCCACGCTTCTTCGCCACTTTCAAATAAAATGGCCGGTCCCACAATCCACCACCTGACCACTCTTCCACTTCTCCACAGGCGATGGTGAATCCGAGCCCATAAAACAAATCACAGCCCATTAAGTTGTTGCCACTCCGGGCCACCATGAACTCGACTGCGCACATAGAGGCTTTCCTGTACCTCACTGACAGCCACACCGAGCTCACAATGTCTAACGGGTTGTCACCATACCCATAACAGGCTATGTCCATTTTACTCAAGGTGTAATGGGGGAAGGACTTCTTTACTGTTGCCAAATTCAGGATGGAGGCCATCGACCCCGTGTCCACCATGATTGGTATCGGCGTCCCATCCAACAGTACATTGCACATGACATGACCATCAGTGTTAGGCGAGAGAGTGTGGACCACTGTAGGCATCTTCTTAGTTGGGGTACTTTTCCCAGGCCTCCGTTCCTCCTTCTCAAAATTTTGGCAAACCCTAGCGAAGTGGTGGAACAAACAACACTGTCCACAATGCTTGCCCCTCACTGTGCACTCCCTCACTCTATAGTGGTGCCTACTGGATCCGCAACCACAGCATCTCGGCGTCCCCGGGGTGGACCTAATTTTCACGATGGCCGCGTATTCGTCTTCGCTGCCATCGTCCGAATCCAAGGCCAGTGCCTTCCACTGTTTGTCATTCCTGTGCGGGGCTTCCTTGTCATCGAGATTCTCTGTTAGCCTTTCCACTGCCTCGTGTTGTTGTGCTAGCTCCATGGCTGCTAGCAGTGTTAGCTCACCAGCGTGGGTTAGCAGGCGGACTCTCGCCGAGGAATAGGCCACGTGTTCCGCTAGCTGGTCGTGGACCATCTCCTCCTCCAAAGCCCCGAACCTACACTCACCCGCCAGCTGCCGAAGGTCTGCCACGAACTGCTGAACTGTTACGTGTGGCCCTCGCGAGCAACACAAAGAGAGCCGAGGGCAAGCCAGTGAGTTGCGATGTTTTATTAATAATAAAGGACAGGGGATAAGGAACATGGCCACGTAGGCCAAAAGGCACAAATACATCTTACAATAGTACACTCACAAGTAATGCAGACGATGAGTAGAGAGCTGGCGCCGGGCGTAGGGGTTCCAGCCTTCAGTGTGCTAAGTCGCAGCCCCGAATGATCGGAGTTGCTCCTCTTTATGCTCATTAGCACCGCCTCAGCTGATGAGGGTTAATTGGGCTCCAGCCGTCCCGTAACTGACAGCTGGGAGCCCGCTGAGACGCTGCCACAGAAAGGACAGGGCTGAGAGAACATGGTCTGAGCGCCGGATGGCACGGCGTCTCATCCACATGACACAGCCCCCCCTCACGGTCAGACTACGAACGACCCATACCATCCAAGACACCCCCCCCACCTAGGGTGGGCGGATGGGGCACAGGTCAGGAGGGAGAGAATCAGAGGGGAAGAAGAGAAAAAAAAACCCGACAATAACCCAATACAGAGTACCAATGGAAACCCAAACTCTGTAAAATAAGAGAAAAAAAAACCCAGAGAAAGGAAAAAAGAACAGACAATAAACCAATATCGAGTAAAAGGGAAAAAACCCAAACAATATACTCCACAAAATACAACATGGGAAAAAAAACCCAGAGAAAAGAAAGAAAACAGACAATGAACCAATATCAAGTACAAGGGGAAAAAAACCCCAAACAATATACTCCACAAAATACAACAAGAAAAAAAAAAAACAGAGAAGGGAAAGAAAACAGGCAAAAAAAAAAAAACAATATAGAGTACAAGGGAAAACCTAATCAATATACTCCATAAAAATACAACAAGAAAAAAAAACCAGAGAAGGGAAAGAAAACAGGCAGTAACCAATATAGAGTACAAAGGGAAACCTAAACATAATACTCCATAAGGTACCACATAAGAGAAAAACCCATACAGGCAGTGAATAATTGCGGAAATAATAGCCCAACACACAGGGAAGAAACAAAACCACAATACCCCCAAAAACCATGTACAGGTCAACCAACGAAAATCAACCCCGGGGCCCCCAAAATAAAAGGAGAACTCCCAAGGGCGAAAATTAACCATATGGCCATCCCTCACACAGGAGGGGAAACCCACACACACACAAAAAAAATCACGCTAAATGCGGAACAAAAATAATGACTTAGCTGTACCCACCCAAATATAAGCACAGCACAAGACATTCAATTTGGGGGGTCTCCCCGCACCTAGCGTCCATACCGCCAACAAGGGTGAAGGGAAAAGTTCCGGCGGCCTACCCGAACTCCAGGCCAGAAAACACAGTTCCTCGGGAGGCCGAACCAGATCGCCGAACAGAAAGTCTAGGGGGTCGGGCGGCCGCACCGGCGAGCCGAAAGGGCACGGCAAATCCTCCGGTGGCCGACCCGCATCGCTCAACCACCAGGCCCGTGGGGGGAAGGGAGAGGTCCCAACGGACCCTAGTAGAAGGGGTTTGGGGAAAAGCCGATGACGAGGTGGTCCAACGTCCGACGGCAGGGAATCTGCCGCTCCCTCACCGGACCTGGACGCCGCTGGTGCAGGACCCACGTTGGACCCCGATTGGGTCTCTGTCGAACCCAGGTCGGAACCCGATTGGGTCTCTGTCGAACCCACATTGGACCCCGATTGGGTCTCGGGCGAACCCACGTCGGACCCCGATTGGGCCTCCGGCAAACCCACGTCGGACCCCGATTGGGCCTCCGGCAAACCCACGTCGGACCCCGATTGGGCCTCCGGTGAACCCACGTCGGACCCCGATTGGGCCTCCGGCAAACCCACGTCGGACCCCGATTGGGTCTCGGGCGAACCCATGTCGGACCCCGATTGGGTCTCCGTTGCCGCACCAGAACCGACCCCCGATGTCCAACCTGGACCCTCCAGCACCACGAGAGATGACAGCTCCTCGCCGGCGACCCTGGGAGAAGGCTCAAGAGAGAAAATAGAACCAGGATCAGGATCACCAGCAGCGCCAGAACCCGGCGAGATAAGCTCGGACGCAGCGGACGGCTGCACCCGGCTCATCTCCCCTAGAGACAGGCTAAAGTGCTCAAAGATAAGGAGAAGAAAGATAAAGTAGAGCACTTGCCTGATCTCGGGTTCTGACGCCGTCCAGGACTGCGAAGATCCTGGATCCGGCATCAGGAGGTCGTCGTCAGGCTCCCACTCAGCTGTGTCGGGCCCCGCAGCCGGCATGATGGACAGCGCAGCTTGTGATTCCTCCGACACCAGTAACCACACCGACAGCCCACACGGCGTGGTGGTAGGAGAACCTCATCCCGCTGGACTGGACCGCTCCTCCGTGGAGACCCGGGGACGCTTGGTCGTCGGCGCAGACTCCACGTAGCAATCAGTGTTCCTCCTCCGTCCACGGCGAAGCTGCGGAACCGGAACCAGGCTGACCGGAACCGCAGGCCCCCTCCTCATCCCACGAGGTTGGCCTGGCGCCGTGGACCGCTCAGCGGAGGGAGACACAGAGGGTGCAGGATTAATGACAAAGGCTACAGCAGGGAGGGGAGGTGCAAACAGGGGAGCTGCAAACCCCGAACTCCACCTCCAGGAGTTTGACAGAGCAAATCACTAGGTAGATGTGAACAAACTGGGACTTGCCTGTCTCCTGGAGGCTGGATGGTGCCTGCTGCAGTGGACGTTGCTCCTCCCTTTCCCCGCCGGGCGATAACGGAGGACCCCCTGAGAAGACGTCGGGGAGCCACTCGTGTGAATTCCAGGAGAGGGCTCGCCAGGTCGGGATTCCAGGCGCACACAGCAGTCGGGGAGCGCGTCGAGGAGGAGGGGGTGACAGCCGAGATGAGCCGGCCCTGAAGTGCTGGCGTGACAGCGGAGGGGAGTGGCTCAGGAGACAAGGCTGCGGAATCTCCTCTCAGACAAGGCGTAGGAGTGACAGCTGCATGGGAGGAAGAGACCTTACAGCAGCCCGGAACTGGATCCGGACGGGGTTCATGCTGAGACGGAGCGGCAATGTGACGACGGCTATTCCCAGGGGGCGAAACGAAGGAGAGACCCGGAAATCGCCGCTCCTGAGCGGAGACCGAGGCAAGGAGGGCATCGAACTCAGGGTAGTCTCGCAGCCCTGGACTCCTCTCCACCAATCTTACCGCCGCCGCCACATGCTTCATGATGGTAGACGGGTGCACAGCGGAGCTAGCAGCAGCCACTCGGTCCCGGACCTTAACAGCTGTCAGCTGCAGAACTTCCGGGGGAATCCCGAGTGACGTCGTGCAGAATGGGGAAAGCCCTCCCGGGCTGGAGTAGAGGCAGGAGCGGGATCCCGAAGCGAAGGGCAACGTCTCCTCCTCTTCGGCTTCCTGCCGGGATTTTCTTCCAACCCACGGAGCTCCTCTCGCTGTGCAGCGATGGCGTCCCTCCTGGCACAGACCTCAGGATGGTTGGAATAGCGAGGGAGGCTGTCCAGGAGATTCTCAGCATAGTCCAGATGCCAGCATCTTTCGTTGGAGGTGTCGTACAGGGTGGCGGTGAAGAGCGTCCCGTCGACATCCTCCAAGATGGCCGTCAGCTCGTCGCCCCGGCGCCGAACATGACTCCTGGGAGACGGCATGCTAAAAGAGCTGACACCCGGACTGGAAGGTACAAGTCCAATAGCAAACTCACGGCCACCGGCAACTCGTTCGGCTGTGACTTACTGTTACGTGTGGCCCTCGCGAGCCACACAAAGAGGGCCGAGGGCGAGCCAGTGAGTTGCGATGTTTTATTAATAATAAGGAACACGGCCTCATAGGCCAAAAGGCACAAATATTCATACAATAGTACACTCACAAGTAATGCAGACGATGAGTAGAGAGCTGGCGCCGGGCGTAGGGGTTCCAGCCTTCAGTGTGCTAAGTCGCAGCCCCGAATGATCGGAGCTGCTCCTCTTTATGCTCATTAGCAGTGCCTCAGCTGATGAGGGTTAATTGGGCTCCAGCCGTCCCGTAACTGACAGCTGGGAGCCCGCTGAGACGCTGCCACAGAAAGGACAGGGCTGAGAGAACATGGTCTGAGCGCCGGATGGCACGGCGTCTCATCCACATGACATGAACTGACTCTCCGGGCTGCTGGTGCCGCTGCCTGAACTGTATGTGCCACATTATGGTGTTCTCAGGGGCGTGAAACTAGCCAGCCATGAGCCTCACGACATCGTCGAATGAGTCACCTCCTCCAAGCGTGCTCAGGATCCTCTGGTCTTCCATACCGATGTTGTGGACCAGAGTAGCCCTTGCGTGTAATTTGTCTAGGTCGCCGAGGTCCAGCGCCATAAGATAGTTTTCGAAGGCCGCATACCATCTGGCCCACGGGAACAATGGCTTGCACAGAGCCCCCAAAAATGGACGAAATGTGGTAGCAGCCCTCTCCATCTCCGTATATCCTCGTCGCCAAATATTGTGTCCCAAATTAGGAAGGCGTCGAGGTGACATTTTATGGTTTATATTAAGAACGAGAACACAGGAAAACAGGAGACTCTAGCACGAGCACATGAGCCACAGCAAAGAGACAAGATGTCTCCCGCAGCTGGCTTATATACCCCAGGTGATGCCACCTCCCAGAGTAGGGCGAGAGAGTGTGCACCACTGTAGGCATCTATATGTGGGAATATGAAATATTTATTGTCTTACCTGGGATTTTGGTATGTTCCAATTAGACTGATTATCTCACTAAGTATATTAACAGGTGTTTTTCATTTGATTGTGGTTGGGCGTCGGATGTGCACTGTAAGTTGTTGCCTGCAAATTATTTGTAATAAATGGAAACTTGCTTGTTGCAAACGTTTTGGAAGTCTCGCCTTTCTCTGGTATACCTTGACTGCTCGGCAAACGTGACAATTGGTGTCAGAAGTGGTCCGTTCCTACGGCCGTGGGTAAGAAGACAAGCGCAGCCTGACGAGTGGTGTCAGAAATTTTTCTCTCCCACCGCAGCTACTGAGAGAAGAAAGCAGAAGGTATGAAATTGGTGTCAGAAATAAAGTGGACTATGTGACATTTGGGTCAAGAGAGTGTTGTTAAAAATTAAGAAGTGACAACACGGAACAGAAGGAGCGATGGCTAAAAGGAATATAATGAAACAAGAGCAATTAGAGGACTTTGAAGCAGGTATGGCAACTGAGGAGCAGGGGACCAGTGGACTGGACAAGCTGGAGGAATTGACAAGCTTAGTGAAGTCCGTGGTGCGTTCACTAACAGTCAGAGACTGTCAACTAGAGGAAGAAGCCTCTCTTCAGGAGCAAAGATGGCAGACTATGCAGCACCAGTTTTGCCAGATACAATCACAGGTGACGGAGGTGAGAGAGGAGTATGGGAGCTGGGCTGAATGCAACGGTGACGACGACGCTTCGGAGGAAGACCCCACGGTGACAGCTAGTCGGGTCGGCCCGCAGGAGGAGTTACTGCTGCAGGTGCAGCCGAGGACAACGCAGATGCACCGCGAGCCCAGGCTGAATCCGCTCTCTCCCGATGACGATATTGAACATTATCTGGCGAAGTTTGAGAGAATTGCTACGGTCTGCCACTGGTGTAAAGAAGAGTGGGCTATTCAGTTGGTTCCTCTGCTCACAGGTAAAGCACGGTGTGCGTATGTGCCTATGGACATTGCAGACACGGAAGACTATGAGAAAGTGAAGGAAGCAGTTTTAAGTAAATATGAAATAACACCCGACACCTATAGGAGAAGGTTTCGTTCCCTGGACATTCATCAGGACGAAATCCCCCATGAACTTTATGTACGTTTAAAGGACCTGTTTTATAAATGGATTAAACCAGAGACCTCAACTATAAAAGACATTTTGGAACTGATGATCTTGGAGCAGTTTCTGCGGATGGTGGACCTGGAACTGGGAATCTGGATACGAGAGCGGGACCTGAAGACTGCAGAGGGCGCTGCTCGTCTTGCGGAAGTCTTTCTGTCAGCCAGGTCTGGGAGCAGGAGACCTACTTTCAGCCGTGACGGCTCTTTCACCCCATGGAGTAAGTCTAATGGGGGTGAAAGGGGTGGTCAAGTTCAAGATAGAATGTATTCCAGTTCCAGTCAGGTCACAAATGGCAAATATAATGTTCGTAAAAAGTCACTTTTTTTTTTCTAATCAAGATATACGCTGCTGTCAGTGTAATAAAATCAGTCACATGCAATATTCATTTCCAGCCACAAAGCAAAGTAAGCCTTCATTGTTATGCTCAGTTCCAAGACCCACTCTCTCAGCCCCAGTTCAGAGAGAAATATATAAAATAACTGTTTTGCTTAATGGTCAGTGTGAAGAGGCCCTTTTAGACTCTGGTTGTTTTCAGACTGTTGCTCTGCCCAGTTTGGTCCCTAGGGATGTGTGGAGTGAGTCTACAGTGAATATCAGTTGTGTTCATGGGGATAAGAAGCTGTACCCGACCGCTGAGGTCTATTTAACAGTGGGGGGTCAAACTTATCTCCTTTCTGTAGCTCTTGTGCCTGATTTGCCATAACCAGTTATTCTTAGCAATGATGTTCCAACTTTGTTGGACATCATACAACAGGTTAGGGACGAACATCAAACTGAGGAGGAACAGGCAGGTGGCGCTAATGAGCAGAGGCTAAATACACCTGTGGAAAAAGAATGTAATATGGTCACAACTAGAGCCCAGAGGGCTGCCAATGTTCTCCAGGAGTTACCTTTTTTATGATTCTGGGGTAGAGGCAGGCCCAATTTAGCAGCCAAAATCCAAGGCTCAGAGAAGAAGAGACAAGGTTTTAGCTACAGTGAAGAACTTGGGTGACGAAACATCACAGCTAAGCCAGTCAGTAGACTTTGACATCCCTTCTGACATAGCTGCGCTGCAGAAAGCTGACCCAGAGTTAAAACCTTGGCTTGATAAAGTCTCTGAGATTGAGGGTGAGAAACAGGGCAGAGTGGACTGTTTGGCTGAGGTTGTGTATGTCATTAAAAATGACATTTTGTATCAACAACAAAGTGGAGTTATGGCCATAGCTTTGCCACAAGGCCTCACACAAAAGGTTTTGGAACCTGGATATGTTATTCCTTGGGCAGGTCATCTAGCATTCCAAAAAACATTACAAAGAACTGCTAGAAGGTTTGTGTGGCCGGGAATGTATACCCAGATTAAGGAGTTCTGTGCAACATGTGAAACATGTCAGATTATATCACCTAGGGGAGTAGTCCGTGCCCAACTGCAGCCATTACCAGTCATTGGAACACCGTTTGACAGGATGGGGATGGATATAGTTGGCCCCCTAGAGAGAAGCTCCTCTGGTAATACTAGATACATTCTAGTTATTTGTGACTATGCTACTCGGTACCCAGAAGCCTTCCCATTGAAATCTATCAAGGCTAGGCAGGTTGCCAACTGCCGCATACAGCTATTTTCAAGGGTAGGCATACCTAGGGAGGTCCTGACAGACTGTGGAACAAATTTCCTATCAAAACTGTTGCAGCAGGTGTATAAGCTGTTGGGTATTAAGGGAATTAAGACCACCCCATATCACCCTCAGACAGACGATTGGTTGAACGATTTAACCAGACTTTGAAGAACATGCTGCGGAAATTTGTTTCCAATACGGGCTCTGATTGGGACCAATGGGTGCTGTATTTGTTATTTGCTTATCTGGAGGTTCCCCAGGCTTCAACAGGGTTTTCACCTTTTGAACTACTGTATGGTTGTCAGGTGAGGGGTCCGCTGGACTTGTTAAAGGAGCACTGGGAGAATCCACCAAGTGATCAGGACAATGTGGTGTCATATGTCATTAAAATGAGAGAAAGACTGGATCAAATGACTGCTTTGGCTCAGGAGCACATGAGGATGGCAGAGGCTAAACAAAAGACTTGGTATGACAAGAAGGCCAGAAGGAGGGTTTTTCACCCAGGTCAGCAGGTGTTGCTACTTGTGCCCTCTTGTGACAGTAAGCTTTTGGCTCGATGGCAGGGGCCTTATGAAATTTCTAAGAAGCTAAGTTCAGTGTCATATGAACTATATATGCCTGACAGAAAGACAAAATATCAATGCTTTCATGTTAACTTGTTAAAGGAGTTTCAGCAGCTTGTTCATCATCAGTAGCAGCCTGTTTATCAGCAGACGCATCATCAGCTCCTCATTTGTGCGACGGAAGTGGATGAGGAGAGGGAATAGTCGTTTCCCACAAACTTGACAGAACCTTGTTCAGTGCAGGTGTCTCATTTGCAGGTTAATCAGCAGAGAGAGTTAGAGGCACTATTAGATCCAGAACCGTTTCAGGAGAGACCTGGTTTCACCACATTGGTTCTTCATAAGGTTCATTTAAAGAAAGAGGCTGTTCCCCGTAGAAAGTGTTACAGGATCCCTGAACGTTTGGTCCCGAAACTGAAGCAGGAAATTGACCTGATGTTGCAGCTGGGAGTGACTGAGGAGTCAGCTAGTGAATGGTGTAGCCCTATTGTGTTGGATTTTTCGATCCAAGATGGCGCCCACAGCGGTCGACATGGTGCTTCGCTGCGCTCTTTGTTTGTTTTTGTTTGTCAATTGTGTGTCTGCTTGTACTTATACCCGTGAAGAACTTTTAAATATCAGGACTTTGACCCCCACGGACCTCCTCCCAGTTTTTCTAGCCCCTGCCGCCGATCTGGTTTATTGTTTGGCTCGGAATGTGAGACGGCGGAAGAGAGGAAGACGAGCAGGCGCTCTCGTACGACTTCGCAGGAGAGGCTCGCGAACGGCGCTGCCTGGCATATTTCTGTCCAATACCAACTCTCTCTCTAACAAGGTGGATGAACTGAGACTGCTGATGCGTTTTAAGGACCTCGCCTCCTCAGCTGTCCTCTGCTTTACTGAGACCTGGCTCCGGGAAAATATACCGGACAGCACGCTGCGCCTCGACGGCTTCCAGCTCTTCCGTGCTGATCGTGACACAGAGCTTTCCGGCAAGACCACAGGAGGCGGAGTCTGCTTCTACATCAACTGTAGCTGGTGCTCTGATGTAACGGTAATTTCCAAACACTGTTCTCCTGCCTTGGAATTTCTTGTTATCAATTGCAAGCCCTTCTATTCCCCGCGGGAGTTTGCTTCTTTCATAATGATCGCTGTGTACGCCCCTCCCGACGCGGACACGCGCGAAACTCAGCGCGTGCTCGCGGATCACATTCAACACACAGAGCGGAGTTTTCCAGACTCGCTGATTATTGTGGCTGGCGACTTTAATCAGTGCAATCTGAGCCACGATCTCCCCCGCTACAAACAGTTTATTAAATGCCCCACCAGAGGATTAAACACACTGGATCACTGTTACACCACAGTGAAAGACGCATATCGCGCTGTCCCTCGAGCTGCGCTGGGATTATCTGATCACGTGATGGTTCACCTCATTCCCACATACAGACAGAGATTGAAGCTCACTAAACCTGTTGTGAGCACTACGAAGATACGGACCAGTGATGCTGAGGAGAAGCTGGAAACGTGCATGGAAATATCTGACTGGGGCATGCTTAAAGGAGCCACGCATGATCTGGATGAGTACACGGACACTGTGAACTCATATATCCACTTTTGTGAAGAGAACATTCTTCCATCACGCACCAGGGTGAGTTACTCTAATGACAAACCCTGGTTCACAGCTAAGCTCAGACAGATCAGGAAGGAGAAGGAAGCAGCGCTGAAAAGTGGAGACAGGGACTGCTACAGGGAGGTTAAATACCGGTTTAACAGAGAGCTGAAGAGGGCTAAATCTGTGTACTCAGAGAGACTCCAGCAGCAGTTCACTGCTAATGATTCGGCTTCCGTGTGGAGAGGACTGAGGCAGATCACCAACTATCGGCCTCAGGCTCCTAAAGGTCAGGATGACAAAGCCCTTTGTCAGAGACTGTCCCAACACTATGCCCGTTTTGACACCTCGTCATCTGTGTCCAACTCCCCCCCTCCCTCCAGCTCCACAGCCTCCACATTCCCTACTTCATTTAAGGCACACCCCCCCACCTCCCCCCCTCCCCTTATCATCAGTGAGCAGGATGTGCTCAAACAGTTCTCCAGACTGAACCCGCGCAAGGCCCCCGGCCCAGACGGCGTGTCTCCCTCCACCCTGAGACTCTGTGCGAAACAGCTGGCTCCTGTATTCACAGACATTTTTAACACCTCCCTTAAGTTATGCCACGTGCCATCCTGCCTCAAATCCTCCACCATCATCCCTGTCCCCAAGAAGCCACGGATCACTGGACTTAATGACTACAGACCTGTAGCGCTCACCTCTGTAGTCATGAAGTCCTTTGAGCGCCTGGTCCTGTCCCACCTCAAGTCCATCACCACCCCTCTCCTGGACCCGCTGCAGTTTGCCTACCGAGCCAACAGGTCTGTAGACGATGCAGTCAACCTGGCCCTCCACTCCATCCTGCAGCACCTGGACTCCCCGGGAACCTACGCCAGGATCCTGTTTGTGGACTTCAGCTCCGCATTCAACACCATCCGCCCCACTCTGCTCCGGGACAAGCTGTCCCTGCTCAACGTGCCTGACTCCCTCTGCAGGTGGATCATCGACTTCCTGACGGACCGGAGGCAGCATGTGCGGCTGGGAAAGACTGTCTCAGACTATACTAGCATCAGCACCGGATCACCCCAGGGCTGTGTACTTTCCCCCCCACTCTTCTCCCTTTACACCAACTCCTGCACCTCCAGCCACCAGTCGGTCAAGTTGATCAAGTTTGCGGACGACACCACCCTCATCGGGCTCATCTCCAACGGCGACGAGTCCGCCTACAGGAGAGAGGTGGCCCAGCTGGCGTCCTGGTGCAGCAATAACAACCTGCAGCTGAATGCTCTGAAGACAGTGGAGATGATTGTAGACTTCAGGAAAGTCACTACTCCTCTGCCCCCCCTCACCCTCTCAGGCTCTCCCATCACCACTGCTGATTCCTTCCGCTTCCTAGGCACTACCATCACCAGGGACCTCAAATGGGAGCTGACCATCAGCTCACTCATCAAAAAAGCCCAGCAGAGGATGTTCTTCCTGCGGCAGCTGAGGAAGCTCAAGCTACCCACCAAGATGTTAGTGCAGTTCTACACAGCCATCATCGAGTCCATCCTCACCACCTCCATAACCGTGTGGTACGCAGGAGCCACTGCCAGGGACAGACTAAGGCTGCAGCGCGTCGTGCGCACTGCTGAGAAGGTGATCGGCTGCAAGCTCCCATCTCTCCAGGATCTGTACATCTCCAGGACCCGGAGGCGTGCTGGCCGGATCATAGCCGATCCCTCACACCCTGGTCACGTACTGTTTGCCCCCCTCCCCTCTGGTAGAAGACTTCGGTCCATCCAGACTAAAACCTCCCGTCACATGAACAGCTTCTTCCCCTCTGCCATTAGACTGCTGAACACTAAGTGACTCTCGTGCACCATGTACAGCAGCTCAACCAGACTCATGTCAATCATCACTGTTTTCTTCCTGCATTACCGACTGCACTATATAGTTCTCCACAGTATCTGCTGCTGGCTAATATATATTTTAACTGTTGACCAGTATCACTTAATCTTATCCTACACTTTATTACATGTATAGTTTATTTCTCTTATCTTATCATGTTTAATGTTGCAGCATTGTACCGAGACAAATTCCTAGTTTGTGTACTACATGAACAATGGCAATAAACCTGATTCTGATTCTGATTCTGATTCCCCAAAAAGGATGGCTCCTTGAGGTTCTGCATCGACTTTAGGTACCTTAATGCAGTCTCTAAGTTTGAGTCGTACCCCATGCCCCATATTGATGAGTTATTAGAGAAAGTGGGCAGAGCTAGGTTTATTTCCACGCTAGACTTAAGCAAGGGGTATTGGCAGGTGGCCTTGGTGCCTGAAACTAAAGAATTGAAAGCCTTTAAAACACCTTATGGCAATGTTCAGTTCAAGGTTATGCCATTTGGCCTCCAGGGGGCACCTGCAACTTTCCATCGGCTTATGGACCAGGTATTAAGAGAGGTATCAGGCTTTGCAGCTGCCTATTTGGTTGACATGGTTATTTATAGTCAGACCTGGAAGGAACATTTGTTGCATCTTCGACAGGTCCTTCATTTAATTAAGATGGCAGGACTGACTATTAACCCACGCAAATGTGCGTTTGGTCAGCAGCAGGTGGAGTACTTGGGACATGTGGTTGGTCAGGGAGTCATTAAACCACGAGTGGGTAAGGTGGATGCCATTCAGGCCTATCCTGTGCCTGCTACTAAGAAGAAGGTACGGTCGTTAATGGGTCTGGTAGGATGGTAAGGTAAATTCATCCCCCATTTTGCTGAAAGGGTAGCAGTACTTATTGACCTTACTAAGGCTTCACCACCAAATAAGGTAAAATGGACAGAGGAATGTGGTAGAGCCTTTGAGGATCTGAAGGGTGCTATTTCTGGTGAGAAGGTTCTCTACAGTCCGGATTTCGCCCCTCCATTTATTCTACAAACTGATGCTTCAGGAGTCGGTATTGGAGCAGTACTTCTCCAGGAGATGAAGGGAGAGAGACACCCAGTACTGTTCTTGAGCTGTAAATTGTTGGACCGGGAGACAAGATACTCTACGGTGGAGAAGGAGTGTCTTGCCATGAAATGGGCAATAGGGTCTTTGAAGTACTATTTGCTTGGGCGTCATTTCATGTTAAAGACGGATCATCGGGCCCTACAGTGGCTAAATAGAATGAAGGACACTAATAGTCATCTTACAGGGTGGTATTTGGCCCTTCAGCCTTATGACTTCACTGTTCGGTATATGGCAGGGAAAGCCAACCTTGTGGCAGACAGCCTCTCCAGAGTACATGACTCTTAGAGTACTGTACTCTTGGGAGAAGGGGGGAGGAAATGTGACGACGGAATGTCGCCACTGCCATGGTCTTCTGTAATTGAGTATTATATTATATGTGTAGAAGGATTCATAATTTGCAAATGTCAACATGGATTGTAATGTAAAATGCACATACGGTTTGAGATCTGTTTTTGAGTGAATTGTAATTCCATTTGTGTGAGATAAATGTTAATGTTAATTATGTTAACTGGGTGAGGCAATTGAATGATCTGAGAACGACATACCTTTGCCAGCATGCTTCCTGGTGGTGTCTGTGCAAAAGATTCCCCACGGGTTTGAGTGTCCTTTAAAGGATGCCAGGAGGAGGAAGTATGTGATGGTTGAGTACAGGGGGAAGATTGGTGGATTTAATATGTAAATAAGGGTAAACTATTTATTGTATTATTTATGATGTTATTTATAGTGTTTATTTATTCTGTAAATAGTGTGGGAAATTATTTATGACCCGTTTTAGATACTATTGGGTATATGTGGGAATATAGAATATTTATTGTCTTACCTGGGATTTTGGTATGTTCCAGTTAGACTGATTATCTCACTAAGTATATTAACAGGTGTTTTTCATTTGATTGTGGTTGGGTGTCGGATGTTCACTGTAAGTTGTTGCCTGCGAATTATTTGTAATAAATGGAAAATTGCTTGTTGCAAACGTTTTGGAAGTCTCGCCCTTCTCTGGTATACCTTAACCGCTTGGCAATCGTGACAGGTGGTCGACCCAATTTGTGTCCATGAGCGAAGCTCTGAGCCCTGTTTTAAGCGACCTATGAAAACGCTCGCATAACCCGTTAGCCTGGGGGTTTGTATGCGGTAGCGTGTTGAATTTTGACTCCCAGGCTCTGGGCCATCGCTTACTAGAGCTCCGAAATGAACTGTGGGTCTCTGTCGGACGTGATGTCAGATGGAGATCCGAAATGTGCCACCCAAGCTGACAAAAAGGCGTGCGCTACTTCCGTGGACATGGTAGAAGCCAGCGGGACTGCTTCGGGCCAGCACGTGGTGCGGTCCACGACCGTCAAAAGGTGTGTGAAACCTTGCGACGACGGGAGGGGTCCCACCAGATCCACATGGACATGATCGAACTTCCTATTCGGGATTTGGAATGGCTTGAGGGGAGCTCTGGTGTGCTTGTGCACTTTGTCCTGTTGGCACGCGACACAAGCTGCAGCCCACTCTTTCATCTCTTTACGCAAACGCGGCCAGATGAATTTCACCCCCACTAGTTTCACTGAAGCATGCACTCCCGGATGCGAAAGGGAGTGGACCAACTCAAAAACACGACAGCGCCAAGAGCTCGGAACCACAGGACGCGGGTGGCCGGTGGAGACATCACAGAGTAGGGGAAGGCACCCTTCTTGCACCACCCTGCTCTCCAGTCTTAACCCTGTTGGCGCAGGCTGGAGCGCACAAATGTCCACGTCCCCGGCTTGCTCCGCGGCCATGGTGGGGAAATCTATTCCCACGTAGACTGGGGCGACCAATGCACACGAGAGGCAATCGGCCACCACGTTGAGTTTACCGGCAACATGTCGAATGTCGGTAGTAAACTCTGAGATTGCGGCCAGCTGCTATTGCTGCCGGGCCAACCACGGTTCGGAGACCTTGGCCATGGGGTACGTCAGTGGCTTATGGTCTACAAACGTGGTGAACTCGCGCCCCTCCAGCCAGAACTGGAAATGGCGTGTCGCCATGTGGAGAGTCAGCAACTCTCTATTGAATGTGCTGTATTTGTGCTCATTGTCGCGCAAAGTTCTGTTGAAAAATGCGAGCAGCTGCCACAAACCTGAGACACACTGCTCCACTACTGCCCCATGGCCACATCAGACACATCTGTAGTGAGCACTATCCATGCAGACGGCTCTGGGTGGGCTAGCAACGTGGCCTGTGCCAGTGCTGTTTTTGGCATTTGAAAAAGTCTGGCTCCGCTCGGAAGTCCAGTCGATGCTTTCCACAGGCTTTGTTCTTTTAAGCGCGGCATACAACGGCTGCATCAGCTGGGCTGCCCGAGGAAGGAAACGGTTGTAAAAATTAACCATTCCCAAAAACTCCTATAGTGCCCTCACGGTCTGCGGATGCAGAAAGTCCAACACAGCGTGCACCTTGTCTGGTAACAGGATCGCGCCCTCTGGCGAAATGAAGTGGCCCAAAAAATCAATCACTGGCACACCGAACTGGCACTTCGCCGGGTTCATTATCAAACTGTGTGCTTCCAACCTCTGGAAAATCATCTTGAGATGGGCAATGTGCTCCTCCTCGGATGCGCTGGCTACCAGAATGTCGTCTAAGTAGACAAAAACGAAGGGCAAAGCACTGCGTCCATCATCCTTTGGAAGGTCTGCACCACGCCTTTAATCCAAACGGCATGCGTAAAAATTCAAAAAGGCCGAACGGAGTTATTACCGCCGTCTTTGGGACGTCTTTTTCTCGCACCGGGACCTAGTGGTAACCGCGGACCAGATCCACTTTGGAAAAAACGTGTGCCCCGGCCACGTGCATGGAAAAATCCTGGATGTGGGGAATAGGGTAGCTACCGTGTGCCGTAGCGTTGTTCAAGCTCCGGAAATCTCTGCATGGTCACCACAACCCGTCAGCTTTAGGCACCATGTGAAGCAGGGATGCCCACGGGCTGTTTGAGCGCCTGATGATGCCCAACCTCTCCAAGTTGGCGAACTCCTCGCGCGCGCTGGCCAGTTTAGCTGCGTCCAGGCGCCGAGGTTGTGCAAATACGGGCGGTCCTTTAGTAGTGATGAAATGCTCAACCCCGTGTTTAGTTACCGCCACTGAAAACATCGGAACCGTGAGTGCTGGGGACTGGGCGAGTAACTGTTGGTACTTACCCCCTGGAGCTGTAACGTTAGCCAGTGTTGTTGATCCAGCTCCCCAAGCTGTACAGG
This sequence comes from Pholidichthys leucotaenia, assembly GCA_020510985.1. NCBI lineage: Eukaryota > Metazoa > Chordata > Actinopteri > Cichliformes > Pholidichthyidae > Pholidichthys > Pholidichthys leucotaenia. Next base: position 443,123,847 of record CM035838.1, read on the forward strand.
GCAGAGAAGCAAAAGAGACAGCATCCACTAGGATTCTATTAGCAACATCAACTAATAAACCATGAGCATATAGGAAACCTGCACCCAAAATGGGGGGGGGGGGGCATGCGGCTATCACAAAATTCCACTGAAAATTGTGCCCATGCAAGCATATTGTCAGTGTCCGTTCACCAAATATCCTGATGGCTGATCCATTGGCGGCCGCCAGCTCGGGACCACTTCACCCTGTCACCCTGCTTGCGTTGAATGGCAGGATGAGGCTCTTCTGGGAGCCGGAGTCCACCAGAAACTGTCTCCCCGAACGTGTGTCTGTGACATACATCAGCTTGTCTCTGTCGGCAGCTGTCCCAGCTGCTACTGACTGCTGGCTTTGGCGTTTCCCGACCGCTTGAATTGGCATGGCGGCAAGCATTGCCGGCCATCTGAGGAGAAACGGCGATGATAGTGGCAGATCACCTCCTTCTTGTGTCTCCTGGCGTCTGCTCCGGCTACCACCAACAGCTCCTCGATCTTGCTGGCAACCCCCCTGGGCTCTGGTGTCGCTGCAGTCACGCTGAAGGTTCTAGTCGTTAAAATGATGCAATCTGCTTCCTGCGCTAGTGTGTGGTAGTCCCTCGTCACCAGTAGTGGCGAATTGGCCAGGATTGCCCTCGCTGCAACCGGGAGGTTCCTGAGAAACAGGTGGGTGAACAGGAAGGACACGTCATCTCTGCCCATCAACGCCAACATGCTCTCCATCACGGCCGATCTGTCCCCTAACTCTGAACGTGTTAGGAGCCTCGCCGCTCTTTCACTATCCGAAAGGGTATAGTGCTGGATAAGCATCCTCTTGAGTACCTCGTATTTTCCCCGGACCGGCGGCTCTTGGAGAAGGCTTGCCACCTATCGTGTGGCACGCGCGTCCAGCGCAGCAACCACATAGTAGTATTTAGTGTCATCTGATGTTACCCTGCGGAGAGCGAACTGGGCCTCAATGTGTAGAAACCACGCTGTCGGGTCGTGCAGCCAGAAATCCGGGAGCTTGACTGAAACAGCGCACACAGCGCTGGCGTTTTCCCTCCAGGATGTCTCTGGGGTGCTCATCTCGCCTTCCATGGCACGTCAGGGTCACCAGTGTAGAGGGAAGGATGCAGGCGAGGCAACGAGCTGATTAACACAGACTTTATTCTCCCTCTAACAGAACAAGATAGCAAATGAACTCTTAGGCCACTGTGCATCTCTCTTTTGCACCTTTAATTACATGCATCGTGGCCTGAGGCTCCAACCTCACATGTTTAGAACAAAGCCTGTGTGGCGCATTAACATGATATTACACCGGTGCCGCACTTCACTTCTCTCCTGGCAGACCAGCATCTGCTCCTCTTCTCCCGGGAAGGGGGGGGGGGGCTAGTCTTTACTGTTCTGTCTGGACCCCCCAGCGACATCTCCTCTCTTGGTCCATTGTTCTCTGGGTGGAGAAGTCCAACACCTTGCCCCCCACAAGTCCATTTAAAATTACAATTTTAATTACACAGAATAAATATCTAAGCAACATCCAGAACACTGAAAATTTACAATTTGCATGAAAAAAAATGCTAATTTTTGAGGAAAAAAGTTGCACATTTATATGAAAAAAGTTGCAAAATTTAGAAGAAAAAGATGTAAATTTTTAGGAAAAGTCACAAATTTCTGAGGAAAAAAGTTGCAAATCTACCAGAAAAAAAAACCTGAAAGTTTAGAGGAAACAACTGTAAATTTACAAGGAAAAACACTGCCAATTTGACGAAAAATGTGCAAATTTCTGAGAAAAAGTCATAAATTTACGAGACAAAAGTGTCATGGGCAGCGAGAGTGTGCCCCACCTGTCCTGCCTCACATTCGTCAACTCATCAGTGCACCTGAGGCAGAAGACACACCTGCGCCCGCTCATCAGCCAGCGTACTTAAGGAGGCTCTGTCCATGCATTCAACGCTGGCTCGTCTGGGTATACTGCCTGCTTAAACTGACGAGCAAGTATAAGTTGACAAGTTTAGACACGCTGTCTTACCTTGTTTCTCCTCTTTCCTCAGGTTGCTGCCACCGTGCAGGTGTGTCTCCAGGACTGCACGTGCTGTCCTGCCACTTCTCACTATCCCTCAGCTTCCTGTCTTCACCCGGTCAGGCACCATCAGCTCATCTCCCCCACACCCTACTGGTTCATCTATTCTCCACTGGGTCCCTGCTGGTTCTCCCTGGATTCCAAAGTAAGTGGCATTTTGGCTCGCCCATTTCTCCTTACTCCATTCCTCCGCTCACAGCTCTCGTCTTCGCTCCACAGGGTGGTTCCTCTGGCAAGTGACTGTTTCCGCAGCTGTGTGCTTGTGTTTTGCAATTTAATAAACTTTCAAACGTGCCCCTTTGTGTGGTTACTTCCTGTGCTGTTGCATCGTGCACGTGAGCTGTCAAGCTTAATTAACCATGACAGAATGAGCCAGCCAGGACGGTAGCTCAGCCGGTGCCTCACCACAGGAGCTGTCTGCTTTGGATCACTTGTCGGCGACCGAGCACCAGTTCGCTGTCCTGACACAGCAGGTTTCGAATATGATGAGGCTTTGGACTAATGCGCCTCCTCAGGCTCCTCCTCCTCAGCCTGCTCCCCGCACTATGGTACACCGTACCACCTCCGTTCCCACGCCTACCCCGTACGCAGGGGAGGTGGAGAAAAGCAAAGACTTCCTTATTCAGGTTCGTATGTACTTGGAGCAGGTCGGGGAGAAGTACCCTGGGGACATGGTCAAAATTCAGTCCTTTACACTGTTGCTCAAGGACTGAGCCCTTGAGTGGGCACAATAACCCTGCGGGGCGTCGGTACACGTTTGACCAATTTGTGGACGCTTTCTTTTGCGCGTTTGGCTGTACAGAGAGTCAGGGCAATGTCATGAGCTGCCTGATGATGCTCCACCAGGGCGCTCGGTCAGCAGCCGAGTACTCGGTGGAGTTCCGGGTTGTAGCAGCTGATTCAGAGTGGAATGAGATTGCTTTGTGCAGTGCATTCCTCCACGGGTTAAAATGCTCAACTCCGTGATGATCTGGCAGTTCACCCTGTCCCGGAGACTCTTGACGGTCTCATAGATCAGGCAGTTGGATTGGACAACTGGTACCGTGAGTGCGCGAAGGAGCGCAAGTCCGCTTCTCGCCTGTGGTTGCTGACACTGGTGGCGCCAGCTCTTCGCCTGAGCCAATGGAGCTCTCTCGGGATTTGACCGATGATGAGCGCCGGTGAAAGCGAAGGGCTGGCACATGCGCGTACTGTGGCTCACTGAACCACACTCTGGACGAATGCCGCCAGTGGCCAAAAGATGCAGCCCGTCAGTAACCATGGGGATCTGGCAGGCGGGACTAAATCTACTCCCCCCGGTAATTTTTCAATTTCGGCTCTCGTGCAATTGCCAGGGGTCGAGAGACTATGGCACTGGTTGACTCGGGGCCAGAGGGTAATTTCGTTTCTGCTGAGTTTGTTAGGCAGGTTGGTATTCCCACATGTAAATTGCCCCGTGATCAGAGGATCACTACCATATCTATTTCTATGACACGATGGTGGCATCAGCCATCACTTTTGGAGTGGTCTGCTGGGGCAGTGGCATTACAGCAGCCGATAGGAAGAGACTGAACAAACTGATCAAGAAAGCTAGCTCTGTCTTGGGGCAGCGCCTTGACCCAGTGGAGGAGATACAGTAGGAGAGAGAAGGATGGTGGCTAAACTGTCATCTCTGCTGGAGTCCGAGTCCCACCCTATGCAGGACATACTGAACGTAGGAGCTCATTTAGCAGCAGGCTACATCATCCTAGGTGCACGATCGAGAGGTTTCGCAGGTCCTTCCTACCTACAGCTGTCAGACTTTATAACCTAAGCAGGGCTGCTCGCGGAGATAGCAAAGAAAAAACGTGACGACCTAATAGTATTGAATGCAAAAGACGCGACAGACTTACACAAAATGGTCCCCTCCAGTATACAACTAGGACAATATCAGTCGCTACGGAGGGTGACAATATGTATGGGTACATATTCATACTATGTAGGATAACTAAACAGACGGTTATGCTGTTTATTGCATCTAGCTACAATGCTCCGCACTGTGTATATATATTTACAGTGGGGTAAAAAAGTATTTAGTCAGCCACCAATTGTGCAAGTTCTCCCACTTTAAAGATGAGAGAGGTCTTCAATTTTCATCATAGGTATACCTCAACTATGAGAGACAAAATAAGAAAAAAAAATCCAGAAAATCACACTGAAGGATTTTTAATGAATTAATTGGTAAATTCCTCGGTAAAATAAGTATTTGGTCAATAACAAAAGTTCATCTCAGTACTTTGTTATATACCCTTTGTTGGCAATGACAGAGGTCAAACGTTTTCTGTAAGTTTTCACAAGGTTTTCACACACTGTTGCTGGTATTTTGGCCCATTCCTCCATGCAGATCTCCTCTAGAGCAGTGATGTTTTGGGGCTGTCGCTGGGCAACACAGACTTTCAACTCCCTCCAAAGATTTTCTATGGGGTTGAGATCTGGAGACTGGCTAGGCCACTCTAGGACCTTGAAATGCTTCTTACAAAGCCACTCCTTCGTTGCCCGGGCGGTGTGTTTGGGATCATTGTCATGCTGAAAGACCCAGCCACGTTTCATCTTCAATGCCCTTGCTGGTGGAAGGAGGTTTTCACTCAAAATCTCACGATACATGGCCCCATTCATTCTTTCCTTTACACGGATCAGTCGTCCTGGTCCCTTTGCAGAAAAACAGCCCCAAAGTATGATGTTTCCACCCCCATGCTTCACAGTAGGTATGGTGTTCTTTCACCTCCAAATATGACAAGTTGAGTTTTTACCAAAAAGTTCTATTTTGGATTCATCTGCTCATATGACATTCTCCCAGTCCTCTTCTGGATCATCCAAATGCTCTATAGCAAACTTCAGACGGGCCTGGACATGTACTGGCTTAAGCAGGGGGACACGTCTGGCACTGCAGGATTTGAGTCCCTGGCGGCGTAGTGTGTTTCTGATGTAGCCTTTGTTACTTTGGTCCCAGCTCTCTGCAGGTCATTCACTAGGTCCCCCCATGTGGTTCTGGGATTTTTGCTCACCGTTCTCGTGATAACTTTGACCCCACGGGGTGAGATCTTGCGTGGAGACCCAGTTTGAGGGAGATTATCAGTGGTCTTGTATGTCTTCCATTTTCTAATAATTGCTCCCACAGTTGATTTCTTCACACCAAGCTGCTTACCTATTGCAGATTCAGTCTTCCCAGCCTGGTGCAGGTCTACAATTTTGTTTCTGGTGTCCTTTGACAGCTCTTTGGTCTTGGCCATAGTGGAGTTTGGAGTCTGACTGTTTGAGGTTGTGGACAGGTGTCTTTTATACTGATAACGAGTTCAAACAGGTGCCATTAATACAGGTAGCGAGTGGAGGACAGAGGAGCCTCTTAAAGAAGAAGTTACAGGTCTGTGAGAGCCAGAAACCTTGCTTGTTTGTCGGTGACCAAATACTTATTTTACTGAGGAATTTACCAATTAATTCATTAAAAATCCTTCAATGTGATTTTCTGGATTTTTTTTTTTTCTCATTTTGTCTCTCATAGTTGAGGTATACCTATGATGAAAATTGGAGACCTCTCTCATCTTTTAAGTGGGAGAACTTGCACAATTGGTGGCTGATTAAATACTTTTTTGCCCCACTGTATATATTTATGTGTACATATGTATATTCACTGCTCTTATTTTCTTATCTTCTAAATTATTGCTCTGAGTGTTGCTATCCCTGTGCCGTTGCAATCCTGGAATTCCCCCATTGTGGGACTAATAAAGGCTGATCTTATGTTATCTTATCTGGCCGGGAGGTCGCGGTGGTCACCCTAAGGACGGTGCCGATTTCCATCCTCCTTTCCGAGAACCACTGGGAGGAATTCTCGTTCCTGGTTCTCCCTGTTTCATCTTCCCCGGTGGTTCTTAGTTACCCTTGGCTCCAGAGGCATAACCCAGTAATTAATTAGGATCAAAACACCATCTCCTCCTGGAGTCCTTTCTGTATGGCCCACTGTATGCGTTCAGCGGCATGTTCCCCATCTCCGTCCGTCTCGCTTCCACCGGTCGAGCCACCGGACCTCAGCCTCATTCCCCGGACTTTTCACGATTTGAGAGAGGTCTTTAGCAAATCGAGAGCATTGTCGCTGCCGCCTCATCGCTTTTATGATTTTGCTATAGACCTCATCCCAGGGGCGAGGCTGTCATCCACTCAGTTATATAGTATTTCTGGCCCGGAGAGGGAGGCGATGGAGAAATACATAAAGGAATCGCTGAATGCTGGCCTTATTCGGCCATCATCGGCTCCACTCGGAGCCGGATTCTTCTTCGTCGGAAAGACGGACGGCTCGTTGCACCTGTGCATCGACTACCGGGAGCTCAATGCAATTACCATCAAAGACAAGTACCCTCTGCCTTTGATTAATTCAGCATTTGAGCTCCTTCAGCTCTCATGGGTATTCACCAAGCTAGACTTAAGGAATGCGTACCATCTGATCCACATTTGCGAGGGCGACGAATGGAAGACGACGTTTAAAACTCACCAGGGGCAATGTGAATATTTAGTGATGCCTTTTGGGCTCACTAATGCCCCCGCCATCTTCCAGCGGTTAATAAACAACGTCCTTCACAATATGCTCTACCAATTCGTTTTTGTCTGCTTGGATGATATTCTTATTTTCTCCCGCTCGCCAGAGGAACATGAAGCCCATGTCAGGGCCATTTTACAACGGCTCTTGGAGAACCAGCTCTACGTGAAGGCTGAGAAGTGTGAGTTCTCCACTACCACATCAATCATCTTCTTGGGCTTCATAGTAGCTAAAGGAAGACTGATTGCTGACCCGGCCAAGGTGAGGGCAGTGCTGGATTGTCCGACTCCCCACTCCCGTAAGGAGCTTCAACACTTCCTCGGGTTCACAATTTTTTATCGCCGGTTCATCGGGAACTACAGTGGGGTGGTACTGCCCTTGACGCAGCTGACGTCCGTTAAGGTCCCCTTTCACTGGACCGAGGCAGCTGAATGGGCGTTTGTAAAATTAAAGCGCCTGTTCACGGAAACACCAATCTTGGCCCAGGTCGACATGCAGCTCCAGTTTGTCCTTGAGTACGCCGGCCGAGAGGAATTATGATGTGGGGGACAGAAAGCTGCTTGCCATTAACTTGGCATTGGAGGTGTGGAGGCAGTGGTTAGAGGGGGCTATTCACCCCATCGTCGTGTGGACCGACCACAATAACCTCGAGTACTTGTGGTCGGCCCGCTGACTAAATGCCAGGCAGGCTCGCTGGGCTCTATTTTTCCCAGTGATTTAATTTTACCATCACGTACCGGCCTGGCGCCCAGAACACCAAACCGGATGCGCTACGACGCCAGTTTGATTCCGGGGAGGTAGTTCCCCCTTCCCCTCCCCAAACCATCATACCACCTTCATGCGTCCTCGGAGCCCTTACTTGGGATATCAAGCGGAGGGTCCACCAGGCCCAGTCCCAGGACCCTGTGCCAGTAGGGCACCCCCGGAACCATCTGTACGTCCCGGCCACCCTTCACAGCGATGTCATCCAGTGGAGTCACACCAGTCGCTTCGCTTGCCATCCTGGCATCGCTCAAACTGTGGACTTCATCCAGCGAGCATTCTGGTGGCCCACGCTGCGACGGGACGTTTGAGAGGATGTGAAAGCCTGCCAGACCTGCATCCAGGGGAAATCGGACTCCTCTCCCCCGTCTGGTCTCCTCCATCCCCTCCCCACCCCTGGTCATCTGTGGTCACACATCGCAGTGGACTTCGTCACCAGACTTCCCCCCTCCCGTGGCAAGACGGTAATTCTTACCATCATGGCTGTCTTCTCCAAGGCAGTGCATCTGGTTGCCCTCCCAAAGCTCCCCTCAGCCTTGGAAACGGCGGTCCTCCTCACCAATCATGTGATCTGGGTCCATGGTATTCCCATGGACATTGTGTCCTCAATTTACGTCCCAGGTCTGGAGGGCCTTTTGTCGAACCTTGGGAACCACAGTGCGTCTCTCCTCTGGAAACCATCCACAAAGCAACGGGCAGGCAGAGCGCACCAATCAGTCCCTGGAGGCCGCCCTGCGGTGCGTAGCAGCCAATAACCCGTCATCCTGGAGCACACATCTGACCTGGGTGGAATACTCCTTGAACTCTGCTGTCTCCACTGCAAGTGGACTCACCCCGTTCAAGGCGTCATTGGGGTACACGCTGCCTCTTCTACCCATGGCCGAGAGGGAGGTCACGGTTCCATCCATAGGGGCCCATGCTCGTCACTGCCAGCATGTCTGGAGGTCCACTCAGGCCGCCCTTGCCCACACCACGGAACGCACCCGGGCTGCTGCTGATAGGAAGCGGGTTCCGGCTCCCAAGCACATCATGGGGCAGCAGGTCTGGCTGGCGGCGAGTCAGATTCCTCTGAAAGAAAAATCTTAAGAAGCTGTCCCCCCACTTCCTTAGGGCCATACACCATCTCTCGGGTGATAAACGGCACGTTGGTCCAGCTGAAGCTGCCTTCGACTCTACAGGTGAACCCCACATTTCACATTGCCCACATTAATCCCCTCTCGGCCAGTCCCCCCCCCCCCCAAGCCGCATCCTCCTCCTCAGATCATCGACGGCCACCCCGCCAACACTGTACGTTGTGTGTTGGTTGGATGTTTGCCGTTGGGGCTGGGGCCTGCAGTACCTGGTGGACTGGGAGGGCTATGGCCCGGAGGAGCGGTCCTGGGTCCCCTCATCGCGAGTTCTGGACAAGGAAATGCTCCGGGCCTATCACTGTGCTCACCCGGAGAAGCCCTCCGGACTGCTAGGAGGCGCTCCTAGAAGGGGGGGCCCTGTCATGGGCAGCGAGAGCGTGCCCCTCCCGTCCTCCCTCACATTCGTCAACTTATCACTGCACGTGCACCTGCGCCCGCTCATCAGCCAGCGTACTTAAGGAGGCTCTCTCCGCACATTCAACGCTGGCTCGTCTGGGTATACTGCCCGCTTAAACTGACAAGCAAGTATAAGTTGACAAGTTTAGACACGCTGTCTTACCTTGTTTCTCCTCTTTCCTCAGGTTGCTGCCACCGTGCAGGTGTATCTCCAGGACTGCACGTGCTGTCCTGCCACTTCTCACTATCCCTCAGCTTCCTGTCTTCACCCGGTCAGGCACCTTCAGCTTGTCTTCCCCACACCCTACTGGTTCGTCTATTCTCCGCTGGGTCCCTGCTGGTTTTCTGCTGGTTCTCCCTGGATTCCAAAGTAAGTGGCATTTTGGCTCGCCCATTTCCCCTTGCTCCATTCCTCCGCTCACGGCTCTCGTCTTCTCTCCACAGGGTGGCTCCTCTGGCGAGTGACTGTTTCCTCAGCTGTGCGCTTGTGTTTTGCAATTTAATAAACTTTCAAACGTGCCCCTTTGTGTGGTTACTTCCTGTGCTGTTGCATCGTGCATGTGAGCTGTCAAGCTTAATTAACCATGACAGAAACTTATAAATTTTTGAGGAAAAAAGACAATTTTTGAGAAAAAAAAATTTGCAAAACCCCTTTGAGAAAAAAATGTTAGTTTATGAGAAAAAAGACAAATTCATGAGAAAATATTGCAGGTTTTTGAGAAAAAAGTCAGAAATTTATGAGAAATATTTGCAAATCTTTGAGGAATTTCTGGGGAAAAACTGCCGATTAAAGAGAAAAAAATTGCAAATTTATGAGAAAAAATATGAACATTTGCAGGAAAAAAGTTGAAAATTTATAGGAAAAATTTGCAAGTTTATGAGAAAAATGTTGCAGGGTTTTTTTTAGAAAAAAGTCAGAAATTTATATGAAAAAATTTGTAATTTCTTGAGAAAAAACAAATTATGCACAAATGTTGCAGATTTAAGAGAAAAAAAATTACAAATTTATGAGAAAAAGTTGAAAATGTTCAAGAAACAATTTGCAAAATTATGAGAAAAAGTTACAAATTTTGGAATTTATAACTGCTGCAAATTTACAAGAAATAAATGTTGAAGCCAAGTTTAATTCTGTCAATTTTGTGAAGAAGTTAGTTCAGTAAATGTAAAGTTACTCCCAGCTGTGTTGCTAACGTAGCAGTCTTTATCTGAACTGTCTGTAGTAAATCAGAAGCAGCGTGATAAGGAAGCGGACAGAAGGAGTCATGCCAAAGAAGACAAAGAAAAGCAGGGTGAGGTCAGAGGAGGAGACGCTGGTGCAGCAGCAGCAGAGAGCTCAGGCTGAGGAGGAGATGCAGAAGAAGAAGGAGGAGACGCTGGCTCTCTCCCTGAAGGTGAGAAACAAAAAAACTTCTGCAGTTCCTCTTCTGTCCACTAGAGTGTCCCCATCAGTGAGTCCATCCCTGTAGACTCCCATATATAAACTTCTACAGTGGCAACTGCTAATTTCTGTCTTGGCCAATCCATGATCATTTCCTGTCGCCCTGTTTCCGCCTAAATCAGAACAGGCTGGAGAAGGAGCAGAGGAACGCAGCGGTCAACCAGGTGAAGCTGAACGAAGGTTGGAAGATCTGCCTGTCCCTTGCCCATGACGACGAGCTCCGACGAGACATTACGGTCCTCAGGCAGACCTTTGAGCGGACAGTGGACAGCCTGGACAGCACCATTGAGGTACAGTGGGGCAAAAAAGTATTTAGTCAGCCACCAATTGTGCAAGTTCTCCCACTTAAAAGATGAGAGAGGTCTCCAATTTTCATCATAGGTATACCTCAACTATGACAGACAAAATGAGAAAAAAAAATCCAGAAAATCACAGTGAAGGATTTTTAATGAATTAATTGGTAAATTCCTCAGTAAAGTAAATATTTAGTCACCTACAAACAAGCAAGATTTCTGGCTCTCACAGACCTGTAACTTCTTCTTTAAGAGGCTCCTCTGTCCTCCACTCGTTACCTGTATTAATGGCACCTGTTTGAACTCGTTATCAGTATAAAAGACACCTGTCCACAACCTCAAACAGTCAGACTCCAAACTCCACTACGGCCAAGACCAAAGAGCTGTCAAAGGACACCAGAAACAAAATTGTAGACCTGCACCAGGCTGGGAAGACTGAATCTGCAGTAGGTAAGCAGCTTGGTGTGAAGAAATCAACTGTGGGAGCAATTATTAGAAAATGGAAGACATACAAGACCACTGATAATCTCCCTCGATTTGGGGCTCCACGAGAACGGTGAGCAAAAATCCCAGAACCACATGGGGGGACCTAGTGAATGACCTGCAGAGAGCTGGGACCAAAGTAACAAAGGCTACATCAGAAACACACTATGCCGCCAGGGACTCAAATCCTGCAGTGCCAGATGTGTCCCCCTGCTTAAGCCAGTACATGTCCAGGCCCGTCTGAAGTTTGCTAGAGAGCATTTGGATGATCCAGAAGAGGATTGGGAGAATGTCATATGGTCAGATGAAACCAAAATAGAACTTTTTGGTAAAAACTCAACTTGTCGTGTTTGGAGGAGAAAGAACACCATACCTACTGTGAAGCATGGGTGTGGAAACATCATACTTTGGGGCTGTTTTTCTGCAAAGGGACCAGGATGACTGATCCGTGTAAAGGAAAGAATGAATGGGGCCATGTATCGTGAGATTTTGAGTGAAAACCTCCTTCCACCAGCAAGGGCATTGAAGATGAAATGTGGTTGGGTCTTTCAGCATGACAATGATCCCAAACACACCGCCCGGGCAACGAAGGAGTGGCTTCGTAAGAAGCATTACAAGGTCCTGGAGTGGCCTAGCCAGTCTCCAGATCTCAACCCCATAGAAAATCTTTGGAGGGAGTTGAAAGTCTGTGTTGCCCAGCGACAGCCCCAAAACATCACTGCTCTAGAGGAGATCTGCATGGAGGAATGGGCCAAAATACCAACAACAGTGTGTGAAAACCTTGTGAAAACTTACAGAAAATGTTTGACCTCTGTCATTGCCAACAAAGGGTATATAACAAAGTATTGAGATGAACTTTTGTTATTGACCAAATACTTATTTTACCGAGGAATTTAACAATTAATTCATTAAAAATCCTTCAATGTGATTTTCTTGATTTTTTTTTCTCATTTTGTCTCTCATAGTTGAGGTATACCTATGGTGAAAATTGGAGACCTCTCTCATCTTTTAAGTGGGAGAACTTGCACAATTGGTGGCTGACTAAATACTTTTTTACCCCACTGTAAGTGGTCCCAACCGCTGCTTATTAACCAGGTGTCACCCTTCTGACTCCTCCTACTGCCTTTTTTTTCTTGCCTTGCAGAAGCTGGTGGGGGACCTGCAGCAGGCGGACCGTCAGGAGGTGCAGATGCAGCGCCACTACCTGCAGCAGGTGGCACTGCTGTGGGGGCTGCAGGAGAGACGGCTGTGGTGTGTGCAGCAGTATTGGGAGCAGGAGCTGCATGAGACCAGGACCAAATTCAGCTCTGAAAGGTCAGCGTCAGACACCAGCAACAGAGACAACACCCAATAGGGTTCCATACAATGTCCACTATAGAGTCTGCTGCAGTCCCCTATAGATAATATCATTTCACCCTATAGCCCCCTATAGTATCTTTAATTCCCCCCCCCCCGGCATAGTGTATAGTGTTCCCGATAAAGCTCCCCCCCCCCCGACAGCATTGCCTATAGCATCTGCTGCAGCGTGCCCCAACAGTGTCCTTTATAGGTCCTCCTACAGCTTCAAAGTATCCCTATAGTTCCCCTGTGGAGTTTATACTATGTCCACTATAGCGTAGCCTATAGCTCCAGCTACTGCATCCCCTATAGCATCACCTATAGCCCCAGCTACTGTGTCCCCTATAATTTCCCTTCTAGGTCCCTCCATACAATGTTCTTTATGATGTCCTCCTACAGTGACCCCTATAGTGCCTACTGTCTCACTGCAGCCCTCTAAAATTCCCCCTACTGTCCTCTCTAGCCCTCACCCCCCAGCGTTTCCTATAGCACCTTCAATTACTCTCCCTCACAGTGTCACATATGCGGATGTCCAACAGTGTCCCTATAGCTCCCCCTACAGTGCCATGATAGTTTCCCCTATAGGTCCCCACTATAGTGTCCCCTGTTTTGCCTGCTAACAATATCCCATATAGGTCCCTCCACCAGTCCACTATAGCGCTCCCTGTAGGTCCTCCTACAGTGTCTTCCACTGTAGAGGTCAGTAAAGCTCCCTCAACATTTCTATTCTCAGAAACTTGAGCATCCCTCTTTGACAACGTCTTCCGCTCTGATGTGTTTTTAGACAACAGCTGTTGGGACAGTCTGAGCCTAGACAACTTAAAGTGGAAGACCTGGCAGTGTCTGCTGAGCAGCGGGACAAAGATGAGTTGGACCAAATGGAGAATCTCTATGAGAACGAGTTAGCTAAGTTTGCTAGCACCCTGGAGGAGTTGGTAACTTACAGAAACTTGGTTAACGTCAACCAGCATATCAAAGATAATACACCATCCTCTAAAATCTGTTTAACCCTTTGATGACTGGGTTTGTTTGTCCTCAGCCATTTGATCTAGAGTTGTGGACAGAGATGCAGGACAATGGTCAGAAGTTTAAAGCTCTGAAACTCAGCGACGGGCCATCTTTGGATGTGGAGGGGGAACTGCCCACATATGAGATTAGGATTGAAGATGACCTGAGGAAATTCAGGACATTAGAGGTCAATGCCAAGACAAACATGGACACACCAAAAGAACATGGAGACATCCTATGCAGAAATGAAACAGCAACAGTGTTAATTCATGGATTTTAACTTGTGTGTTTCCTCCGTCAGAAAAACATCACCCGGCTGAGAGAGCAACTGATGTCCAAAAACCTGGGAAAACAAAAAGAGGAGCAAGACCTGAGGGACGCCACAGAGGAGATGGTCCAGTTGACAAACCAGCTCCGAGATCAGCTGAGACGGGGACGGAAGGCAGCGAGAGAAAGGCTGACCAGCCTCGCCGTCCATGGAGAGGACGCCATAAGGAAGCTGAAGGAGACCATCAGCAAGGTGGACATCTGTGTTCTGTCACCTGTCCTCCCACCTGTCCCCACCTGTCCTCACCTGTCTTCCCACCTGTGTGTTTTAGGGTGAAAGGATCCTTCGTCTTGGTGACCATTGCCGCAAACTGGAGGAGAAAGTCAACATCCCCTCACTGTCAGCAGCATGTCCTCTGGAGGAAGATGGAGAGGACAGACAGAACAATGAGACGGTAAAGACAAGTTTACCCATAAACACATAAAGACATTTGAGACGTTAGAGACACCAACAGAAGCATCATTAGACAACTGTGTGAAGAATATGAGGAAACTGGAGAAATTAGAGGCTCTTGGCATAGGCGTATAGGTGGTTGCCTGGGGCGCCCCCTGCTGGAGGGTGTTTCCATGTTGGCCCCACTGGGTTTGCCCACATGCACTTTACCTGTTTACCTATTTTCAACTTATTTTCTCAAAACTTTGCCATTTCCTTGTAAATTTGTGACTTTTTACCATAACTTTTACCAGTTTTCTTGAAAATTGAAACTTTCTCATAAATTTGTGACTTTTTTCTTGCAAATTTGCCAACTTTTTCTTGTAATTTTGGAACTTTCTCATAAATTTGCCACTTTTTTACTATAATCCTGCAAATTTTTCTCATAAATTTGTTACTTTTTTCCTTCTAAATTTGCTATTTTCTTGTAAATTTGTGACTTTTCCCCATAAATTTGTGACTTTTTTCTTGTAAATTTTCACTTTATTTACTCATACATTTGCTACTTTTTTAATTTGCAAATTTTTCTTATTTTTTACCCTCATAAATTTGTAACTTTTTTCTTGTAAATTTGTAACATTTTTGAAGTAATTTTACAATTTTTTCTGGTAAATTTGACACTTTTTTGGTCCTAAATTTTCACACTTTTTCTCATGAATTTGTGGCTTTTTTCTCATAAATTTGCTACCTTTTTTTTTTGTAAATTTTTGACTTTTTTCATAATTTTCCAAAATTTTTATCATAAATAAGTGACTTGTCTTTTGTTGTGAATTTGCAACTTTTTTCTTGTAGCTTTACAGTTTTTGTCTGGATGCTAGTTTAATTTTATGCTATGTAATTTAATTGTAAATTAACATCTTTTGTCATATATTTGCACATTTTTTCTTGCAAATTCGAAACTAATTGACATTTATACATTTGTATCTACTGCTAAATTTGTGAATGCCCCCATCCACCTTGTTAAAAACATAACTACTGGCAAAGGATATACGGAAAGTGGAGAAACTTGTGTTATAGAAGGTAGTTTTAGAGCTATTCGAGATGTTAAAAACACTGGACATATGTGGAAAATAAAGACACTAGGAATACCTGGAAAGCCATTAGAGACAATAGTTATATGTTAGAAACTTTACATGTATTAGAGACAGAAACAGAAGCAACACTAGACATGTTAAAATTTAAGAAATACTGACAGTCAAGAAAGAGACCCTGATGGGGTAGTGCTGTAGTCAAGACCAGAGTCTCCCAAGACCAAGACCTACATACACAGTGGTCTTGGTCATGACCCCTTAAAATTCTGGTGTTCCACCAGCAGAACATTTCAAATTTTCTACTGCCACTCAGTGAAGAAAGAATTGCGTGTGTTAAATTTAGGAAAACTGGCTGGAATGCTAAGGGGTTAAAAGAAAAGTTTTAAATTTGCAAGAAAAAACTGCAAAGTTTTGAGAAGAAAGATACAAATTTGCAAGAAAAAAGTTGCAATTTGTTGAGAGAAAAGTTGCAAATTTACAAGAAATAAATGTAAAAAAAATTGCACATTTTTAGAAAAAAGATACAAATTTGCAAGAAAAAAGTTGCAAATATTTTTGAGCAATTGGATGCAAATTTGCAAGAAAAAAGTTGCAATTTGTTGAGAAAAAAGTTGCAAATTTACAAGAAAAAAATAGCAAATCGAGGAGAAAAAAGTTGCAAATTTAACCTCTTAAAATTCCAGTGTTCCACGGGCAGGATGTTGCGAATTTTCTGCTGCCACTCATTAAATAAAAAATTAGATTTTCTTTGCAGATGCTAAATTTAGGGAAATTGGCTGGAATGCTAAGAGGTTAAAATCTTGATCTTTCTCCACTCTGGTGTCACCCACAACACTACAGGGGACATCAGAGACGAAGCCAACAGAGATATCAGAGATGTTGAGGCATTAGAAATAAGAGATATAAAACCATGAGAGACATTTTAAAGCACTGAGGAAATCAGAGATGTGAGATATTAAAACTGAAATGCCGATGAACATATTCGCTGTGGTTCCGTCGTTCTGTCTCTCTGCAGGAAGTTGTTGAGTTTCCGGAACTTCTTCAGCTCCAGCAGCGCGTTAACACTGCTAAGGTGTACCGGGATTCTCTGAAGAAGCTGAAAACGGACCTGAGCCAAGAGAACCGGGAGCTGCAGCTCCGCCTCCGGGACCACAACCCTGTCCTTGAAGGACACCCAGCCCCGCTCTCCATAGTTCGGGCCCCGACCACCACCACCGTCAGACCGGAGCCCAGCAGACGCCACACCGTCATCAAAGGTGTCAACCACTCCCTGTGACGCAGATCATCCATGTTAGATCATCAGACCGACTCTGAGACCAACAGTGCCCCACACTGGTGCTAAAATGTCAGACTGCTTACTGGTCAGTTGTAACACATGATGTGATTGACTGAAAGTAGGGCTGGGCAATACAGCGAATATACTCGATGTATCAGTACATTTGTCCATGCACAGTTTACATAAAATGACTGTATCGTGCCTATCGAATATAATTTGTCACGTCAGTATAACCCAACAACATGATTCAGCTGACATCTGTCTCTGTCTCCTGCTGCAGCTCTCTCCATTCCAGAAAAAAAGCTCAGGGCGCATTTTAAACTGCACCTCAGGGAACGTCTTTCTTCAGAATTTTTTTTCACATTCACACTTCTTGTCACGAACTGAGCCGGTGTTATCCTGTAGGCTTGGTTCTGACCGTTCTCTGTGGCTCAGGCATCGGGTTTATTATGTATTGTTATCTTTTGAGTTCTTGTTGTTTTTATGTCTGTGTTCTTTTTCTTTTCCATGCCTGTAGCCGCCGTGTGTAAATCCATTCTTCCTTCTCCTCCTCTGTGCGCTGCGTAAAAGCGCACAAGGAGGTTCATGACAGAACGGTCTAGACCATTCTGTCATGAACCTCCTTGTGCGCTTTTACGCACAAGGAGGCTGGCTAGACTCTAGCCAGCCCGGATTTAGCGGAGTCACCCACACATCTGTTCTGTCTTTTGAACTGTTTTTGCTTTTTTCTACCCACCTGTGTTTTGGAGCGCATTATGTTCCCGGCTCGTCGACCTCACCCAAAGAAAGGAGGATTGGCAGCGGGGTCTCCAAGCCTGGAGGAGGAGTGGGCAGCAGACTTCATCTGGAGTTATGTGGATGAGTTTCTCACCACCCGCCGACCCAAGAGGGATTGGTGGAGCGTTTATGGAGCGGTGGGGATTCTGGAAGCGCATCCTGGCCTCTGGAGATACGTGGAACTGCTGGCTACAGTCACCGCACTCCAGCGCTCGTCCCCTGGGCTGAAGATGGAGTCATCTCCCACTGGACCGCAGCGCGCATGGAAGCGCGCTCCACAGAGGAACGGCTCCATTCCCTCTGCTCTTGCTCCAGTCACCCTAGCTCCACCACAGCAGTGTCATCCTGCGGGAAAATGACGGGAGAGGCCCTCCTCGTCTTCGGCAGCCATTTCCCCTCCAGCTGCTGGGAGATCTGCCAGGGTTATCCCGCCCACGCCCACCTCATGCCATCGGGACCGGCTCCTCCATCATCCTCCGAAGGGGCCAGAAGCACCGTAGACATGGAGAGGGATGACTGCCAACCTGCTGCAGCTGTCACCAACAAGTACCAGGATGACAGGCAAGTGTTTTTTCATTCTATTCAATTAAATTGTGATAAACCTTGTCTGTCTCCCAAGGGAGAGGCCCAGTCTCTGCAGTCCGCTGGGTCCTCTCCTCCAGCTGCAATCAGTAACCCTCCTTCTATTCTCTCCGTGTCTCCTCCAATTTTTCCTGAGTGTCCGCCAGTTCTGGAACCTAGCCGCCGGACAATGGAGGAGCCTGAGGCCCTGGAGGATCCTGCTCCAGAGCCTGCACGGAGCCAGCCCTCAGTCCCCTCACTGGATCCATCTCCAGCGGGGGTTACTTCACCTGAGGACATGAGGACTGTTATGACCATCTTGCCTGCTGTGGAGGCTTCTGCAGCGGAGTGACAGCCCGAGATGGACCTCCTTGAGGCCGGACCTGGGATGTCATCGTCAAGTTCAATGAAGTCCTGGACGGCGGTGGAGTTCCAGCTCAGGCAAGTTTTTTCTCTTATATTTCTCATGTCAGTATTGGAGAGATCTTGCCTGGCTCTAGGTGATGGGAGTCAGGTGCAGCCCTCGGCTGCATCTGAACTCACTTCACGCCGTCGCCAGAGGTCGTTGTGGGTCCGGTCCAACCAGTGGAGGACGCCGCTGTTCCAGCTCCTCCTGCCAGGGTCGTCAGGGCTCCCCCCACTGATCGCCTCCTCAGCTTGGTGCTCCACCGGGTTGGCCCGCTCACTGTGGGTGCAGCATTAGTCCGGTCGGGGCCCACCGTGGGTGCTGTTGAACTCCAGCTGGAGTCCACCGTGGGTGCTGCAGAGCTGCAGCCAGGAGCCACCGCGGGTGCTACAGACCTCCAGCCGGGAGCCACCACGGGTGCAGTGTTGGCCCGGTCAGGGTTCACCAAGGGTGCATTGTTAGCCCGGTCAGGGTCCCAAGCCGGGACCACCAAGGGTGCTGCGGGCCAGCCTGAGGGCGCCGTGGCCCCCTTATCCTCCCTGTCCAACGCTGTGGGGGTTCCCTCCCTTCGGTCCGGTCACCCACCAGCGAGCCTCCCGGTTGGCAGGCCGCCTCCTGCATCATCCTGCCGGCCCTGGTGGCTGAACAGCGCTGGCTGACTGCTGGAGGGACTGAGTCGTTCGGCCAGATGGCCCGTGTCCTCCGGCAGGCCACCGGACTCTGTTCATCGGACTGCTTGCTGGGTCTGGGACTCTGGGCGGCCTCCCGAGCCTCCACTTCTCTGGACTTGGGGGGGGGTTAATTGTGGGCCCTGGGTGGGGTATTGTGTTCCCTCCTTTCCTATTCCCCCTACCTCCCACCCGGGTTTGTGTTGTTCCTGTTGGGGTTGGTGTGTGTGTGTGGGGGGGGGGGGGTCCTTCCTTGTGATATTACTGTAGGTGTCTAGAATCCACCCCTAGAAGGGGGGCTCTGTCACAAACTCAGCCGGTGTTATCCTGTAGGCTCAGTTCTGACCATTCTCTGTGGCTCAGGCATCGGGTTTATTATGTATTGTTGTCTTTTGAGTTCTTATTGTTTTTATGTCTGTGTTCTTTTTCTTTTCCATGCCTGTAGCCGCCGCTCTGGCCGGCGGTTGTTAGGCAGCCTCTCTGAACCACTTTCATGTGGGCATTGTCTAACATTCGCTGGTCTGACCATGCCCCCTCCCTCTTTGACAGCCAGCTGGTTCCCCGGTAATTGTCTTTCCCGCGCCTCACCCAGGTGCGCCCAATTTGTGGTGCCAGCAGTGTTTGTACTTAGGCGGCCCTTGCCAGTCAAACACTGCTGGACCAGTGTGCACGGTCATACGGTCGTTAATCGCTGTATGATGGTCAGATGTCCCTGAAGGGTTGTGTGTGCTCGTGTGAGGCTTGGATGACTTGGACTGCTCCTGTGTTCGTGAGTAAAGACTGTTAGCGTTTCTGTTTGCAGTCCTGCTGCTACGCTTAGGCTCTTTCGCCCATTTTCACCTCCTCAGCCAGCTGAGCCTCTTAAAAGACTTGAAGTTCTCCCGAGCGTATTTGGTGTTTGTATGATTTGTCTGTGGCCACGGTACACAGTGGTCTGCCTGCTGTTCGCTCTTTGCGTCAGCCATTTTGTGTACACAGCAGCCTTTTTGTGAGTCCTTATTTTTGATTTTTGAACTGTCAACTTTTGTGTTAATAAATGTGTTGTGGTGAAACTCCGCGTGTAAATCCATTCTTCCTTCTCCTCCTCCATGTGCTGCGTAAAAGCGCACAAGGAGGTTCATGACACTTCTAGGATCTTTAATGTTAGAAGTATTTTAGGACACTGACTTACGAGGCAGCGGTCAGACCGTCCCGTGTCTGCCCAGAATCACCCAAACTACTGAACATTCATCTCACTCTCGTTTGTATGGAAGACCATCCTGCTCAAAAACACACCTGCCAGTCTGTCCATTAAAACAAAAATGAGTGATGAATTATACTTGTTATTAGACCACTAAGTATTAACTGTGTGGTAAACTGAAATATTTCAAACTGATGACTGATTATGAGTTTTGTTAAAGGAAAAAAAGACATGGATCAGTTTTATATTGCTGTGAAGAACTTTATATGAATTTTAATTCTCTTTATAGAATCATATAAATTAATCATATTGTGGGACACATATGTGGGTTTCATATGCTTCACATGTACATTACTGTATGCTTACTGTATGCTTCACGTCTCAGATGAACAAAAAGACTGAGCCTTCTAGGAGATAACAGAAGGATGTGAAATGTGGCCTTTTGTATGCAAAGAGATGGCCTTGGGGGATTTCCTGGCTGCCAGTGGCTTTAGGTGGAGGTGAGAAGACCTGGAAGAAGGTGCATTGTGACTTGGGATTAAATACAATGTGACTGTGTGCTTTGAAGTCCTGGGGTATAAAGGGACGAATGTCTGGGGGTTTCTTTCTCTTTCTGTTTTTGATGATGTTAGAGAATGGAATAAACCTGACTCGTGAGATAAACTCAGCCTCGTCATTTCCACATTCTCCACACTGGTGACCCTAAGACGTATCATGAGTGAAAGAAATTCTCCCGAGCCAGACTCGTCAGGAGCCAGCCAAACGAATGCAGCCACAGTTCAGCTACCAGACTTCTGGCAGAACAATCCGCGCTCCTGGTTTAATGCAGTCGAGGCGCAGTTCAACCTCCGGAGGATTTCGGTAGACGCCACAAAGTTCTACCATGTGGTTGCAAAGCTGGACAACCACACAGCCCAGCGGGTGGAGAGCCTGATCAACCAGCCGCCGGACAGCGACAAGTACAGCACGTTGAAGGCTGCACTCATCCGGTACTTCACCCCCTCGGTGGAGGAGCGAGCAGAGGGGCTCCTGGCGCTGACTGAATTTGAAAGCGACAGGCCTGCGGACCTGATGGAGAAGCTGTTGAGGTTGAAAGACTCTGACGATGATCACTTCATCTTCACCCACCTTTTCCTCAGGACCCTACCGTCAGCGGTGAGAGTGACCCTGGCCAGTTCACCACTGTTGGCCCGACGAGACTACCGCGAGCTGGGCCAGGAGGCGCAGCGACTCGTCAACGCCAATAAACGGCGCGCGGCCACGGCCGCAGCAGCAGAGCTTGGCGCAACGTCCGGAGATGGCAGGGGGCCAGAGGAAGCAGTACCAGACTCACCGACGACAGCGGCGGCAGGGGCCAAGAAACACGGAGCAAACGACGTCCTTTGTTTCTACCATCGCCGCTTCGCAGAGAGGGCATGCAAATGTATACCACCATGCCATTTCAAGCGCTCGGGAAACACCAAGACCGGGGGTTGGTAGCAGCTGCGGCCCTCGGGGAGGAGAACAAGCTGCTCTACTTGAAAGATGCGCGCTCGGGGAGGCATTCCCTCGTGGACACAGGCTCCCAACTGAGTTTCATCACACCTTCCTCCGCTGACCGGCTGGCGCTTTCCAGTGGTCCCGGGGTGTCAGTAGCGAACGGCTCGGCGATTAAGACCTTTGGTGAAAGGACTCTGCTTCTGTCCCTACACGGCCGTACATTTGAGTGGACTTTCGTCATAGCTGCAGTCAATTTCAATATGTTAGGGGCGGATTTTCTGTGCTCACATGGTTTGTTGGTTGATCTTGCTAACAGGCGCCTGGTTAATGCACTCTCTTTTTATTCTATTCCCTGTACAGCTCTAGTGGCACCGCCAACAGCACAAGCCAACGTCACAGCTGCAAGTGGTAAGTTCCACACACTGCTCACTCAGTTCCCAGCACTCACGGTCCCGACATTTTCGGCGACCGTGTCTAAACACGGGGTGGAACATTTTATTACTACCACAGGACCGCCCGTTTTTGCAAAAGCTCAGCGCTTGGATCCAGCTAAACTGACCATAGCGTGCGAGGAGTTCGCCAACCTGGAAAAGTTGGGCATCATCAGGCGTTCGAAAAGCCCATGGGCTTCACCGCTTCACATGGTCCCGAAAGCTGATGGCTCGTGGCGACCTTGCGGAGATTTCCACAGGTTGAACAACGCTACAGCGCACGACCGCTACCCAATCCCGCATATCCAAGATTTTTCAGTTCATTTGGCGGGGGCGCGCGTTTTTTCTAAGATAGACTTGGTACGCGGTTACCACCAGGTCCCAGTGCGCGCTGAGGACATACCCAAAGCGGTAATAACTCCGTTCGGGCTATTCGAGTTTTTGCGCATGCAGTTTGGGCTTAAAGGCGCGGCGCAGACGTTCCAACGCATGATGGACGCAGTGTTGCATGATCTCCCCTTTGTGTTCGTCTACTTGGACGACATATTGGTAGCCAGCGCGTCCGAAGACGAACACGAAAACCGCCTCACGGCAGTTTTCCCGAGGTTGGGAGAGCACGGGTTAATAATCAACCCAGCAAAGTGTCAGTTCGGGGTGACGCAGATTGATTTTTTGGGGCATCGCGTCTCTCCAGAAGGAGCAGTTCCTCTGCCTGACAAAGTGCGCACAGTAACAAATTTTCCCCAGCCACAAACGGTCAAAGCGTTACAGGAGTTTTTGGGAATGGTGAATTTTTATAACCGTTTCCTCCCCCGCGCAGCGCAGCTCATGCAACCATTGTATGCTGCACTAAAAAAACAAAAACCCACAAATAAAATCGAATGGTCTCCGGAGCGAGAGCGCGCATTCTCAGAAGTTAAAACTGCCCTGGCAAATGCTGCATTGTTAGCACATCCAGTCCCAACGGCCCGCATAGCGCTCACTACTGACGCGTCAGATGTGGCCATAGGGGTGGTCGTGGAGCAGTATGTAGCCGGAGCTTGGCAACCACTCGCCTTTTTCAGCAGGACCTTGCGCGATAGTGAACGAAAATACAGCGCATTCGACATGGAGTTGTTAGCTCTCCACTTGGCCATTCGCCACTTCCAGTTCTGGCTGGAAGGATGCCGTTTCACCGCGTTCGTGGACCACAAGCCGCTGACTTTCGCGATGGCCAAGGTTTCGGAACCGTGGTCGGGCCGGCAGCAGAGACAGCTAGCCGCGATCTCAGAGTTTACTACCGATATCCAGCATGTGGCGGGTAAACTTAATGTAGTGGCAGACTGCCTTTCGCGCGCCGTGGCGGCTCCAGCCTGCGTAGGGGTAGATTTTGCAGCCATGGCCGCGGATCGGGTTAGCGACGCAGAAGTGCGCGCGGCCCCAGTCCGCGTAGGGATAGATTATGCAGCCATGGCCGCGGATCAGGTTAGCGACGCGGACGTGCGCGCGCTCCAGTCTGGACCAACAGGGTTAAGGCTGGAGAACAGGGTGCTGCAAGACGGTATGCCCCCCCTAATCTGCGATGTCTCCACTGGGCGACCGCGTCCTGTGGTATCGGCCGCGTGGCGCCGCCGCGTTTTTGACTCGATCCATTCTCTGGCGCACCCGGGAGTGCGCGCGTCGGTCAAAATGGTGGGAGAGAAATTTGTATGGCCGAGCCTGCGCAAACAAGTTAGAGAGTGGGTGGCAGCCTGCATGGCTTGTCAACGAGCCAATGTACACAGACACACGAGAGCTCCCTTGGAGCCATTTCACATCCCAGCTAAGAGGTTTGATCATGTTCACGTGGACCTCGTAGGCCCCCTCCCGCCCTCACAGGGGTGCACTCATCTTCTGACAATGGTTGACCGCACCACGCACTGGCCGGAGGTGGTCCCACTGTCGTCAACCACAGCCGAGGAGGTGGCGAGCGCGTTTTTAATGGCATGGGTAGCGCGTTTTGGAGTTCCGTCGGACATTACGTCCAACAGAGGCCCTCAATTTGTTTCCGAACTTTGGTCAGCGATGGCCCACAGCCTGAGGGCAACAATCCACCACACGACCGCGTACAATCCGCAGGCTAACGGGTTATGCGAACGTTTTCACAGGTCATTGAAGGCGGCCCTCAGAGCGTCGCTTACGGATGCAAATTGGGTGGACAAGCTGCCATGGGTTTTATTGGGGTTGCGTTCTGCACCTAAAGAGGATTTAGAAGCCTCCCCGGCTGAGCTAGTTTTCGCACAGCCACTTCGGCTGCCCGGGGAATTTCTCCCAGATAATCCAGCGCCAGAGTGTTCCACAGCTCAGCGGTTGCAGAGTAGCACGGAATCGAGCACACTGCCTGGCCCCGTTCACCACAGTTTTCCATGCGTTTTTGTGCCTAAGGCTTTAAAAAATGCGGAGTTTGTTTTTGTCAGACACGATGTCCATCACCCGCCGTTACGACCACCTTATGATGGACCATTTAGAGTGCTGGAGACAGGAGATAAGCATTTTTTGCTAGATTTGGGGGGCAGAAAAGAAATGATTGGCATAAACAGGCTCAAACCCGCTTTTGTGGTGGCTGACGAAGGTGTGCAGTTGGCCAGGGCCCCTCGGCGCGGCAGACCCCCTAGGGAGCATTCCCCAGAGCTCCCACAGGGATTGACTAACAGTTCTCATCCTCAGACAGCAGCTCCCCAGCAGGAGGGCGTCGCGGAGGTGGTAAAGCCCGCTTACAGCAGATACGGGAGAAGACTGAGGCCCAAGCAGCATGTGGACTGATGTGTGTGATTTTATCATGACATGCAGACTGTTATTACGTTGTTCCATCTTAGACGTTTGGGGGGGTCATGTGGGACACATATGTGGGTTTCATATGCTTCACATGTACAGTATATTACTGTATGCTTCACGTCTCAGATGAACAAAAGGACTGAGCCTTCTAGGAGATAACAGAAGGATGTGAAATGTGGCCTTTTGTATGCAAAGAGATGGCCTTGGGGGATTTCCTGGCTGCCAGTGGCTTTAGGTGGAGGTGAGAAGACCTGGAAGAAGACGCATTGTGACTTGGGATTAAATACAATGTGACTGTGTGCTTTGATGTCCTGGGGTATAAAGGGACGAATGTCTGGGGGTTTCTTTCTCTTTCTGTTTTTGATGATGTTGGAGAATGGAATAAACCTGACTCGTGAGATAAACTCAGCCTCGTCATTTCCACATTCTCCACAATATAAGTATATAAGTGGAATGAAATTTTAAAGGCCATTCAGTGCACAAAATGTATGTCACGATATGTATCGTGTATCGCGATATAAATTATATGACAATACTTTTTCTTTTTTTTTGCTTTATTGCCCAGTCCTAGCTGAGAAGAATTTAAATCTAAGAAAACACATTAAAATACTCTCTTTGTTCACAGTAAGATCTGAATAAATTGTTCCGGAAGGCAGTATTTGTTTAAACAAAGAAAATTCATTTTAAATTTGTTTATTTTGTTTTAAATGTAGTTGCTTTGGGAATTTGTAAAAAATGAATAAACAGCCTATTTGAGAATACAGTGATTTAGTTCCACATTTATTCATTTATAAATCTATATATGAATTATTTGAGGCTTTAAAGAAGTTATTTCTTTTATTTAGCTCTCGTTATTTATTCCTCTAGTTGAATAAATTGTAAATTCACTGAAATATTTGTTTAGTCTATGAGTACACCATCATTTTATTTGGTTATTAAGAGAAAAATTCCCATACATCCGCTTTCTATAATAAAAAAGAAGTGTTTATTTATTTGAAAGTAGTAATGCGTTTTAAAATACACTTTTAAATACACTTACTTATACTGAATGGCAATCTATTTCTTTAAATTATCACCACATTTATTTTTGAACATATTTAGTTTATTCATAAAAAATTTCCCACCATTTCTTAAAAACATGATGGTTATATGGAATTATTAAACTATTTATGTTTTTTATTTTTAAAAGATTCCATGTATTTATATTATCTAAAATTAGTAATTTACCAAGAAGGTCATGGGATCGATTCCACCCTTGACCATCGTGGGTTCGATCCCACTCCCAGACCATCGGTGACCCTTCTGTGTGGAGTTTGCATGTTCTCCCCGTGTCTGCGTGGGTTTATTCCGGGCACTCCGGTTTCCTCCCACATGCCAAAAACATGCAAGTTAGGTTAATTGGCATCAAAACTGGGGATTCTAAATTGTCCTTAGGTATGACTGTGAGAGTGAATGGTTGTCTGTCTCTCTGTGTTGGCCCCGTGATGGACTGGCGATCTGTCCAGGGTGTACCCTGCCTCTCGCCCAAAGATGCTGGGATAGGCTCCAGCCCCCCCCGCGACCCGAAAGGATTAAGCGGTAGAAGATGGATGGATGGATGGACCTTACCTTTGCTAATGTTTCTGCACCCATACTTCCTATTTTATGTTATTTTATTCCCAAATACTTTTTAAAAACTAAATTTATGTTCTGTTTTTCCTCATGTACTCATCTATTTATTCATACACCCACACTCATTTATTTGTGGACACATTTATCTTTAATCTCTGCTTATCCACCTTATTCCTGAGGGCGCTGCTGTAGGAACGATTATGGGGGCAACTTCCGGTTTCGGCTGAAGTAGTGTTAAATCAGTCAGCAAGAGTGGAGTAGTGGGCATTTAAAATAATGTTTTTAAAAGTTTGTTAGATTCATTTTAATGTATAGTCCACATACGTGTTTTGCACTCAAGTGGCAGGTGATTTCAGCACTTGTAGTTTTTGTATTTTTTGAATGTTTTGGTGTAGTTCTGGTACTTGTTGCTGGTGTTCGTGGTTGCACCATAGACTGTATAAATGGAGGCTTCTCACCGGCAATGCATAGATCATGCACTGAAAACTAACAAGAACTGTTGGTGTGGTCGGTGGTACAAACACAAGAACACCAGGTATGTTTTCACTTGCATGAATGTCACAGATCTGACGTTTGTGTCATATACATTAGTGTGAAAAAGTGTTTGCCTCCTTCCTGATTGCTCATTTTTTGTATGTTTTTCACACTTCAATGTTTCAGATCATCAAAGAAATTTGAATATTAGACAAAGATAACACAAGTAAACACAAAATGCAGTTTTTAAATGAAGGTGATTATTAAGAGGAAAAAAATCCAAACCTACAAGGCCCTGTGTGAAAAAGTGATAGCCCCCTAAACCTAATAACTGGTTGGGCCACCCTTAGCAGCAACAACTGCAGTCAAGCATTTGCAATAACTGGCAATGAGTCTTTTACAGCGCTGTGAAGGGATTTTGGCCCACTCACCTTTGCAGAATTGTTGTAATTCAGCCACATTGGAGGGTTTTCGAGCATGAACTGCCTTTTACAGGTCATGCCACAGCATTTCAATCGGATTCAAGTCAGGACTTTGACGAGGCCATTCCAAAGTCTCCATTTTGTTTTTCTTAAGACATTCAAAGGTGGACTTGCTGGTGTGTTTTGGATCATTGTCCTACTGCAGAACCCAAGTGCGCTTCAGCTTGAGCTCACAAACAGATGGCCGGACATTCTCCTTCAGGATTTTTTGGTAGACAGCAGAATTCATGGTTCCATTTACCACAGCAAGTCTTCCAGGTCCTGAAGCAGCAAAACAGCCCCAGTCCATCACACTACCACCCTCATATTTTACTGGTGATATGATGTTCCTTTTCTGAAATGCATGAATTTTACGCCAAATGTAATGGGACACACACCTTCCAGAAAGTTCAACTTTTGTCTCGTCAGTCCACAGAGTATTTTCCCAAAAGTCTTGGGGATCATCAAAATGTTTACTGGCAAAACTGAGATGAGCTTTTATGTTCTTTTTGCTCAGCAGTGGATTTTGTCTTGGAACTCTGCCATGGGAAGGTTCACCACTGTTCCATGTTTTCGCCATTTGTGGATAATGGCTCTCACTGTGGTTCACTGGAGTCCCAACGCCTTAGAAATGGCTTTATAACTTTTTCCAGGCTGATAGATCTCAATTACTTTGTTTCTCATTTGTTCCTGAATTTCTTTAGGTCGCAACATATTTGGTCTACTTCACTTTGTCAGGCAGGTCCTATTTAGGTGATTTCTTGATTGAGAACAGGTGTGGCAGTAATCAGGCCTGGGTGTGGATAGAGAAATTGAAATCAGCTTTCCAAAGATGTGATAAACTTGTTTGATGATCTGAAACATTTAAGTGTGACAAACATACAAAAAAAAAACAAAAAACAAATCAGAAATCACAAAAGGGACAAATACTTTTTCACACCACTGTATGTCACCAGATGCAAGGCTGCATGAAGTAAAATAATAAATAAAAAATAGTAACAATTTGCTTCCTAAGGCTTAACGATTTAAGAAAGATCTCAAATAGTTTTTTGGGATTTTTTTTTGCATTTGCTACACTGCCTTGGAACAATACGGACTTGATATTAGCACCTTCAGTATGCATTAATTTTTAAATTATCACAAAATATCCACCTTATTCCTAGCCCCATGATACCTTGCATGAATTATTGGTTTAGAATGTGTGGCTGTCACTGAAATGGAACACTTTTGATTGTTAAAAAACAATGACTCTGGCATCAAAAATGCGGGAACACGGCCTTTTGCATCTCAAAAAGAGTAATATAATCATACCACTTCCCATGACTATCAAGGGATGAGAAGATGACCTTAAAAAGTGGCCTGTCAGACAGTAGCTCCGTTAGTTAGATCCGCTGCTAAGATGCTAACACTGTAAACAAATAAAAGCTCTGAGATATATCAATGTCTCCACCGCAATAAAGTCAGTTGCATTTTGTTAAAAGATGTTGGACATAATCAAATTTACCTCAGAGCAGATGTAGAATCTAGTCAGAGCCACAAAGAACCACAACACCATGCTTGGGTGTTTTAATGTTGGGGTGAATACAAACAGCTGCAGCTGTTTGTTATACCCCGAAATTAAAATGCTCATGCTACTGTCATGCCATGAATGTTTCTTATTTAACTTAACACAGTGGTGCCCAACCTTTTTAGAACCAAGATCTACTTTTAAAGTTGTGAGCCTGTTGACATCTACCACTTCACATAGGCCATATCCATTGTCCATCTACACACTTAATATGCACACAACAAATAGAAAACCCATTCAGATATAATAAAAAGTAGTTTGTGAGTTGCAAAGCAGTTGCAATAAATGTATTTCCTTACCTCAGTGGGACCTTTGGCATTGAGAGGAAGCAGCTAGTTTCTCATAGTCAGGTCAGCAGGAGCTGGTTGCAAGCCTTAGGCAGGCCACAAGGTGAATGTCTGCCATTGTGGTTCTGTACTTTGACTTGATGATTTTCTTTTTTTTAATTATTACTTATTTTGTACCCGTAGGTAGATTTGTTTTGCAGTCTGGTGACAAGCCACCAGCTTCCGGTCGCTGCGTGCGCAAGCACCCCGTATCCCTAACCTGCATGTTTTTGGCATGTGGGAGGAAACCGGAGAAATCCCAGAGTAAACCCATGCAACACAGGGAGAACATGCAAACTCCACACAGATCACTGTTGGCCGGAGGCAGGGATCGAACCCACAATCTCACGATCCCCGCGATCCCCCGGCCGAGGGTAAACTGTGCTGCCACAGTGCTAACCACTGCGCCACCGTGCAGCCTATGTGATAGAAAGCAGTCTCACACAAATACGTTGATCCGAAAAGCGCAGTCAAGTTCAAGGCACATCTTCTGAGGCTGGGATATTTTTGTTCCAGCAGTAGGATCCAGAAGTCTCCTTTCATGCCAGGTGTTGCCCTGGATTTGATCTCAATGTCATTTTGCAGTCTTGAGAATCTCACTCTCAACAGCAGAGCTATCCAGTTGAAACAGTGATGCTACTTTAGAAGCAATGTAAGCCGCATCAATGCTCTCCCCAAATGGAAAACACAGATAGCTGGCAACAGGCTCAATGGATGTAAAGTCAGGAAAACGCTTCTCAAATTCTGAAAAGATGCTTTGAACTTGCTCCTCATATCGTTCACTGTCCAGCTGTGCAGAATCTTTGCCATGACACTGGAGTTCTGCTTGCATGTGAGGAAAGTTTCGCAGGTCATGACATTGCAGCCTACTAGAAAGCAGTTGCAGCTTGCTTTTAAATGTATTCACTGAACTAATCATGTTGATCACATGTTTATCCTGACCCTGGAGCTGTAAATTCAAATCATTGAGCATGTCAGTCAGATCTGTCAGGAATGCTAAGTCCAAAAGCCACTGGCAGTCCTCAAGCTGTGCATATTCTGCTTGTTTTAAAAGCTTCAGAAAATTTTTGATTTCAGGCAACAACTCACTGAACCTCCCCAATAACTTACCTCTACTAAGCCATCTTACATCTGTGTGAAGCAGCAGGTCTGTGTTCTGCTCCTGTCTCTTCCAAGTGAGCCCTGAATAACCTTCTCTGTAGACTCCTGGAGCGAACAGAGCACACTGTTTTCATAGCAACATCCATCACTTCTTTCATGTTTAAAATCTTCCCACACAGTGCTTGCTGGTGAATAATACAATGATAATTAAGGATGTCTGGGAAAGATTCACTTTGTTTGCGCAACGTAATGAACCCATTAGTGTGGCCTACCATCACTGAAGCACCATCAGTTGTGATGGAGATAAGCTTGAAAAGAGGCAGTTGGCTCTTGTTAAACTGCATGAAAGCGTTAAAAATATCTCCACCTCTTGTATGTCCTTTCAATGGCAAAACTGTGAGCAGCTCTTCTTTGGCAGTCATGTTGTCAAAAACCATTAATGAAAACACATAACTGAGCCACATCCACCATATCAGTCAACTTGTCATCATCATCATCATCATAGCAGTCTGTCGTGGGCGACAATGACTGTTTCATTTAGGTCTGATCAGATTCCTCCACACAGCTCTGTCCTTAGCCTTCTGCTGCCAGGAACTCCTGTCTATGTCCAACTTCTTCAAGTTTCTTTTTACAGCGTCTTTAAATCTGAGCCTTGGTCTACCCTGATTGCGTTTGCCCTTGCATAACTGTGAGTAGAGTAACTGCCGAAGGAGACGCTGGTGGTCCATCCTCTCAACATGTCCGAGCCATCTCAGGTTCATCTGTATTAGCATGTCCTCCATTGATGGTAGACCAGCTCGTTTCAACATTTCTGTGTTGGTTATCTTGTCTTTCCATGAGATGTTCATTATGGCTCGAAGGTGTCTCATCATGTACACGTGGAGTTTCTTCACCTGCACTCTGTAGACAGTCCAGGTTTCAGCACCGTACAATAGAGTAGCCAGTACTGTCGCTCTGTACACTTTGCATTTCACATGGATTGACACATGTCTATTGTTCCACAGTCTCTCCCTCAAGTTTCCAAACACAGCGCTTGCTCTTACCATT